>VWZX01001743.1:0-115268 GCA_013399015.1 Galbula dea | reverse complement strand
TTGTTCGCAAAGCCTAGCCATGATGATGATGATGACTAGTGGGATACTTGTTCTTTGTTCTCTTTGCCACCTCTAAGCCAGATTCTACCAGGTTCACATGGCTGCATTTCTTTAGTGAACAGTGGTGATTCCATGGCCTGTAGTGCAAATATCTGCTCCAATGTGGTCCTCCAAGCGCTACAAGGGAATCTCTGCTCTGGTACCTGTAGCACCTCCTCTCCTTTCTTCTTCACTGATGTTGGTGTCTGCAGGTTTCACATTTTCCTCACCTCTCTCTTGTGCAGCTGCTGGGCAATGTTTTTACCCTTTCTTAAATATGTTATCACAGAGGTGCCACTAGCATCACTGATGGACTCAGTTTTGGACTGTAGCATGTCTCTTATGGCGCTAGTTGAAACTGGCTTTGTCTGACATCAGGCAGCATCTGGTCTCTTCTCACAAAGGCCACCCTACGGCTGAAACCCCTGCAACCAAAACCTCGGCATATAAACCAAATACACTCCTTTTAATTTCATTTTAATTCTATTTATTCGTTCTACACAGGTCTGGATGATCGGGTAGTGAGGTGGATTGTGAACTGGTTGAAGGACAGAAGACTGAGAGTTGTGGTCAATGGGATGGAGTCTAGTTGGAGGCCTGTGTCCAGTGGAGTCCCTCAGGGGTCAGTCCTGGGACCAGTACTTTTCAATATATTCATTAATGAACTGGCTGAGGGAACAGAGTGCACTGTCAGCAACTTTGCTGTGATCACTAAACTGGGTGGAGTGGCTGACACACCAGAGGGTTGTGCTGCCATTCAGCGAGACTTAGACAGCCTGGAGAGTTGGGCAGGGAGACATTGAACGAAATTCAACAAGGGCAAGTGTCATGTCTTGCACCTGGGAAAGACCAACCCCATGTATGAGTATAGTTTGGGGACTGACCTGTTGGAGAGCAGTGAAGGGGAGAGGGATCTGGGTGTCCTGGTAGATGGAAGGATGACCATGAGCCAGCAGTGTGCTCTTGTGGCCAGGAGGGCCAATGGCACTCTGGGGTCTATTAGAAGGTCAGTGGGTCAAGAGAGGTTGTTCTCCCCCTTTGCTCTACCCTGGTGTGGCCGCATCTGGAATGCTGTGTCCAGTTCTGGGCTCCTCAGTTTCAGAAGGATAGGGAACTGCTGGAAAGAGTCCAGCACAGAGCCACCAAGATGATGAAGGGGCTGGAACATCTTCCTGATGTGGAAAGGCTGAGGGAGCTGGGTCTCTTGAGCTTGGAGAAGAGGAGGCTAAGGGGTGACCTCATCTATGCTTTTAAGTATGTGAAGGGTGGGCCTCAGGAGGATGGGGTCAGGCTCTTCTCAGTGAGGCCCAGTGACAAGACAATAGACAAAGGGTGTAAGCTGAATGTGAACAGAAGAAAAATTTTTTCATGGTGAGGGTGATAGAGCTCTGGCACAGCCTGCCCAGAGAGGTTGTGGAGTCTCTTTCTCTGGAGAGATTCAAAACCCGTCTGGACATGCTTCTGTGTGACCTGGTGTAGGGAATCGTGCTCTGGCAGGAGGGTTGGACTAGATGCTCTTTTGAGGTCCCTTCCAACTCCTAACATTCTGTGATTCTGTGATTATCTACTAATTACAGAAATGTACCAACATTATTAGAAGCATCACCCCATTGACCAAAGCAAAGTCAATGCTAAAAACAAGCTAGGTAGTAATCACTGAGTCATTCTCCAAACACAACAAGACAAGTCCTGAGGCGTGCAGTGCTAACACAAAATCTGTCTTGCTGATTGGAAGGCCAAGACTGCCACAGGCCGTCCAGGCGAGCGGGACAGAACGACACACATCAATGTGATGCAAGTTCAAATCCAACTTTAATCAGAAGGCTGCACCCTTATATAGCATAGTTCGTCCCGTACACACGATCACGCTTTGTGCATGCATAAATTTATTGGCTGCCCTATCTTGTCCACACACCCAAATATTGCAGGTGATTTGCTAAGACCCACTGACCACAAGGCATCAATCCCCACCTCGGACCCCTCCTGCCAAGTTCTTGTTGTTGCAGGTGGCAGGGTTGTTAATCTCCTTGTTCCGGAGCTGCATAAACACGCTGTCCTTGAAGCTGCTCTTCCCGAGACATTCCCACACAGTACAGAGTCGAAAAACCTGCAGGCTCTGATAGCAAGTGTCCCAATCAACATACTTTTCCCATGAGAACAGAATCCTGTCAGACAATGCCTAAGATGGCTCACTACACATCCATTTTCCTCCAAAATATAGCTAAAGCCCCAACACAAGACCATATTTCTTCAGCTGTAGCACTGTGCCAACCACTCCTTACATCAGGGTTTGCAGTATAATTGTCGTCTGCACAAACCTAACTTGGCTGCTTGCAGACAGGACCAGTTACATCTACATTGGAAATAGCCATTTATGGGCACTGAATAACTGGCATTTGATTTCGCACTGCAGTAAATCCAGAGGTTCCCTTGACAAGAAGGAAGTCTCATCTTTCTCCTCTTGTGTAAATCCAGACTTGTGCTCAGATCATAAGGGGTCTGGAAACGGGATGGTTTCTAGTCTCAAGGGGGTTCTCAGCACAACTGTCCTGGAGCAACTGGAAATGGGGTAGTGGCAAGCACTGAACATCACCACTCAGTGACATACATTTTAGGTCTTATTTACCAAGCAGGATGTCTATAGCAGCTGGATACTGACTTTTATTCATACAACCATGTCTGTGCAGAGCATGCACTACCGGAGGCTTCTGGTCCCTCTGTGAACATGCTGGGTTTAGCTGGGATAATTTTTTTTTCATAGTAGCTCATATGATGATGTATTTTGGGTTTGTGCTGAAAAAATTGTTGATACCACAGGAATATTTTTTGGCACCACTAAGAAGGGCTTTACACAGTGTCAAGGCCTTTTGTGCTTTTCACCGCACTGCACCAGTGAATAGGCTGGGAGTGTGCAAGAAGCTGTGAGGAGACAGCTGGGACACCTGACCACAGTTGTCCAAAGGAGATATTCCATACTGTATGACATCATACTCAGCAGTAAAACTAGGGGGAAGGTTGCCTGCTGCTCAGGGACTGGCTGGACATTGATAAATTAAAGTTAGAGAACTACGGATTTGATGGGTGGACTGTTCAGTGGATAAGGAATTGGCTGGATGGTCGCATCCAGAGGGTAGTGGTCAATGGCTCAAAGTCCAGATGGAGACCAGTGACAAGTGGTGTCCCTCAGGGGTCCGTACTGGGACCTGTCCTATTTAATATTTTTATAAACGATATCGACAGTGGGATTGAATGCAGCATCAGAAAGTTTGCTGATGACACTAAGTTGTGTGGTGCTGTTGATAAGTTGGAGGGGCGAGATGCCATCCAGAAGGACCTGGACAGGCTGGAGAGGTGGGCCCAGATGAACCTCATGAGGTTTAACAAGACGAAGTACAGGGTCCTGCACCTGGGTCGGAATAATCCCCACTATCAATACAGGCTGGGGGAGGAGGAGACAGAGAGCCAGCCCTGCAGAAAAGGACTTGGGGGTGTTGGTTGATGAGAAGCTGGACATGAGCAAGCAGTGCGCGCTGGCGGCCCAGAAGGCAAATCGCATTCTGGGCTGCATCAAGAGAAGCGTGACCAGCAGATCAAGAGAGGTGATTCTGCCACTGTACTCTGCTCTGGTGAGACCTCATCTGGAGTACTGTGTTCAGCTCTGGAGCCCTCAACACAGGAAGGACATGGACCTGCTGGAGTGGGTCCAAAGGAGGGCTACAAAAATGATCAGGGGGCTGGAACACCTCTCCTATGAGGATAGGCTGAGAGAGCTGGGATTGTTCAGCCTCGAGAAGAGAAGTCTTCAGGGGGACCTGATAGTAACCTTCCAGCACCTGAAGGGAACTTACAAAGAGGCTGGTGAGGGCCTGTTTACAAAGGCCTGTAGTGATAGGACAAGGGCTAATGGATTTAAATTAGAGAAGAGTAGATTTAGACTAGATATTAGGAAAAAGTTCCTTACCATGAGGGTAGTGGAACACTGGAACAGGTTGCCCAGGGAGGTGGCTGAAGCCCTGTCTCTGAAGGCATTCAAGGTGTGGCTAGACAAGGTTCTGAGCAACCTGAATTAGTTGGAGATGTCCCTGCTCACTATAGGGAGGTTGGACTAGATGACCTCTAAGGTCCCTTCCAACCCAGACGATTCTATGATTCTATGAAATTGGTAGTGCACAATTGCACTACTATCTTTTGCATCACTTGTCGTTCTGGATTTTATTTTTCTGTCTTTGTTATTTTCCTTTTCATTACAACTTATTATTATTAAACTGGTTTTGTTGTAACCCATGAGTTTTCTCACTTTCACCGTTCCCGTTCTGTCCCCCATCCTGCTGGCAGGGAGTGACTGGTTTCCTGCTGGGGTTAAATCACAAGACTCTTTTTTCTCACCCAATATAGGGTGTGACCCCACAGCCCTGAGGCCAGGCCAGGCCAGGCCAGGTTATTGTCGCTGCTAATGACTTTTAGTAGCCGTGGGGTGCTGGCCCCCAGAAGAAAAGTGGGGACAAGTGTTGAGACTCGAGCCCACAATAGAAAGTGGAAGATGCTCAAACCCACAGTGGGACACGAGTTCACAAACTCGGCCCACAGGAAAATCAGGCTTCACACACACACAGAGATTGTGCAGTGGTTCGTGGTAGATTTATTTGCAATAGGCAAAGCAGAAAAGTAAAAGTCACAAGTAAAAGGCTATATACAGGAATGGCTAGCACCGCTCTATTGTTGGCAAGCATCTTTTATACCTTTACAGANCGAGCCCACAATAGAAAGTGGAAGATGCTCAAACCCACAGTGGGACACGAGTTCACAAACTCGGCCCACAGGAAAATCAGGCTTCACACACACACAGAGATTGTGCAGTGGTTCTTGGTAGATTTATTTGCAATAGGCAAAGCAGAAAAGTAAAAGTCACAAGTAAAAGGCTATATACAGGAATGGCTAGCACCGCTCTATTGTTGGCAAGCATCTTTTATACCTTTACAGAAAGAATAATGACCGATTAGCAAGTGACACTTACATATACAAATTATATTAACCAATTAAGAAGCAACACTTACTAGGTAAAAACAACTACCATAAATGGGGATAAAACAGTGTACTTCAAAGAAATGTGAATGTGATAAGACTGGCACTGTGTGGTGTGGGAAGGATAAGATGTTAAGGCTATGTGGGCGTCAAGGCCTCTGTGTGCAGCTGCAAGGCTCCTGCTAGCTGACTCCCACTTTCTCTCCCAGGCTATCTAACTGCTTTCTTGTGAGAAACTGACCTTGGCCTTGTCCAGCCTCCCCTATGTAGGAGCCTGGCCCCTGCAGCCCACAATAGCACACCATAGTGGAATCTCATGCTTCCTCTGTCTCTAGGCCATGTGTTTGATATCTACGAATGGGACACCAAAGCTGAGGAACCCTCACTTTCTCCATTGCTGCCTGGAGGTGGATGTGGACAGGCGAAGGTCTGCCAAGGACCTTCTGGAGGTAAAATGTGAAGTTGCTGCCAGTGAACCAGCTGTCCTGTGTAGTGGCTCTCTCATCGGCTAAACTCAAAGGCCTCCCCTCACAATAGTGTCCAGTCTTGCTGCTTGTCAAGTGAAAAATAAGTAGAATCATAGAATGGTTTGGGTTGGAAGAGACCTTCAGAGGTCATCTAGCCCACCCCCCCCTGCAGTGAGTAGGGACATCTTCAAGTAGACCAGGTTGCTTAGAGCCCTGTCCAACCTGACCTTGAATGCTTCCAGGAATGGGGCATCTCCTAGCTACCTGAGCAACCTGGGCCAGTTTTCGCTACCCTCCTTGTAAAAAATGTCTCCCTTCTATCTCGCCTAAACCCTCTGTCTTTTTGTTTAAAACCATTCCCCTTGTCCTACTGCAACAGCCCCTACTAAAACGTCCTCCCCCATCTTTCTTGTAAGACCCCTCTTTCCATACTGACAGGCCACAATAAGGTCTCCTTGAAGCAGGTACAGGTGGTCCCCTCAGTCCTATTTGTGTATTTCCCTGGTAACCAGAGGAACACTGCTTGAGCCCATGAGTAACTGAGGTGAGAAAGTAGTGATTCTCTTTTTTTTCCCTTTGGACAGCATCCTTTTCTAGACTTGGCCTGTCCACGCTTCAGGCTGAGTAGCGTGATCATGGCAGCAGTGAAGGAGACGTAAGGAGAACAGGTCCAGCTCTCTCCGTGGTGTCTCTTCTCTTCTATCTGTGTATATAGGTATACATGTTTTCACATGCTGTTGATATTATATAGATGTTCTTAAAGGTTATATGTGCTATTTATATTAGATATGTTTTTATATGTCATTTTATATTATAATAAAGCCCAGTTTTAACTCAACAGTGCTTTTTTCTTTTTCCATGGGAAACAAAATTGAATCTAGGCTTGTGTTCAAGTGTAAAAATCACACAGAATCACAGAACGTTAGGAGCTGGAACATTAGGGCCGGGCCGGGCCGGGCCGGGCCCGAAAAACCACCTCTTAGCACAGCCCCGCCTGGTGCCGTACCCTGAGCTGGCGCGGGAGGGGTTAATAAACTGGTCCTTTAAATGCCCTCCCCCGCCTCTCCCGGGAGTGCATGCGTTGGTACGTGCGTACGTCGTTAGCGCTGCCTGGCGTACACGTACTCGGGTCAGCAATGCGGGTGCTAGTGGGTGAGTGGGGGGTTTCGCCCGGCTATGGTTGTGGCCGTGGCGGGTTCGCGAGAGCCGTTCGGCTTGGCGGCGTGTGGCTGCGTGCGGGGGCGCTTCAGCCAAGCCTTTGCCGGCAGAGGGGTGTGCGGGGGTCGCAAGGCGGAGTGAGCGGGTCCTGAGGGTGTCTAGGGTGCCGCGGGCGTGGTGCGCAGGGCAGTTGCGTGCGGCGCTCGGTGAAGCGGACATAGTTTTGGAAGCGAGGGTCAGGCCTGGATTGAGGGTGCTACGGACAGAGGTCAGAGCCAGCCTCCTTCTTCCTCGGGCGTGGGGTAGGGTGCGTGGCTCCCAGACACGGGGAGTGGAGGCCCTCGGGGCTTGGGCGGTGTGCGAGGGAGCTGTGGGCAGCGGGATCTGGACGCAGGGTAACGTGTACCGGGAAGCTGACCACGGTAATGGTGGTGCAGGCCTTGGGTTGTCAGTCCGGGCAATGAATCTCCAATGTCTTTCTCGTAGGTGGTGGGACTGGCTTTGTGGGCAGAGCGCTGACCCAGTTGCTGCAGAGCCGTGGGCATGAAGTGACCCATGTCTCTCGACAGAGGGGAAAGGATCGAATCAGCTGGGTATGAGATGACAGCAGTCACAGGAGGGAGAACATGTCTGGGCTGAGGAACAAGCCTGCTTGCCCTGGCCTGCCGTTGCATACAGTGGGGGATCTGGCTCCTGTGGATGTTCTCTTGGGCTCCTGGATGCTCCATGGGCCATAGTCGTTGGAATGTGTACTGCTGTAGCTCCAAGGAGCAAAACCTTCTTTGTTCATGCTTGTGGTCCAGACAGCATAAGAAAGCAACCGGCCAGAGTTTTCAGCAGCCCATCCAGCATAGTTGTTGGAAAACTTCAGCAGAGGGGCGGCTGAGTGTCTAATGTCTCTGTCTCTGCCTAGGAAGACTTGTCCCGCTCTGGACTGCCTTTGTGCGATGCTGTGGTGAACTTGGCAGGTGAAAATGTCCTCAACCCTTTCCGCAGGTAACCTGTTCTCCCATAGTGCTATTGAGACAAGATAAAGGCAAGACAACCTAGTGTTGTCAGAGAACATGGGAGGGATCTGGGGAGGATACAGGGTGTCCAGGAACCACTTGGTTTACCTAGCTTTTGACATTTGGATTCTCAAGTACCCAAAAAATTATTTGTGCCTGTTAAGTTCTGGGAGACCTCTGGCTGACAGAATCTCTTCTGGATTGACAGCCGGAGGCCAGGCAAAGTAGTTGCAGATTTCTAAAATGACACTGGATGCCTACATTTAGGTAATGCAAAATCAGAACCGAGGTTTGACTTGTATAAGGGTGTTCTTTGAAACTGCCTCTGCCAGGTGCTTGGGAAGGTTTCACTGCACCCAGCTTTGATGTGCAGGTCCTCTTCTACTTTTGTCCTAAGGTAGTCCAAAACCTGTGGCCTTTTGTGGGAAGTGGAGGGCCATCATCTCCCAGAGTCCCCATGCTTTTAGGTAGTAAGATCTCATTGTCCTCTTCCTGCTCTGGACTGGCAGTGACTTCACATGATCTCCCCTGTGCTTGTGAGTGGGTGTCTGCTGGTGCCTGTCTTGGTGCTGTTGTTTGCTGGAATGTCCTTATGGGAAATATAATCAATGGTTCTCCCTTTCCCAGATGGAGTGATGCCTTCTGCAGGGAAATCATCAGCAGCCGGGTTGAGACCACCAAGACCTTGGCCAAAGCCATTTCTGATGCTGAAAAGCCACCCCATGCTTGGGTCCTCGTCACTGGCGTAGGTATTTGTTGGGCCCAGCCAAGTCACAACTCAGGCTGACCTGGGGAGGTCTGTCTCTGGAGAGAAACACACTTCTAGGGGGACACATGTTGCCTTGAAATGACAGCTTTTTTTCCTTCCATGTCTCTGTTTAGTCAAGTCTTGCTCAAGTTGTTGCTACTGCTGGAGACAGATATGTGCCCTGTGTTTTCTATCAGTGTCATTAGGGCAGGATCCTTCCTCCATTTTCCTTTGAAAGCCTTTAGGTATCTTGTAGAACTAATTTGTCTGAGCAGGGCCTCAGCTGAATCCCCCTGTATGTCTCCCAGCTTTGTATTTCTCCTTGCTACAATCTTGAAAGTGGCTGGAGTTTAGCATCTGGGATGCCCAGTTTTAGAAAAACACCTGTTGAGGGTAGAGGCTGGGCTGACCACCAACCCTCGGACAGACGCTCCTTATTACCCCTCCCCTTTCTTCCCCCAATGGGAAGGAATAGGGGATAAGAGAGAAGACAGAGAGACCTGTGGACTGGAAAATAAAACTAAAACTACTTTAATAATAATAACAATGTTAAATGAAATATATACAAATATATACAGAACCCAATACCGAACCCAAATCCCCTTTCAATGATAACTAAGTCACCACTGATGTGGTGGCAGCAGGTGTCCTGGTACCAGATGAATCCGGCTCCCCTGGGGGCAGGATCCTGGTACCAGATGCCCGAACTTAGGGATTGTCTCCAAGTGCCTGGTGAAGAGCAATCCTGAAATCAGGAATCTCGAACCTTGAAAGGGAATCTAGCAAGGGGGGACTGACCCCCAGTTTCTGTATGTTGAATATGACTTATATGGGATGGACTACTTTAAAATCACTGAACAGAGTTAGTTCTGCTCTAACTCAAACCAGGACAACGCCTTTCTTTGCAGCTAGCTCATTGTGTTGTTTGCTAATATATTTGGTTCTTGGGGAGGCCAGCTCAACCTGAGTTTTAGTGCACCCTGCTGAATTTACAGAGCACATTGGTAATTCAAAAATGTGTCAGGGTTGCCATCAGAGAAGACCCTGTGATGTTTGTATGAGAATGTCCCTGATGGAGTGATTGACATGTGGGGTCCTGGAGGCAGTAGAGAGGGTTTGGTTTTGGTGGAGGTTGGGGGTTGTGGGTGGCAGTGGCATGATTAAACCATGATCCCCCTTTTTGCTGTTACACTTGCAGGCTACTACCGCCCTAGCCCCACAGCTGAGTATACTGAGGACAGTCCTGGGGGGGATTTTGACTTCTTCTCACGTTTGGTGAGCTCCTGGGAGGCTGCAGCTTTCATCCCTAAGAGCCCAGCTCGTGGTGTTGTGGTGAGATCTGGTGAGATGGGGCAGGCTTATTCAGGGTGTCTCTGCTTTGCTGGGGAGAGGAGGGAGAAAGACATCAGGTCTTGCGCTTTTCCTTGTGGGATGGTGTTCCAGTCCAGCCCTCTAAGATTGTCTCCTGGTTGTAGGTCTGGGGATGAAGGGGTGTGAAGGTTTGGACCTGGCTCCCAGCCAAATGCCCAAACTGACAGTGAAGACCTTTCCCCCTTCCTTTCTTTCCCAGGACAATAGGAAAAAAACAAACTGTTAAAAAAAAACCCCAAAGAGCCCAAGACAATCTGAATTACATCAAATATATATATATATTTACATACATAGCAGTTATATACAATTAAAATACTATGTACACAGCAAAGGGAACCCCCCCAAACTCTCCCCAAAGGGAAAGGGAAAAGGGGAGAAAAAAGAAAAGGAAAACCAAAACAGGTATGTACACTTGAAACCTAGGATAGAACTAATAAAATAAGACCTTACAACTCGCCTTGAGACAGCAGAGTCGCGCTGACCAACCGTCAGCAACCTCTGCCTCCCAAGGCCTACAAGGCCTTGTTAGGCTTCACTCCTGCACCCAGGTGAGACCGATGACAGAAAACCTGCGTTTTCGGATCCACCAGAAGGGAAGAGAGCAAAGGCTTCTCCCTCTTCTTATTTATACCCCAGGTTATGTAAAAATTGTGTGGAATACTGGGAACATGACTACTTCCCTGGTTACAGGCTGGTTACCAGGAAAAAAGGCCTGGACCAAACCATCACAAGGGGGCTTTTGTCCTTTGCAGGGAGGTCATGGTCTCACTCTATTCTCTCCACAGGAGTAGTGCTGGGCCGAGGTGGTGGTGCAATCTCTCATATGCTTTGGCCTTTCCGTCTGGGACTTGGAGGCCCCTTGGGCTCTGGGCTTCAGCCCTTTCCATGGATCCACATTCGGGACCTGACTGGGATTGTGTGTCATGCCCTCGAGAGTGAGTGCCTGCAAGGTGTCCTCAACGGTGTCTCCCCATCCTCTCCTGCCACCTCCAATGGTACCTTTGCTCGGGAGCTTGCTGCCGCCTTGGGACGCCCAGCCCTGCTGCCAGTGCCTGCTTGGGCTGTGCGGGCTGTCTTTGGGGCAGAGCGGGCCATCATGCTGTTGGAGGGGCAGAGAGTGGTGCCAAAACACACCCTGGAGAGTGGCTACCATTTCATCTTCCCTGATCTGTCTGGAGCTCTGAAGGATATTGTGGCTTGAGGCCACCTTGGTTGGGCTAGATTGGGCCCAGTTTTTTTGAGCTCCCTGGCTCACATGCCTTCCCCTGTGTCAAACAAGGTAGCCCAGCTCCTTCTTGTCACTTCTACATCTCCATACAAAGAGTGAGAAATCTTTCCCCCTTTTACCTCCCTTTGAGCATCCCCAGCTTAGGGGTTGTCCCTCTTACTGCCATTTGCAGTCTCCATGGTCACCTGCTTTTGGGGAAGGGCACAAGCCCCTCTAAGGATTGTGACTGCTGAATCTGCCATCTTCCCTTTTCCACAGTGTGCATATGAGCTGCTTGCAGAGCAGCTGGAGGGTGTAGTGTCTTCTTCCCTGAGAGACAGGGATGGCAGCAGGAAGGAGGTGTTCAGGTGTTGTAATTCTCTGGCATGTTCCTGTTTTTCCCCATGTCTTTCCCCATGGTCACATAGAGACCTAGATAAGCTCTTCTGCTTTGTCTTTCTTGATTTCATGGGGAATGTAGCTGTGGTTGTGGAAGAAGGTCCATCTTGAGGGGGCACAGAGGGTGCTGTATATGGATGCGTTGGAGACTTTGCTGTCTCCTTTCCTGTGGCTCTGTGTTAGTACCAAGTTACTGTGTCACAAACTCCAGCTAAGTCTAGGCCCAAGAGTTGCATCCTTCCAGGGTTGCATAATCCTGATGCTGTGGAGAGCAGGGCTTTGCCAGCTGGTAGGGACAAAGGTGGCAGTGAGACTGTTGCCTTTGGACTGCTCTTGAGGCCTTGGGTAACTGTTGACTTCATCTGAGCTTGTGCTGTGGAGAAGATGGATGGCTCATCATGGTGTGAGGATAGTGCAAAGCACTGCTTTAATGTAAAAGGAACACTTCAGCTATTGCCTTTGTTGTAGTTACCTAATCCCAGAATGGTTTTCAGTGGTAAGCAAGCTGATCTAAGCTGAGTTACAGGTTCAGTTCAGTTCACTGTGGGGCAATACAGTGGGGACAATCAGCAGTGCTTTGTCTTTAGTTACTCCAGCTACTTTTTTTAGAGCCGTGGACTTCAGTCTGCTTCCTGAGATGATGAGGGCTACAGCATCCTATCAGGCAAGCTGGTTAGCCATGTTGGTTGTATTAGCTTGTATGTACCTTGATGATTGCAACAGCTGTGTTTGGAAATAAAAATAAATACAGCTGGAGAAAGATGGGCAACCCACAGCTCTTCTGAAAGAGGGTTACACATCCTGTGGGAGAGCACCTCTAAGCAGAATTCCTAGGCCTCAGTGTCCCTGCCTGGATGTGTAACTCACTCAGGATTTTGAGACGTTGCCTCTGCATGATGTTTGTCTTAAGCACCTGTCAGAGGATTTAAATGAGCTTCTGACACCTGAATTCCATTGTGGGGTCTGAAAACACTGGCTGTTGGAAGCAATTGGGACTTTATAGCACAGTAAATTCACACACACCATGCCCCTTTACCTACTCTGGAACCAGTTAAGTATGTGTATTAGGGTGACAGCAAGCTGAGATCTAGATTGGGTTTTGGACAGGTCTCTAGTTTTGGCCATAAGGAAACCTTGGCCCTCAGACTTTGTGATACTAAGCACAGGTCTTGTGCTATCTCAGTACTGGTACAGCCAGCCCTATAGTGCAGTGTTTATGCAGATGTGTCTGAACCAACTGCAATACCCCAAATGTGCTCTGAAGATTTGCTCTGACTTGGGAGAAGTCCCTTTCTTCTTTTAGAATAAATGATTATGATTATGAAGACATGTTGAGAGTGACTGCTGCTTCCAGCAGACTTGGCCCAGGACCCTCTTGCCTGGCCATTGGCCTCCCACCCTGGTACCCCCAAGGTCTCTGCCCAGGCTGAGGAGTGCAGCTGCTGCTTTCCTGTTTGCAGGTTCAGTCAACCCTGAAGCTAAGCACCTATCAGAGGCATATGTGCATACACATGGAATTCAGGCAGATGACACTGATATGGCTGGTCATGCAGTCTGCCCCAGCCATGTAACACAAGCACTGCCAGCCATTTCCTTTCCCACTCTGGGCCTAGCAGACTCATATGACACCCTTGGGGTTCACAAGTATGTGCATATTCATGAGGCCCTCAACACCAGCATGACCCCTCTGCCCTCCATCCCTATGTGGACCCCAGGTCTTCTGACCTGACCCATGGGTATTCTGCTTGCTGGCTGGACCAGCTTGATGCACCAAACATGCAGCTATCACGCTTGTCCGTTGGGTACCCCCAAGTATCAGGATGGGTGGTACCCTTTCCCTTGTGATAACCCTGCCTGGACCAAAGGCCTTCTACTTGCCAGCTGGTCCAGCTTGAAGTTTGTTGGTGGGTACACCTGCACACCATGTGCACACCTGATTTGTGGAGGATACAGACACTTACCTTCCTAGCATCTAGCACCAGGTGCTCAGGCTGTGATCTGCTGCCCCACACAAGCTGCTGGTGTGGAGCCACTCACTCCCCTCACTTGAACCATTCTTCCCAGTAACTGGTTTTGTGGACATGGGACATGTGGACTTAACGCTGCAGTGGCTGTAGGCTAAGGCCCCACAGGCTCCAGGGTGCCTGTTCCCCTCGTCTGACTTGGTAGCTGGCACCAAATCCACTCGTGCTGATCACCCAGTAGCTGCCACTTTGGCTTTGCAGCATGTGTACATGGGATAGAGTGAGATTATGCAGAGAGAGTTACAAAAAGGTTCAAGATGACAGGATAGGCTATGGTGGTCAATTGTAGAGATCAGACAGACCAGCACTGACTGGCGCAGGTTTACCAGCCTCTTGTATACCCCTTTTCTGTCTTCCCCCCTGTTTGTTGTTCCCAGTTCCACTCCAACGCACATCCCCTCAACAGGTGGCGTGGTCCCACTGACTCCAACACCCTGGACACTTACTTAGGTTTGCATCTTTACCAGTTGCAAAGTCCTAGTTGCCTATAGCTTGAGAGCTCATCATTTAGCGTAGCTGGTGATACTTGTTTCTGGTTACTGTCTCTGTTAATGCTAATTGGTCACATTTTGTGGCTCTGTCTTTGTCTCCTTCCCTTTCCTTAACTTCCCAGCTGTGAAATTGCATGTTTTGACTCACTCCACACGTCCTTACCAATTAGTGTGACTAATCAGGTTTGTTCTCATCACAGCCTCCCTTATCGTGTTAATTTTATGTCTGTATGTTCTTGTTAATGGTTCCTTTGACAAGATATCCTTAATAGAGCAGACATGCTCCTTCTGTGTCCCATGACGTTTTCCCCCACTGACCAGTAAGATCAGAAGAAGCTGCACCACTCGTCACTCCCATAGAACCTGAATGGGCCTCCCTGTGGGCTGCACCCACTGGGGCAAGAGCCTGATTCCTCTGGCTGTTAACTAGGGCAGGGGAGGGTGCAAGGGCTGGTGATGTGTATGTGTGTGCAGCTGCTGCTTGTCACCCCAGCAGAGGCAACAGACAAAAACATACTTAGGCGTTTAAGATTGGTAACACCTTTATAAGTGTAATAGTTCATGTAAGCAAATCCGATAGTTTGGCTTTGATAGCTGCATCTTTCAGGGCACCAGGTCATGGAATGTCTGTGGCCAGGTGGATCCTACAGTTTTGGTCTCATTCCTGCAGAGCTGCGTGATCTGCACTGGTGATCTGGCTTTGGGGTTGGCTCTGTACTAACTGCTAAATTGCATTGCAGTATCAAAGACACCTAGGCTTAATTCTTAGGTTTTGGAACCAGTGATAGTCCTGCACTCTTGTAACAGTAGACCACATTATACATTCTTTCACAAATTGTAAGACATTGCTGTTTTCCTAATTAAGGTTGATGTTTCCCTTCTCATACCCCCTCATTTCCAGTGAACCATGACTCAGACTTGACTGTGACAATTTTCTGAGATTTTAGGGGTATGTTGTGACTACCCCTCCTAGAGATTTCCCAGTCTAGCTCAAACGTCCCTCTTCACAGATTAGAGAGTTGTAAATCAAAGCTGGAATCCAGGACAAGCACATATGAAAAAGTACTTCCAAATTCCTGAACATAGTCTCCAACCACATACGCACATTCACCTTGACCAGACCTGCATGTAGAGTGTGTGCGCTGGTTCAACACCCACCCTGCAATTGAAATTGGCAGGCTATGTATTGGGTGAGGAAGGGGAGTGGGAAGGGAAGAAGAAGCAGTTGTCAAGAATCAACTATCATTCAATCCAGTTATTTCCATTTCAAGTTCTGGTTCTTCAAAGGATTGCTTGTAAAACAGACCTAAAGGACCTAACAAGACCATTGGTTGTGATATTTCAGGATCCTTTTTTTTCATACTTGGTAACATGCTAATCTGCCCTCATGGTTCATGGGTATTTGGTGAAGGTTCATGTGGACAGGTATATATATGCTGTTTCTTTTTTCTGTGCTCCCAAGGCTGTTTTTCCTGCAATTTACACCTGACCAGCCCTTTTTATACCCCTTTCTGTCAACACGCCATCACTCAGTTCCTCATAGAAGTAATCTGTGCAAGTATTCTCAACAAGTTCAGATCAAACAACTCCTCTCAAGAGCTGTATCAGAAGAAACAACACTGAGAAGAAACAGCAGCAAGTTACGGTCATAGGTATCTTCCCTCATGGGCACAACAGAGGCACCTATGTGCAGACCAGACCCTTTTTTTCAGGAAAGATTTCTGCCTCCTTGAAACAGTGATGTCAACAAGTGACTGACAAGCTTAATACAGTCTTGAGATTATTACCTACTTTCACTCTTTCACTTGGGTAGTAATGACAGTCCAAGGTCAATTGACTTAGACAGGCTGGTGAGATGGGCAGGAAGAAATTTAATGAGATTCAATAAGGCCAAGTGTCGAGTCTTGCACCTGGGAAAGACCAACTCCACCTATGAGTATAGGTTGGGGACTGAGCTGTTGGAGAGCAGTGAAGGGGAAACGGATCTGGGGGTCCTGGTGGATGGAAGGATGACAAAATTTAGCTCAATCGGTAGAGCGCGGAGTCTCTGAATCACAGGGTCATGGGGTCGAGTCCCATGTTGTGCCCAGAAAGGCAGCAGAGCCAGAAGAGTGTGTTGTGACACTGAGAGAAAATCTTACACNCCCCTAGCTTCCCCCTGGGGGTGGAGGGGGGGGGGGGTGGCAGTGTCCTTAAGATTCAGGAATCTCAGGTTTCTTAAAGGGACAGTCCAGGCAAGGTGTGTTTGGGGGGAAGCTGGTAATGATATTATGTATGTGGTAATGGAATACCTTTTAGAAAATACAGTTACTGAGCAGAATTAATTCTGTTCTAACCCAAACCATAACAAGCTGACAAAAGCAGGTCCTTCCAGGGTAAACAGATTTAATTCTTGGGTAGACAGCTAAAAAAAAGCTACAGAAAGTGTGTCCTAAAATTACACAATTAACCTAAATTACATGCACTGATTATAAAAGGATACTAAGTATAGACTGCTCACATCTGAAGGGAGGTTTATGAATCCCTTGGGTTAATTCATCTGACAGCTGCAAAGTTGCTTGCAATTAAGCAGTTTAAAATCTCTTTATACTAAATTATGTCAGTACAGACAGTCCAGTGAATGGCTAATTCCATCCTAAACTTTCTTTAGCATGTATCAGTTCAACTATTTTCCAAAATAGTTCATTTTTCCCAGATGCCTTTCAAGGGAGCTGAGAATTTCTAGATCACATTCAGACTTCCACCTTTCTCCAGAGAAATCCCATAGTGCTGTCTAATTTTCCAATTAAGTCAACAGAACACTGGGAACATAAAGAAAACTCAGAATCACAGAATCATTACGGTTGGAAAGGACCCTCAAGATCATCTAGTCCAACCATCAGCCCTACACTACTCTTATCCCTAAATCATACCCTGAAGAAACACATCAATCGTCTTCTTAAAACCCTCCAGGGATGGTGACTCCCCCCCCTCCCTGGGCAGCCTATTCCAATATCTCACCACTCTTTCAGTAAAGAAATTCTTCTAATATCTAATCTAAACCTGCCCTGCCACAGCTTGAGCCCATTCTCTTTAGTCCTGTCACTAGTCACAAGGGAGAAGAGGCCAACACCCTCCTCCCTAGAAAGGCTTTTCAGGCAGCTGAAGAGAGCGATAAGGTCTCCCCTCAGCCTCCTCTTCTCCAGGCTAAACAACCCCAACTCCCTAAGCCTCTCCTCATAAGACCTGTTCTCTAGACCACTGATCAGGCTAGTTGCCCTTCTCTGCACCCTCTCCGGTACATCAATGTCCTTCCTATACTGTGGTGCCCAAAACTGCGCACAGTATTCAAGGTGTGGCCTCACCAGTGCAGATCGAGGGAGGTGCTGATCCCACTCTACTTGGCTTTGGTGAGGCCTCACCTGGAGTACTATGTGCAGATTTGGGCGCCACAGTACAAGAAAGACATGAGGTTGTTGGAGAGTGTCCAAAGGAGGGCCACAAGGATGGTGAAGGGAATGGAGGGGAAGTATGTTGTAAAGGCTGAAAGCACTTGGTCTGTTCAGCCTGGAGAAAAGGAGGCTGAGGAGAGACCTCATAGCTGTCTATAACTTCCTCACCAGAGAGAGAAGGGTGGGTGCTGACCTCTTCTCTCCGGTGGCTAGCGACAGGACCCGGGGGAGATTTAGATTGAATATTCAGAAGAGCTTCTTTACCCAGAGGGTGGTGGAGCATTGGAACAAGCTCCCCAGGGAGGCCCTCATGGCCCCTACTCTCATGGAATTTAAGAAGCAATTGGACAAGGCACTTAGACACATGGTGTGACTATGGAGTTGTCCTGTGCCTAAACAGGAGTTGGACTAGATGATCCTAATGAGTCCCTTCTGACTCTGGCTATTCTGCGATTCTGTGATATACCTTTGGCATTAAATGATAAATATTCTATCCTTTTTCTCATGGAAATTCTCAGCTTTAATATATGTCATTTAATCCAGGGACACCCATGGATTGATTTAGTTAACTCAATAAAGGATTTCTATAGGGTGGATCGCTGGGAAAGACAAAAGCTTCCAGTAGTTATGAAAAAGTTGGCCCTGCCAAATGGAAGAACACTGAGAACAATAGTGACTGTAGAGTCCTTAAATATATTACATAAGGACATATTAAAATTGCAGACCTTTAGTACTGCACTAGGCATTGTGAGCCAGACCCTCAGACTGAAAACTCTATATTCTCTGTAGATAAAATATCAACTGAGAGATTTATTGCCTATTATAAGTCACACGTAAACCACCCAGAAGTTCCTTGATTCATGTATGATATCATTGAATTAGCCTTTAAGACAGACTAGACATAACTACTTTCATCTAGAATTTTAAATGATGGGGTATTACTCAGAAAGCTCATTCTCCACATAATTGTTTTCTGTGTCCTGTTTGCAGAACCTGGTGTTTAATGGTAAACTGAACAAAAATGACAGACCCCTACACGTTGCCATCTCATCTATCACGTCTTGTTTTTGCTATAGAGCAAAAGGCCTGTACTTGGCTGCTGTGGATGTAAAAGATATGATTTTCATGCTCCCCTTAAAACCTGAGGTTCAAGAGAGATTCACTGGAGGTCAAAGTCAGTAGAGTTTTACCCAATTACCTCAAGAATTCAGACATAGCTATAGTTCTGCAAGGGGGAGTGGGATAAGAAAGAGAGAGAGCATAGAGCTTTTTCTGGATCTTAGTAAGAAATGTCCAAAAAGAAGTGGCCTAGTAAGATAACTGATTTAATAAGGCAAAGTAAGAAAATGAATATAGGTAATGAGTAAATCTTATGTCCTTTCAGAAGCTGGGCACTTGTTTTCATGCAGAATCAGACAGAGCTCAGCTGGATTTTTCCCACGGTGCAGTGCACAAAGTAGATGCTGTCCATAGAGAGCAGGTCTCCCTTTTAGTCATTGGAGCTATTGTATAATTTCTCCACAGGAGAGCACCTCTTTTCCTAAGTAATGTTCACAAGAGAACTTCTTGCTCCCCTGTCAGATACAGGCAAGGACACTACAAGTGGCACAATTGCTGGTTCTGGTTCGGAGCTGCCTGCAGGTTCCTTGGCTGCAATGCACTCTCCGGTTTACTCTGAGGGTAAGAGATTTGTGCTGGACAACATAGACCTGAAAGCTACCATGGCACACTACAACACAGCGGAGAACTGCATGGAGCCTCCTCAGGTTAGCTGCTGTGTGGATCACTAACTCCTAAACATGCAACAGTTGCCCAATCATGATCAGTACAATGGTCTGCCTACAAGGTACATTTACTCTTTCTCTAAGCACTGATGTATTCTGTATGAATAGTAGTCTTTTCATCGTCGTAACCAGGCCTCTTTTTAATTTTTTTATTCCTTTGTAACAAAACACTCAAATTGGACCAGTTTCCTCACCTTTATACAACTGCAGTTATGATGTCTGCATCAAAGAAAGCCATCTAGGCTACGGGGCTGGATAGAGGTGGGTCCACAGGAAATCAGGTGAATGGCAATAAAGGAAATTCAAAGAAAGATGGTGACAACAGAAAGAAGACATGATTATAAGGAAGCGATAGGACTGGTCATGATAGACAGTAGTGGAAACTTGAGAAGCATGTCATCAAAGATGAACATAGAGGGTAAAAGAGACAGGACAGGCCAAGATGCAACTAAGCTAGTTCGAGTGAAGTTGGTTGCCTGATCCTGGTACCTGAACTAAGTAGCTTATATGAAGGCAGCAGATTCAAAATGCAGGAAGATCAGCTAGAGAGAAAAAAATATATGCAGCTTAAAGGGACTAGTAGGCCTTAAGCAACCTAATGTAACTTTGGACTTGACCCTGTGTTAGGTGAAATGTGGAACCATCTCCTCTCCACAAGTTCCTTTCAGACAAATTTAAGGTTAGATTGACTGTGCTGAGCAATGATTTCAATCTGGAAAACCCCTTGTCCTCTCTTCCCAAAAGAAAGATGTTTCCTGTATGTAGGTCTGGGTCTCATTTCTAGAATAAAATGCTTGAATTTGACATAAGTGGGAGTTTGGGATACAAACTAATGCGTCACTGAATTCAAGAGAGCACTGTCATGCAAGTCTATACCTAAAGAAGGGGATTTAATGCCTATGGATATACATTTCAGAGACCTCTCTGAAAATGGCACAAGCTTCCCATGTGAGCTGTGTCTTTTTGTCATGCATTTGTGCGTTTCTGAAAGACTCCAGTCCAACTCCAGAGGCATCAGATGTACCTGTTACAGGTACTGGATTGTTCCTTACTCATAGGTGCATCAGTTTAAGTGTCTTAATCTTGAGCTGAACTGTGCTGCAGTGTTCTGAACCTGGGGCTGACTCTCCCACAGATGCCTGACCACATCCTCAGATTCCTGAATTCGTCTGTTTCTTTGAACTCATCATGATCACATGGAAGAAACTCCCCAGGGAAAAGAATTCTGTTAATGCCTTTGCTTTGTGGAGTCACACCATGTCGTTACAATGGTTCCTTTATCTTTGCCACCAAAGCATCAGAAAATGCTTGATATGATGTCTTTAGTTCTGAGTTGTGCAAGGCTCCTGGGAGGAACTGAATGTCTTCCACTGGCCATGGTGCCATGTGATCCTTATTTAGCTATCTATTATCCTTTTCATTATACAGTTATAATGAATCAGAATATTTTTCTATAGCTGGCATGTGTCTACTGGCTTTGCAGCCACCTTGGTGATCATTGTTTTGATGTTGAATTTGACTTTGGGACACAGAAAGCCATTTCTACTTGTTCATTTCCCCTCATTGTGAGCTTTCCATGGGATCCTTGCTATCGTGTATGTATTACCACCTGCCAATAATTCCCTAAGTCTGAATAAAGTGTTCTCACCTGCTATACAATTGTGATCTCAATGGTAAATCTCCTCATATAAAGCTTGAAAGACAAGGAGGTGCAGGAAGCCATTAAGAGGTTATGAAGTAGAAAAACAACTTTGTGTTAATATTTTTGGGGATTTCTGGATGATGTAACCATCCTTGTATATGCGGTAAATTTATTCTAATCTTAAGTATGAGATTCAACTGCCCAGAAATCACCATAGAAAGTGTACAAGTATAAAAATAACCTACATTAAAATACAATTAATTTTTCTTAGGGTTTGACCATGGTTAGCTGTCATATGCCCATATGGCTGCTCTCTTACTCCTTTTCCTCAATAGGACAAGGGGAGAAAATTCAATGAAAAAGCTCATAGGTCAAGTAAAAGACAGGGATATTGCTTAGCTATTACTGTCACAGGCAAAACAAACATGACTTGGAGAAGATTAATATAATTTATTGACAATTAAAAGTAGACTAGAACGTTGAGAAACAAAGACGAAAACTAACACCCCCCCCCCCCCCCCCACGTCCCCTTGTTCTCAGGCTCAGATTCACTCCTTCACTCCTGACCCTCCTGACTCCACACTCTGCCCATATCATGTTTACATGGAGGATGGAGGACAGAGGCTATGGTGAACACAGAGCAGTTGCTCGGTGGTGTTCCCTCTTCCTCACACTTTTCTTTTGCTCCAGTGTGGGTCCTCTCTGTGGGTTGCAATTTCTTTTAGCAAGCATCCATCTGGTCTAGCATAGACTCCTCCATAGGCTGCAGCATGAATATGTGCCCCACCTTGGGCTGCAGGGAAATATGTTCTCCTCCCCCTCTGTCTTGGTTTTGGCAGCTGTTACAATGCCATGCTCTGGATTTAAGGTGAGAATAATGTTGATCATACAATGATGGTTTAGTTGTTGCTAAGAAGCGCTTATAGTAAGTTAAGGATTTTTCAGTCTCCCACCCTCTGCCAGCAAGCAGGAGCACAAGAAGCTGGGAGGGAGCATGGCCAGAAGAGCTGATCCCAACTAGCCAAAGGAATATTCCCTACAATAGAAGGTCATGCTCAGAATATAAAAAAGTCCTCTGCCTTGTAAGGATGAGTGAATCAATGTCTGCAAAACTAAATAACTTTGGTCTTACACTTCAATAAAAAATAGAAACAAAGATACATAGGAACGTATGCAGGGAGACAGACAGACAGGCAGATTCGTGGAGAAGGTGCTTTCCTGTAGGATTTGAACAGGATTTTTCTCCCGGAGATCTGGTATTTTGAGCAGATAACTATTTGGGTAAACCTCGGAGTAAAACAGAATGTGGAAAAATGAAGTAAGGTTAAGCATATGGATTTAGGGTTGTTTCTCAGAACCCAGTGGAAATTCTCATATTATGGCAGAGAGCAAACATGAACAGGCTAGCTGTGGTGGGTTGGGCTCAAGCAGCAACTAAGCCCCCACTCAGCCACTCAGTCCCACAAGGGCATGACGTTAATGGTAAGTGATATAGCCCTTTGTATAGTTTGGGTCACTTGTCCTCACTGTGTTCCCACCTAGCTTCTTGCCTTGCCCCGCTGTAGTAGGGCAAGTTCAAACCCTGAGGATGGTGGGCTCCACGAAGCAGCCTAAGAGAGAATTTGCTGCCTCCACACATCCATTCAGCTTGAGCTCTGTAAGCAGAGAGAAAAAACAGAGGGGGACCACATGTCAGTAAGGCAGTACAGTGACAGCCTCACGGGAGCACTGGGAAAAGAGAAGCATGGGTCAAGAGGTGTCAGCTGTGGATTTGTAGGAAAAGTCCAGAGCGTGACTCCTCGCAGCAAAATCTTCTTACCAGATTCATCCTGCAGCCACCTACAAGCTTTGGCCTCCAGAAGCTCTGACCAAGATATCTTCCATTTATACTGATGCAACCAGACTAAGGCCAAAACTGTGGCCCAGACAGTTGGCTGCACATCCTGTGAGGGAAAACAACCAAGGGGAAGAAATAAAAAGAAAGATCAGACCTAGACCAGCATGTGGAAAAAGTAAGACCTCCATACATACACATAAACTCTCTAAGCTTCTGTATCCTCAAAATCAGAAAGTTCCCACTGATTCCAGCCCACACCCTCCACATCTCCTTCCACAATGGGGGAGGTTTTATATCCCAACTACTTTGAACTCTTCAGAGAAACACATTAAGTTTGGAAGAGACCTCCAAGATCACCAAGTCCAACTGTCAACTTAACTCCCCCATGCCACTAAACCATGTCCCTAAGCACCACATCCAGGTGTTTTCTAAACACCCCCCCCCCAGGGATGGTGACTCCACTACTACCCTGGGCAGCCTGGGCCAATGCCTAACAACTCTTTCCATGAAGAAGTTTTTCCTAATATCCAATCTAAACCTCCATTAGTGTAACTTGAGGCCATTTCCTCTTGTCTTCTCACTAGCAACCTAGGAGAAGAAACAAACACCCATCTCTTTAGCACCTCCTTTCAGGTAGTTGTAGAGAGTGAGAAGGTCTACACTGAGCCTCTTCTTCCTCAGACTAAACAAGCCCAGTTCCCTCAGCCATTCCTCATAAGACTTATTCTCCAGACCCCTCCCAGTTCAGATCAGAAACTTGGAAACTTGGAGCAGAGGAAGGCTCAGCTCATGACAGTGCCCCACTCCTGTCCCTGATCTGATGATTACCTCACTGGGGCTTTGGCCCTCAACATCAGCTTTGCTGAGCCCCAAAGCAGAGGCCAGGGCTGCAGTGAGGTCCCAGGAGCCATTTGCTTTCTGGAGTGCCACCATTACCCTAAGACCAGAGAAGTCACATAGTCTTGTTGACAGTGGTGAAATTGTCCAGTCCCAACTGATGTTAAATGCTGGTGATTCCTCCACCATCTGCTCTTTGGGAGAAGGCTCCTGTTCTGCAAGACATAAGCATTCACACAGCTTGTATGAGACAGGCATTGGCTAATAGCCTTAAATTCTGCCTTTTCCAGGTATACTTAACTGTTCTCCATTCTCTCTGGACTTTCTCAATTTTTCCCAGACCCCCGCAAGCATCCTGAAGTTTTTCCAGACCTCCAGAGCATCCTCATATCTTCCCAGTCCCTCATAAGTATCCTAAAAGCTGTCCTAAAAGCTCTAGTTTACCCAGCATAATTCTATATGAACACCCCTAATTCCACCCATGGTCATCACTGATGTTACTTCTTCCTGCCACTTCCCCATTATGGCTCGTGTTGTAGTTGAGGGCCCCACAGGGGTCCTTCTCCATTGTCCGCTCTTAAATCCACCAGCCTCAGCATGAACTCTTTTCCACATTCCTAGACACAAGAGTTCTTTAGCGCTACAGCAGCACTGGATCACAATAGAATGAAGGTGAGCACAGCCCATGGGGCATTATAGTCGAAGGCATGCCTCAGTTCTGGAGCAGATTTAAAGGCTTTTGTGGACAGAAGAAGAAACACTTAGGCACAGAGTAGGTAGGGGAGAGCTGGGGGTCATTTAAGGTTGGCCTAAAGACACAGAGAAGTTGGAAGGGACCTCTGGAAATCACCTCGTCCAAATCCCTACTCACTGCAGCTCTCCTTAGAGTACCTTGCTCAGGTACATGTACGGTCAAGTCTTGAATAGCTTTAAGGATGGAGATTCACCCCAACTTATGTCTATTACTTCTTATACTAACACAGTGCACTTCCAAGAAGAGTCTGCTTCTGGCTTCTTTCTGTTTTCCTTCAGTCAGTCAGCCATAGACATAACGTATCCTCTTTTCAAAAGTGAATAAAGCCAGCTCCCCAGCCACTCCTCAGATGTCATGTGCCCAGCCCTCCCAGATTAGTGTCCCTCCACTAGATTCATTCCAGTATGTCAGTGCTTTTCCAGTAATGGAAATAGATGCAGGATAAAAACATTCCTCAATGCAGAGTAGCAAAGGGTGCTGAGGGATGACGTCCCTGCACCTAGTGGCTACACTCTTGTTAATACAGCCCAGGATGCACTCAGTTTTCTCTGCTGCAAGGGCATGCTGCTGACTTCTTTTCAACTGGTTGTCCACTACAACCCCAAGATGCTTTCTGTAGAGCTGCTTCCTGGAGTGCCTGTGTCCTGGGCCTCTATTGTTACATAGGGTTATTATGTTCCTGATTCATTCCTGATGCAAGACTTTGCATTTGCATTTTATTGAATGCTGTGCAGTTCCTGTCAGGCCATGAGTTGTAGTTCTGCTGTTTGTCTTGCTCATTCTGACATGCTGAAACAAACTTTACAACCCACGAAATGTTATAAAGCAGGTATGCTTTAATGCAGCACTGGACAGTGAGGGAATACCTACTAACCCTTTTCCAGCTCAATTCTCTTTTACTAACTCAACTCCTCTCAGGATCACAAACTCCAGTCTCATGATTGCTGCAGCTAAATCTTCCCTTGACTTTCACATTTCTGACAAGCTCCTCCTTGCTTGTGAGTAGCAGGTCAAAGAGAACACCTCTTCTAGATTCTTCATCAAGCACCTGCACCACAAAATAGGCTCCAGTACATAACAGCAACCTCTTGGATTTCTTGCACCCAGACAAATAGCAGATATTGGGGTTTGTTAATACTGTCCAGGAGTATTGAGATCTGTGACTGTGGGATGTTCTCCAGTTGCCTAAAGACAGCCTCATCTACCTTCTCTTCTTGATCCAGTGGATAACATCACCTGTGCTGACCTCCCCTCTGATCCATACTCACAAGCTCTCTTCCTCGTGACAGGTGGCAAACAAGTAAATCTCCATGTACTCAAGCCATTTCTTTGCATGAAATGTAACCCATCCTTCTTAGCTTCCCACCCTACCTTTCCTGAAAACTCTGTATTCATTCATTGCAGGGCTTCAAGCTTGAGAATTACTGCACCAGATCTATAACAGAGAGATCACGGCTCTGCAGTTGTGCAGAATTCCTCCTTTCTGCTCCCCATGATCCACAGATTTCAGTATGGGCATTTGAGATGGGGTCCAAATCATGCAGTTTTGTAAAGGGAAGTGTGAGAGCCTTCCCTATCATCCTTCGGCTAAACACATCTGCTCCACCCCTTGTGCCCTTCACTTTCCTTCAGGTTACTGCAGCCCTTCCTCAGGGCTACACACCTACTTTACAGCTCTCCTTTCTAGATTTGCAAGCCTGTTTGCAAAGGCACTTTTGTCCCATACGGTCAGATGAATCCTGTTCCTTTTCAGAAATCTTTCCTAGTCAGAAAGGATCCTGAAGTTGCAGCAGCAAAAGTCCTGCTTGTGACACCAGCCGTGCAGCCAGTTGTTGTCCTGCAGGATGAGTCCATTTCTACCAATCCTTTCCCTTACATTGGAAGGACTGAAGAACACTATGTAGGCTCCCACACCCTTCAACCTCTCCCGTAGGGTTCCGTAGTCGCACAAGATACGCTTCAGGCTATTCCTGGTGGTGTTATTGCTGTCCACATGGAAAAGCAGAAATGTGTAATAGTGCAAGGGCCAGAAAAGCCTCAGCAGTCTCTGCAGCCTCTGATAAACACCTCCCCCTGAAGCTGAGGTTGGATTGGCAGCTGGGTGCCTATATCCTCTGCAGGAGCGAGTTTCCAATAACCATCATGTGACTTTCCCCTCTGTCTGGACACCAAGTTCAGGCTTAGCTGGCTCTGGATGCCCCCCCTGACAGACCTAGTTTGCCCTCACCGGTACCCAGGCAATATGTCTAATTTGAAGTTCCAGGTCTGCAGACCAAGCAGAAGCCTTTCTCCTGTTGTTGGAAGCCACGAGCCTCCATATTTCCCCATTTTGACTATGGCCTCCCTATGTCCCATTCTTCTTGCTTCACATAACTCAGGCTTTTCTCTCTACAGACTCTCCACAAGACCAGGACATTCTGGTCAACATTCTCCTCAGCATTCACCCTGACAGTGTGCAGTGTGCTCATCCTTCCTTTTAGCTGCTTCAGTTATCAAATCTGAGCCTTCACCAGAATATACCTCCCATAGAGGAGGACACTTTGACCCTGGTCCCAGGGTCTCTTTAGGTCAAGACCTAGACAGCACTATCATCCTTTTACACTCTGTCTGGACTGAGGCTTCCAATGTCTCAAAGGCAGATGCTCTCATCAGTGCTGGAGAGGATGTTGTGTAGTATGCTGCACAATCTTCAATCAGCCTCATACAGGCCTGAACAGTTAGTTACTGGACCTCTCTGCACCAGAGGGGTTAGCAGGCTGCACTAACCGCTGAGACAGCTAGCTCATTGTTCTTGCCTTCCTGATATAGAGCTGATTCCCAAACACCAGCTGAAAAACTGCTTGACGCCTTCTTCCACCATTAGATGTCTGTTGAAGACAGTAAGCATAGACACTCTCCAATTAGGAAACAGCCAAAAGAAACTGACTGCTAGAGATGATTGAAGCACAAGGCTACAGAAATTAACTCTCATCAACAGCAATCACAAGAAGTTCCCAGCAAGTGATCTTTGGAGATCATAAGATGAGCCCTGTACAAGCAGAAGTCTGGAAGGAGAGCAAGCCTGGAAACTGCTGTACAAACAACTGTGTCTCTGCTAGTTGGCTCTTTTTCTGTTGAACTATATGAGGATAAACGTATGTGGATATTTTGTAACAAACAGTGTTTGTGTATGGAGTTAAGGATAGTTGGAGACAAGGGTAGGGTTACTTGAAGGAAGTATTTAGTCATGTGATGCTCAGTTTTCAGCCCAGAGTTGAGATGTTGGAGTTTGTTTTGTCTGTCACTCCATCCACCCCAAGCACAATGACAATTAGGAAGCCTGGTGAGAAGATAAATGTTGAAGGAGAGTTCAGACTCAGTCCAAAGCATTTTGAGAACACTCAGCTAACAAGTTTCTCCTGACCTTTACGGGATGGTGAAAGCTGAGTCAGTGCCTCAGGGTCGGGGACTTTGGGACCAAACATCTCAAGGCAGAAATAGCACTTCTGGATCATCCAAAACTTGGCTGACTTGCACCACACAGGCCTGAAGCCATGCAACCAGAGCATCTGGCAGGGAACCAGGTTGAAAGAAGGAGAGGACAATGTGGAGGAGTCTGGAGGCAAAGAATCTGGGGAGAGAGGCAGGGAATTGGGGGTTAGGCTCAGGGATATTAGAGATAAGTAAAAGGGTATTTAGGCTGACAGGATAGGGGGCTGCAGATGGCGAGGAGGCATCAGACCAACGAGCCTTGCGTTCCCCTCACACTCCCATCCCCACCATTTCTGGTCTTACCATAGTGCCAGGCATCCCTCTGTTTCATGCGCACTGCCACACTGGATGTGAAGGTGGAAGGAACCCCCAGGCTGAGACTGGACTCAACTTCACTGTGCCAAATGCCCTTCTCTGCCTTGCTTTTTCCCTCCCAGGCCAGTTTCCACAGCATGTGCATCATGGCGATGCGGTGCACAGGCAGTCTGCAGGGGCAGAGAGTTAGTCCTCGGCTCCAACCCTCAGGGGTGAGGAGGGGGAGCATGGGACGCATGGAGTAAAAAGGAAGGGGCAGTGGGGTAATGATCACTGAGGTCCTCTCCCAAGGTCAGGGCAGAGAAAACAAGGGGGAAGCACTAGATGCCCGGATTCTTTTCCTACTTCAGGCTACAGTGGGGAGAACACAAGTGAAGGACACCTTCTGTTCCTCCCCCAGACCTTACCAATGCCACTCTGCCTCATGGGCAAGAGTTCCACTCTCTCACCTGTCATCTGAAGATGGAGACAGTGAGAATCTGAGTGTGTAATTGAAGGACTGGTTGCCCACATGGTACTGAAGGGTTACAGCTCCCTCCTGCACTTCTACATCCTGTTGATGAAAGGGAAAGAGCCAGACAGAAAATTTAATCGGCTGGGCACCAGCAGCCTGGCTACCTAGATTCCTTCCCTACTCTACTATGGTAGTAGATGCCCATGGACAGTGGTGTCTGGGGGAAGGAACAGCATTCACAGAGCCCTGATAGTGGTCTCATCCAGGCCCAATGGAGGTGATGGACTCCCAGTGCTAAGAAGGTGAAAGAGGGAGTGGGTCCCTGACCTTCAAGGCAGCACTTCCCCAGTGCATATCATTTCTGGAGCACTCTCACCTGTGCTTGCCCACGGATCTGGGCATAGATGGATCTCTGATGTCCCCGGAAGATAATTTCAGGAGCTTTTCTGATCACTGATACCTCCAGGCCAGGTGGAAGGTCCCAGTGTAGTGAGATCCCAGTAGCCACAGGCTGAAGAGCCTGCAGCAGGCATTTCACTGCCTGGTGAGGTGGAAGCAGAGACCACAGATCACTTGAGTTCCCTCCAAATTCTGGCCAGTGGGGAAGTTGGAAGGGGTCTCTGAGTTGGAGTGGATAGTGGTATTTGCATTTCCTTGATGTTTAGGAGAGCCATGGGAGGTACTGAATAGAGGGGGGGCTGAGAGTACAAGGGGGGTGCTGGAAGCCCAGGCACCTGAGTCATTACCTCAGACGTCATGTCCATCCTAGAATGGATGCACACACATTCACCTTTTGTCTCCAGGGCCATGGCCTGGAAAAGGTTGAAGCTGTCACATCCGTTAGTAGGAAAACAAAAACACCTGTACAGGAAAAGAGGGGGAGGTTAGAGATGGGACAAAGGTGAGAGGCACAAAGGACAAGAGGGGTACAAAGGACAAAGTCTGGAGGGATAAGGATGTTTCTAATTGTAGAAATGAAACTGTGACTCAGAGTTTTCCCATTTACTCTGTGGTAAGAGATGTTCTGTGGTAGGCAGGGAGATCGTGAGACTGGATTTAGGGCCTGAAGAATGCATTGCATGATGAGGGTGAAGAGGAAGAGTGCTGAGAAGAGCAAGCAAAGATCTTGAGAGGAGGCCTGCTGGATGAAGAGTTTAGGCAGTCTTAGGGAGGTAAGGAAAGTGTGTGAAGGGGTTGTTGCTGAAGTTCCATTGTGGTGAAACAAAGATCTGAAGCAGACTAGGATCTGGAAGAATGTTTGAAGGACTCTGACAGTCAGGAGGAGAAGAAGGTCGTGAGCATGTTAGAAGACAGGAACAGGGCTCCCCCATTTACCGGTGCTGGTCCCGGTAACGATAGACTTCAGCCATGATAGCTTCCTCTTCATTGGAGACCTTCCTTTGGATGAAGATGAAAAGCTGAGGGAGAGAGGAGGGGAAACAAAGTGTTGGGCACCCTTTTAGAGAAAAGACACCCTCCTAAACTGCAGGCAGCCTTCCCACTTTTCTCCTTACCCTCTCAGGCCCATTGGCCTCGAAACAGGCAGAGATTTTGTGTCTCCTTTCATTAACAGCAGGATACTTCTTAGCACAAAGTCACCCCATGAAGAAGATCCACCTTCCCCAAGTGCAGGCTAATTCCACAGAAGCCCTCCCAAGCTGCCCACCCCAAAGATGGTGTCACTTTCTGCCAAGAGGGTGCCCCTCACGTGGAACTCCCAGAGCAAACAACCGCAGAATATCTCATCCTGAGCCCTCAAGTCTACCTTTACCCCACTGTTTGCACTTGTTCCCTTCCCCATAACCCTCTGGCCCTGATACCTGGCGAGGATGTCCATGAAGGCGAGGGGTGCTGTAGATACACCTTAGGAGGCCCAATAGGTCACAGCCCCCCAGATCAGGGCAGATGGAGGAGATGCGCCCCACAGCATTGGCCATGGTTTCCTGAGTGTATTCCACACTTTGCCTGTGAGAGGACACCCAGAGGGTCAGAGGGGAGTGGAACCTGGCCCACAGCTACCCTCACAGGACTACTCCTAGGAAAGCCATACCTTACTACCAGTGTTACAGAAACACCCTGCAAAGAAGACTTACTGTCTCCCTGCCCCCAACATATCCAGCAAGAGCTTGTCCCTTAGTTCACTTTAAAATGTCATACTCCACTACTCTCCTTATCCGTTGGTCCTACCCCATCGTCACCCCCAACTCACGGATAGAAGGCTCTGAAAGTGGCTCCAAAACTGTAGATGTTGAAATAACAGCCCAGAGGCAAACTCTTGAGCAGGAAGAGCAGTGTGTTCTGGGGACAGATGGAGGGATGAGCAGAGTTTAGATGGAGAAGCTAGGTAGAAGATTTGCCCACATGAAGCAGCTTGCTTCTATCACCACAGCTGTGGCAAATTTCCCCTGAAGACCTCCTCTGGTGGTACCTGTGCATCCCGGAAGAGGCTGCAGTCCATGAGAAAGAAGAATTCTCCAAGTTGGCCTGGATTGGGAACCACCTCAGGAATATTAGGCATCAGTGTCACCATCACCACCGAGTCTCCCAGGAGAGAACCTGGAGTGTGTGGGGAGAAACAAGGGGGATTTTAGACTGGAGCCCCCTTCTCTGTCTCTTTGCTTTTGTCTTCAGCTCTACCTTATCACCTGAAAAGCCCCTCAGATCTCCTCTGTCTCCCTGACATCCTCTCCCCAGTGGCCACTTCCACCTTCCTCACTCACCAGGTGGGGCTTTGGGATCTCTCCCCTCCACCACAGCACTGAGAGTGTGAGCCCCTCTGTAATAAACCAGTAATTCCAGAGTATCCTGCAACCAGGGTGAGGATTTCAAGGACACCTGAGGACAAGCAGGGTGGGGAGGAAAGAGAACCAAATAAAAGATTTAGGAGTCGGATGGAACATCAGCAGGCTGCAGACTCTTCCCTTCTCTCCTCCTTTGGGACTTTAGCATCTGGTAGGGCCATACCTCAGCAGATGTTTGATCTGGAGATGTGTAGTGCAGAGGGGTGTAGCTGCTGTTAATGGCTACATGGGACACACCATGGGCTGACTTCAGACAGATGTTGAAGTGCAAGTTTTCAGAAGTCTCCTCCTCTGAAGATGCCCAGTCTGCAGGGAGAAAGAGATGCGAGAAAGTGAAAGAAGGGACCCTAGGACATCAGACAGCTACAGTGGGGCTACAGTTTCTCACTGGTGGAGGGAAAAAGTAACATCTAACACATCACTCACTGTGGTGCTTAGGGGAGTGGTGGTGGGGAACCTAGACTCACACTGTGGCTTGTATAGGGAGCTGTGGAGATTGGTTGCTGTGGGATATATGGGGAGACTCATGGGGTTCCTTGCAGGCACTGCAAAGTTCAAGGGGGACTGTTGAGATTCTCTCACTGAGGCACATGCATGGACACAGGGGTCACCCTCAGAGGGATGCTGGTGAGTGGTATGTTCTTCCTTGGGGGATTTGTGTGGGGGATCACTCACTGGTGCAATTTCTTGAGGGGAACAGCTTATCTGGCCAGCAAAACAGGGCAGCTCCATCAGTCTGCAGTGGCAGCTCCTGGACATAGCACAGGTTGATGGTCACCTCTCCGTCAGGAGGCAGAGTCCCCAAGAAACAAGCGAACACAGGACCCCAAAGATCCCTCTGCTCCTGCAGGTATCGTAAATTCTCCATGCCTGAGGTGGCTTTGCACAGCTGCTGAGCCTGCCACAGAGGGAGAAAAAAGTTTCACCGAGATCTCCACAGGATTTCATTCTCCCACGTCCCCCCTTCATCCCAATCCATGCACCACCCCTTCCCACCACAATCCCAGTACCTCCTCCTTCTCCCACAGCATTGCTTCAATACGAGTGTCCCCCATGGTAGCATAGAAGGTGTGCACAACAGTGTCAGAATCCACAGGAAAGATGAACATGGTCTCCTTAGACACCTGGTGCGTGTTGTGGAAAGACAGCTCAGACACCACACTGGCCACAAAGTCCTGGATGATTACATTTACCGTCACAGTTTCCAGGTGCACTTCAGAATAGGAAGAAAAGAACCACATTCCTCTCTGGAATAAGCCTGAGGAAGACAAAACAGCTGTTAGACTCCCAGGTTGCCCATAGGAAACTTTAAATTTGAGGCATCTGCTTGTAGTCGGAAACAGCTGCGTGTGTCCAAACCTGACATAGAAATGCTGGTTGTAAAAGCTGACAAATAGCAATGAAAGGTTCCTGAGGCTGCTAGCATGTTTCCCTTAGACATAGTTCCTCGTCTATCTAAGACCCTTTCTGTCCAGTGCACATGGAAGCTCACCTCATCCCCTTTTCATTGTCAGCAGTGGTGATGTTTCTTGCTGGCCTTCGTTCTTACCTGTCATACTTGTACCATATTGATTATCTGAGGCCAGTAACGTGTAGATCTGGATTTGTTTGGAAGACGGCTTTGGTGACCTCTCTGCCTGCTATGACAGCAGCCCATTGAAAGGCAACCTTCTCCATACCTTCACCCTTGGTTTGAGACGAAAAGCATCTCATTTTCATCAAGGTCTGGCATCAACGATGCACCAAACCCAATGGTCCTATGCAATGGAGTAATGTCTTAGTCAAGATGGTGTAACACTAGTAGGAATAGAGTGACTCTTCACAAAGGAAGGCACAAGACCTTCATAGGGGTTGCCAAAATGCCTTGGAAGAGGATGGTATGCAGAAGGTGGCATAGTTCACCTGAAGGGTGAACCTATGTGTCACAACACACACAGTAAGGGGTGTTTTAGCATCACAGTAAAGGTGATGCAATATCACAGCACTGATGAGTGTCGCCCCTCATGCCACAGTAGCAGACAACTCTTCTGCATAATCTCCCACTTTGTGATGATTTCCTTGGAAAGTCTTCAGTGCTACGGGTGAGATGAATCACAGTTACAAGAGCATCTTTCACTATACCAGCTGGACAGAGTAAAGGCTGACTGGAGGCCATGCCCTTGAGTTCCCAGGACATGGTGAGGTGTACCTTCTTGCCAACCAGTTCCTTCCCAAAGCAGACTCCCAGATAAGTCTTCCCCATTGCTCACAGATGCCACTCTTGTAGCCACAACTCACCCCTACAGATATAGTCTTTGGTCAGGATTCCACTTTTCCTCATCTTGGCTCTTTGAGTGAAGACAGCTTCTGTGTGAGAAAAGAAATAAAAAATCAAATCAAATGAAATCGAATAAAAACTAAGTGCCTCCGTCTTTTCCTCTTCCAAGATATTCAGCTCCCTCTCACCTGGTAGCAGATTAGTAGGAGACAGACTTGGGATGGGTATTGCAGTCATCAAAAATGCCTTTAAGTTCAATGGGATGGTAGTGCTCAATTCAGATTAGAGCACAGGGAAGGTGGGAGCAATGATGGATCACAGCCTGAGACACAAGGCACAGCATAACTATGGGCCTGAGCAGTGACAATTGAGCCTGGAGGACACCAGTACCAATGCTGACAGAGGAAGAAATGAGCAGAAGGGTGGAGAGACAGAGCAGGCAAAGCCCATTCTGGGCAGATGTGTAGAAGACTGCATGAATTTTTGTGAGGAGAGTGGTGTAGCTGGATAGTTGAAGAGGTTTGTATTTAGCAGCACAGATCTACATCCAGGAACTGGGGGGGGGGCGGGGACAGGAAAGTGCTGGGAGAATTGATGAGCAAATGCAGTTGTGTGGAATGTGAGGGGGAAGAGAATAAAAAGCACTGTTTTGTGGGTGATCTATCAAGTTAGGCACTTAAACCAACCAGGTCTGTGTACAAGTCATTGGTCCAAACTCTTCCAATACTGAAAAAGCCTTAGCAGTTGTCAAATATTGGACTTTGAACAGACACTTGTGGTGAGGAGCCCTAGCATGAGTGAGCAGTCCTTGCAAAAACGAGAAAACCCAGTCTAGCTGTTTCCCATAGGTCCTGTGCCACATGTATTGGCATTATGTGTCTGTCTTGAAAATAACAGGACATCTAAAATGACATTAGCCACCCCTGCTTCAACAATGGGGTCTCACCCCTCAACTTAAAGGAGAGGAAGAGCACAACAGTAGGATTTAGGTCAGTCTTACGGTGTATTAAATGTTGGCATTTAAAATAGTTGCATTCAGATTAATTTCTACACCCTTGCAAGGGGGTTTGCTGGAGGGCACAGAAAGAGGGTGTGAGAGTGGGGCAAAGGAAGGAATGAGGAGTCCATGGGATGCAAGGAGTGACAGAATGAGCAAGGGAAGGAGGGGTGTGCATTCTCTGCTGTGGTGATCCTTCTGGCGGGATTGTTGTACATCGAGGAGTTAGTGGTGCATGTAGCAGTTAACATGAGGTGGCACAGGACAGACTGTACAGTGTAGAGCTTGGCCTTCAGGCCTGCACTGGGTGGCACTAATCCCATGGCCGCAGGATAACCTCAGACAAGTCATTGTACTAGAGGCCTGTTGGATCCTGCACAACCCCAGCATCTGAGGGGGTGTTGCATTATCTGTGCTGTTCTCTCATCCTTTACAGTGTCAGCTCTAGGGAATGGCATTTTAAATGTCACGTCGCAGAATCTGAGTGTCTTTCTTACTGGGATCACAGAGAACCAGCACCTACCTCCTGGGCCAAAACATTTGACCCAGTCAACAGGTCCCAGTGGGAAATACTTTCCTGGAAAAAGGATAATGAGGAAGGTACGGTCTAGGAGCCTGGCCCCAGTCCCAGTCCTCGCTTGGCCAAGGGCAAGATGTGTTGCTGTAACACCTCCCCCTTGCTGCGAACAGGAGGAGGGGGACAGAGTGACTCCTCTCACCGCGCTGGGGGCAGGGGACAGGGACCACCATCGACCATTGACCTTAAGCTCTGCTCCATAACTTTAAAGCATTCAACATTTCTGTGAATTGAATTCCTGTGAGCACTTGCAAACTGAGGCCTAGGTAAGGAAGACCTGGTATGTACCTTATATGGGCAAGCTGACAGACTCATTTCTTACCTGTTGAGATAAGGACAAAGAGAGCAGATAGTGATCGTATGACTGGGACAGACAAGAACGGGTAAAGCAGGAGGGACCTTAAGCACCTAAGATCCATGCATACTTAGGATGCAAATGTTATAAATAGTTCTGGGAAATGCTATGAATATACATAGGAATTCTGGGAAATTTCCTGAATGTGTATGTTTTAAGCAATATAAGCCTCGTACATTGTGTCTTGTGGTACACACTATGCAAAAGGGTTCTCTGTGTGTCCAACATCATAGATAAAGGATGTCTGCCTTCTAGAACTTCAAATTAAGTCTTAGAGGGTTTTTCTTAACCAAATTCTCTGGTATCAAAGCCACTGTGGAACAGCAGATCTCACGGGTTACAGCTCCCCTAAAACTGGCACAGGCCTAACCCTAATTGATGGAAATCCATCCCAGGATTACAGTTAACAAAATCAAGGTGGGGTGGAAGAATTGTCCAGAAAGTCTTTCTAACCTCCAAACCAGGAGGATGCAATGCATGGTTATGCAGTTCCCTCCTAGGCGTGGTAAGACACCAAGAGCAGGGAGGACCTGTCAGCTCTTGATGATCCTGCTGGAGGTGGGGTTTTCCGAGGCAATGGCTCTCTGGAACCTCCCTTTTGTTCCCAGGCAATCAAATCAGGAGCATCTCAAACTCCCCTGACTCAGTCCAGCACTAGGAGCAGTCTTTTATTCTATACCAGCACTGCCTCAGACAGACCTTCTGAGTTAATTCTTAACACATGTAAATCTCGAAGGACTCCACAAGGATCAACCTAAGGTTTTCCTGTAAGTCTGGGATCTTCAAAGGGCAAAGGCAAGAGTGAGGAAAGTCAAAGGCAAAAAGAATGGAAGGAAAGTCAACAGGTCCAAATCCAACACCAGGGACTTGAACTTCACTCACCAACAATAATAAGGGCAGGCATAGTTCTCCTTATATTACTCATATGAGACAGTAAGCTTGCTCTCTCTGGTGCTCCCAGACACTTCTATCTTCAGTCAGCCATCCTTGCTGCCAGTTTCTTGAAACCATACTTGGATAATCCTCCGGATTTTGGAGGACCCCTTTGTCAGAGGAATTCCTGGGTAAAATAGCCCCTACTTGATGAAACTGTGAGTTGCTAAACTGATAAAAGACTAGTGATACGATTTGTTGTTCCTAGTAGAAATTCTCTTTCAACAGCAGCTACTTCTAATTATCCCAGTAACAGAATGCATTGCTTGCACATAGACTTTTCTGTATTTTTTTCAGTCAGGTACGAGACTGAATTTACAAGTATCATGATCTGTGCATGTGTCTTGTGAACTTGGACCCTAGCTTGCTGTTCTCGACCTTAGAGATCCCAAACATGTAGGTACCGCTTGAATTAAGTAGCCTAGCAGGATGGGACAGCAAGCAGAGACAGACACACAGAAGCTTCCAAGACTTTGCAAGGGCATGGCAAGCGCTGACAGACAAATGCACACATGCGGGCAAAGCAAGCCTGCAATCCTTCCATAAGGAAGGAAGGATGCACAGATGAACGTACTCACCATGGAACGGCAGCCTGAAGCAGGAGGAACGAATGGACAGATACGGGGACGGCCCCGAGGCTGCAGCCTGTCAGCGGTGGTACCAGAGGATGTCCACAGACGCCAGGAGGGTGGGGGGCGGAGGGGTGAGGTGGGGAGTGGGTGGAGGACGAGGAGAACTGGTCTTTGGAGGAAGCGACAGAGACGGATGGGAGCTGTGGTCACTGCAGCAGTGCCTGGGCGGATTCCGGAAAAAGGAATGCTGCCAAATACGCACTCTGAGATACACAGCTAAACACAGGTCTTGCCAGCCCTGCCTGGTAAGATGAGCTAGGGGTACTAGACGTGCTGCCAGCTCTGCCTGCTGGAGAGAGTAGGAGGCACTGTGTGTACGGGTGCTCCAGGTCACTGGGCAGCTCCGGGAGATCAGTGAAGGCAGGAAGAAAGCAGGAGCGATGGGGAACCCGCAGAAAGGGTGCTTTTTCGGCCCGGATTGAGAGCCAGGCTAGGGGGAGGGGCATTAAGAGAAGATGATGTGGGTTTGCCCCCTCTTGGCGGCTCCGAGTTGCGGATGCTGCCTGGGAAAAGCATCTCCTCTTCCTTTTTGTGGCAGTGGTGTTCTGTGGAGTCAACTGCTGCAGTGCTGCAGGGCGGTGGGAGGGGAGGGGATGCTATTCCGTACCGACTGCCCTGGGGGGGACGGTATTGGAGGCAGAAGTGTGTGTGGGGAAAGTGGGGGAATGCTCCTGTGTTCCCCCTCTGGAAACGGTCCACCATCAGAAGTGAAAGTGGCTGCTGGGCCAAAGCGATCCCATTCCTGCACCCAAGATGCACGAGCACAGGGACTTCACTCTGCCTTCCCGACAACTTCTCCTGACTTCTCCTTTTCCAGTGTGCCCCATCTGGTCCAAGAGGATACAAGAAGGAAGCCAGTTTTGGACCAGCAATGAAACCTTAGAAGAAATGGGCATCTTGGGTCTTTCTTCTAGACATTACTGAGCTTGCTTGAAGACATTGACTGGCAGAAAAGTGAATGGCAAAGAGAACTGGAAGGGGTACTGCTATGGGTGACCTCTGGAAACCTACAGCCAAAGACAGGGTCCCATTTTCTTAAGGGAGACTGAGACCTTCTTGTCCCCGAGAGGGCAGAGTAGTTACGTTGAGAGCTGGAGTCACTGAAGTGCTCTGGGTAGCTCATGCACAATCTTGTGCACGGAGGGGTAGCTATAGGTAGCCTGGTGTCCATGTGCATGACTGTGGAGCAACAGATGTGGCCAAATCCTGATTCACTTCTCAAAAAATGGAATTTTCTTTTCCTTACCTTGTAGCTTTTCAGCAAACCAGGTTTCATCACTGTTGATTCCCCAGAATCTTCTTCTTCCGTGCTGATTGTTAAAAATACGCCTTGAAAATTTTTAGAATTCTTTCAAAGCATCATTGAGATTTCTCCAAATAGTGAGGGCTTAGTGATCTGCTTTTGGATAGAAACTGTGTTCAGTGCTTGAACGGATGAATAGAAGAATTTGATCCTGGGATCCCTACTGAACTGAACCATCTTTTCCATTCATCAGGAAAACACACTACTACAGAGAGACAAAATGGACACTGAGTATATTTCTACTCCTACGGAAGAAATGGAAATGTAGACGCGGAAGGAAACAGACTCTGCACACCGATCAATGTGATCTCGCAAAAGCCACTTTATTCAAGATGTCCATAGCCTTTTATATGTTTTTACCCAGTGATGTTTCACAAGCCTATTGTTGATTGGCAAACTGCGATTGTTAGTACATATTTCATTGGTTATAAGTTGCTGTTCATGCTCTGTGCATGAGGACTTTTAGTTAAGATTATTGAAATTGCTTAGCTCTACTTTTGTATCATATCGTTGCTTCTAGCTGCCAACTTCCTTGCTATTCTGCATGTAGTCCCCCTCAGTAACCTTGACCAAAGAACATGAAGTTTTAAGTTTGAATTCCAAGCAATGCTATGCAGTCAGGATTGCTCACATGCCCATTCTCCATTAGATAAGATCCCACATGGAAATTCTAAAATATTTCCTTCTGAAGCCAAGGATAAAAACAACACCTTCTCAAGTACCATATGTCTCTTTCTTTCTGCTGTTGCCAGTGAGCTAGCAAACTTTACACAGCAACCAAGAATGGAAAGAACAGCTTTAAACTACACATTCAGGGGCAAGAAAAGATTTTTTTCTTCATCTCAGGCATCATTCTGATGAGTACTTCTTTCACATCTTTATTCCTCAGGCTGTAAATCAGAGGGTTTAACATGGGAGTTATGGTTGTGTATATGAGAGACAGAAATTTCTTAACATCTTGAGAGTAAATGGCTTTGGGCCACGAGTAAATCAAGGTCCCACTTGTATAATACAATGTTACAACAGTAAGGTGGGAGGAACAGGTGGAGAAGGTCTTCCATCTGCCCTCTGCAGATGGAATTTTCAGGATGCTGGAGATGATGCAAGCATAGGATCCCAGGATGAGAAAAAAGGGTGTAAAGATGACCAGCACTGTGGCTGAAAAGACCTGCTTTTCATACAGAGAGGTATCAGTGCAAGAGAGCATGATGAGTGGGGGAATATCACAGAAGTAGTAGTTAATCTTCCTGGGCCCACAGAAAGGCAGTGTGAACACCCAAGCTGTCTGCACCACAGACACAACATTACCACTGCAGCATGACAGCAGGACCAAGGAGAGACAAACTCTGCTGTTCATGATGGTTGCATATCTAAGGGGGTTGCAGATGGCCATGTAACGGTCATAGGCCATGGCTGACAAAAGGTAGCATTCTGTAGCTCCTAAGAAAATCACACAGTAGAGCTGTGTGGCACAGCCCACGTAGGAAATACTCCTGTCCTCTGACAGGAAGTTGACCAACATCTTGGGGACAACAACTGATGCTGTGGAAATATCCAGGAAAGACAGGACCCGAAGGAAGAAGTACATGGGCATGTGGAGGGAGGGGTTCACTGTGATCAGGAAAATGAGAAAGTTCCCAATAATGGTGAGGGTGTAAATTAAGCAGAATGTGAAGAATAGGAAGTGCTGCAGTTGTGGGTGGTTGGACAATCCAGAGAGGACAAATCTGGTCAGCAGAGTTTGGTTTCCTGGTTCAGGCCCCTCTGTTAGTTTCATCTAGGAGGAATCAAATGAACAGACTGTAGGAGGGATAGTCACTGCACCAAGATCACAGTGCTTCAGCTAGTTCTTCGAGTGAGGAGTCTCTGAGGAATCCCTGGAGAGTTACTGGACCAAAGGGAGGAAAAGGGGTCACTAATCTCTGTTCTTTAGACTTGTCATCTTTCACTAAGGGGTAACTAAACACTGGATTACACTAGCAAATCTCAAGGCACAAAATGCATTTTATCAGCACAAGTATATCCATGTATGGGAGCAAAGTGGGAAAGCATCTTTTCCATTGTACACACCCAAACCTGGTCAACAGATCTCAGCACACAGAGAAAGACACATCATCAAAGAAGGAGCAGTGCATGTAAGCCTATCATGACTCAGTCACTTGTACTGCTTCCACCTAATTCCTCTTTCTAGTGTAACTTCACTCACACAAGATGTCTTTTGTTTTCTAACATCAACAGGAAAGTGAAAGCTGTGCAGATGGGAGCCACAAATTATTTTAATTTACAAGCACAATAAATAAAGTCAGGCATTTAAAAGTCTGAAGTTTCTAAAGGGAATCTTTCTGGGTTTGACTGTTTTCATTAACACAGAAATAAAAAAAAAATTGTTATTTGAAGCTCTTAGTTCTTCTCTGGAATTGCTTTATGTATTCACAATAAGTATTTTGAAGTAAAAGTGTCTTACCTTCAGCAGTTCTGACATCCAGTGCCTCCAAAATGGATCATGCAAATTTCATCAGAAGAATTTCCTTTGCTTTCTTGCATTTGGGACAGTGTTGGGCTGATGATTGCTACAGGCAGTTTACACTGCAAATTTTAAAGTGTGTTTTAAATGCAGATGCTCTCCTGCCACAGCTTGATTAGTCAGTGACCATAGCACATGGCAGGTTCCATGCAGTGTCAAGCATGTTTTCTCTGAAGCACCATGAAGGGGATTTACTTGCTCTTCACACAGATACTGTAAAATGTCTGTTGCCAAAGGCTAGCCTCACAGAGAAGAGGAAAAGGAATTTGTCAAAGTTGTTTCTACTTAGTTGAGTTGGATGTAACTGGAAAGGTAGATACCTCAATGCATCTTTGGGGTTATCTGTGCAAGAAGAGAACAGCTGAGCTGCCTCTGACACATGCCTTACTCCAGGTTTAAATAGAATCTCTTGAAATCCCTTTTTCCCCTGTGGGTGGGATTGATTTCAGCTGATTTTAGAAATGTCATTGTTGGTTGTTCAGAACTTAGTGCTCCCTGTATGGGCAATGAGAGATGACAAGCCAATTAGATCCTTACAAAAGCAGATGAATGCAAATTTCCCTCCATTGTTTGTAAAGTAGGATCAGAGTGGCTCCTTCAGATTCAAACATATCATGTCTTACATGTCTAATGCTATGAACTGTGCATCCTGAGCCAGCTGAGGATCAACTGTAAACCAAAAAGTTCTGAAAAATAGCTAAAACCATCAAAGGATGTGTGGTTCAAAGGACAAAATTAGCCTGATGTAGCCTTCTGCCTTTGTCTAATTGGACTGCATGCCTTTATGAGCCCTGATGACTCTTGTAGCAGAGGTTTCATTCACTTCTAGCTACTCACATCTGTATCTTCAGTCTCAACTGACTACTTGTTAACTTTGAATCTTACACTTCCTCCCTTTTCCCTTCCCTTTTCATTTCCCTTCCTTTTGCCTTTCTCTTTCCCTTTTTCCCTTCCCTTCAGAGTGGCATAATTTCCAATATTTAGTTTTGTAGCACAGGATTTGCCTTAGCAAATGGCCATCTATATATTAGATGTCTACATGTGAGACAGTTGTCTGCACTGCAGTTGTAGTAAATGGAACATGAACTATGCCTGCCTCTTCTCCAGCATCCTGAAGATTGCCTCCACAGAGGGCAGACACCAGACCTTTTCCCCTTGTTCCTCACATCTTACTGTTGTAGCAGTACATAACATTGTAACAGCAAGGTGTAGCATTGTATTAGAATCATAGAATCATAGAATTGTCAGAGTTGGAAGGGACCTTAAAGATCATCGAGTTCCAGCCCCCCTGCCTGGCAGGGACACCATCCGCTAGAGCAGGTTACCCAGGGCCCCTTCAAGCCTTGTCTTAAAAGCTTCCACAACCTCTCTGGGTAACCTGTTCCACTGTCTCACCACCCTCATGGTGAAGGACTTCGTCCTAATGTCTAATCTAAATCTACCCTCCCTTTCCCCCTGGTTCTGTCACTATCTGACCTCCTAAGAAGTCCCTCACCAGCTTTCTTGCAGGCTCCCTTCAGATACTGGAAGGCCACCATAAGATCTCCTCGGAGCCTTCTCTTCTGCAGACTGAACCATCCCAACTCTCTCAGTCTGTCCTCATAGGAGAGGTCCTCCAGTCCTCTGGTCATTCTTGTGACCCTTCTCTGGACTCACTCCAGCACCCCCATATCCCTCTTGTAATAGGGGCTTCAGATCTGGACACAATATTCCAAATGGGGTCTCATGAGAGCAGAGTAGAGGGGGAGAATCACCTTCCTTGACCTGCTGGCCACGCTTCTCTTGATGCAGCCTAGGATACAGTTGGCCCTCTGGGCTGCAAGTGCACACTGGTGGCTCAAGTTGAGCTTCTCATCCACCAACACCCCCAAGTCTCTTTCCTCAGGGATGCTCTCAAGCCAATCTTCACATAACCTCTATCGGTGCTTGGGATTGCCCCAACCCAGATGTAGGACATTGCACTTGGTTTTGTTGAACTTCATGAGGTTGGCATGGGCCCACCTCTCCAGCCTGTCCAGGTCCCTCTGCATGGCATCCCTCCCCTCCAGCGTATCAACCGTTCCACACAGCTTGGTGTCGTCGGCAAACTTGCTGAGGGAGCACTCGATGCCACTGTCCATGTCGCCGAAGAAGATGTTGAACAAGACTGGTCCCAGTACTGAGCCTTGGGGGACTCCACTTGTCATTAGCCTCCACTTGGACATGGATTCATTGACAGCCACTCTTTGAGTGTGGCGGTCAAGCCAATTCCTTATCCACCAAACCCATATTGCACCAGCTTGGAGACCAGGATGTCATGTGGGACAGTGTCAAAGGCTTTGCTCAGGTCCAGGTAAATGACATCAGTTGCTCTTCCCCTGTCTATTGACGTCATGAACTCTTCATAGAAGGCCACCAGATTTCTCAGGCATTTTTTACCCTTGGTGAGGCCATGTCAATTGTCACCAATCACCTCTTCATTATTCTTCTGCCTCAGCATTTCCCCCAGGAGGCTCTGCTCCATGATCTTACCAGGCACAGAGGTGAGACTGACTGGCCTATAGTTCACTGGATCATCCTACTTCCCCTTTTTAAAAGTAGGGACTATGTTTCCCCTCTTCCAGTCAGTGGGGACTTCACCAGACTGCCATGACTTTTGAAACACAATAGAGAGCAGCTTAGCAACCTCGTCCGCCAATTCTCTCNAACCTCTTCCGCCAATTCTCTCAGTACCTGTGGATGTATCCCATTGGGTCCCATGAACTTGTGAACTTTCAGGTTCTTCAGATGGTCATGAACCTGATCTTCACTTACCATGGGCAGTTCTATCTTCCAGCCCCTGCCATTATCTTCCTTGACTTCGGGGTTGTGGCGGGAACCCTTGCCAGTGAAGACTGAGGTGAAGAAGCAGTTGAGAACTTCAGCCTTCTCCATGTCATCTGTCACCAGTTCTCCTGTTTCTTTTCTGAGGGGACCCACACCTTCCCTAGTCTTTCTTTTTTCGATTAATATATTTGTAGAAATGTTTACTATTCCCCTTGATCTCCCTGTCTAGATTTAACTCCCACTGAGCTTTAGCTTTCCTAACCAATTCCCTTGCTTTCTTGACAGCTTCCCTGTATGCCCCCCATTCTAGCTGTCCCTTTTCCCACTCTTTGTATAGGTTCTTTTTGTGAGACAGCGCGTCCAGCAGCGTCTTTTTCATCCAGGCAGATCTCCTAGCATTCTTCCCTGTGTTTCTCTTTGTTGGGATACATAGCTCCTGGACACGGACAAGATGATCCTTGAAAACAGACCAGCTGTCCTGGGCCCCCCTTCCCTCTAGGGCTTCGTCCCACAGTACTTTGGCCACCAAATCCCTGAAGACACCAAAGTCTGCATTATACAGTGTGTATTATACAAGTGGGACCTTGATTTACTCGTGGCCCAAAGCCACTTACTCTCAAGATGTTAAGAAATTTCTGCCTCTCATATGCATGACCATAACTCCCATGTTAAACCCTCTGATTTACAGCCTGAGGAATAAAGATGTGAAAGAAGTACTCATCAGAATGATGCCTGAGATGAAGAAGAAAAAATATCTTTTCTTGTCCCTGAATGTGTAGTTTAAAGCTGTTCTTTCCATTCTTGGTTGCTGTGTAAAGTTTACTAGCTCACTGGCAACAGCAGAAAGAAAGAGACATATGGTACTTGAGAAGGTGTTGTTTTTATCCTTGGCTTCAGAAGGAAATAATTTACAATTTTCATTTCTTCCTTAGGAGTACAAAATGTATACAAGATATTTCTTCTGAAACAAAGCAGCTAAAGCCCACCCCACGTCTCACCTTCTGAAGGCATTCAGGTTGGAAGTTCTCACTTCCATTGTGGTGGCTCAGCAGCTCATCTCACTTAAGAAATATTCTTCTACAGTGAAATTCTCAAGCTAAGCATTCACCAACTGATAGTGAGTAGGTGAGTTGCTTTGATATTTTTCCTTACTATAAGACTTCCATCCCTTCCAGCAGACAGAACCACTTAATGAAAGTGATAAAGACATCGTTTCAGTTCTTTAAGAGACTTTTTTTCTTTTTAGAGTGTTGGAAAGGCAAAGGAAAGGAAGAGAAACTAACACTCATTCCTTGTTTCCAGCAAGAGCTAAGCATTTCATATAGCACAGTGCCCAGAAGCATCTTGGAGTCTAAGTCATGGGATGATTAGTATTCTTCATCTCTCAGATGGAAAAATTCATCCAGGCATGACAACAGGACAGTTTCAAGAGGAGTCCTGAGCTCCACAAACACAGAGAGAAAAGAGATGCTACAACCTTGGGGTATTCATTTGGGAGGAGGCAGGAAAACAGCACTCATGTTCTCTGAGAGGCAGGGAGACTGAAAGTAGTCTCTTGCATGGCCTAGGAAAGTTGTGGGTCCATGACATGGATGTGTGACATCATTCTGTATGTGCCATTTCACCTGGTCATCCCAGCACCTGGCCAGATTTCCCAAGTAACTCCTATATTGTGTTTCTTCTCTGGTGCAGCACAGATGAAGCTTCCACTTCCACAAGACCGCAAGGAGCAACAGGAACCCTCTCTTGGGGTTCATCTCCTCTAGCAAAAGGCTTCTGCTGTCAGAAATCCGTAACACCTTAAGAAACCTAAACAGTCATTTAATGAAGCTGTGCCCACCAGGGCTAAACTCCATTCTCTGTAGTTGCCCAAAGATGGTGCTTGTTTGGATACAATTTGGGGGCTTGCGTCTATGACCCTTGGTGTATAGGAACCTTATACTGCTTTTCACTGATACCTCACCCTGCCTGAAAACACTCTCAATGCCAGGGGGTCTTCACTGTGGAATTTGCCCTGTCCCAGTTGTCTAGTCTGTATTGTTGCTGAGTCTTCCTGAAAGTCAAAGGAATATAATGAACACTTTCAGAAGAAAAGGTGGCCTGGGTTTGGGCATTTCTCTGTGATTATATCCTTATGTTAGTAGTTAGAAAAACATCCAAGACAACTTACTTCTGGTTCTGTCATGGAACCCTTACATTCAACTCAGATTGCTGGGTCAGGGATCCTGTGGTTTCTGGAAAATGCAACTCGTTAGCAAACAGGGAAGGGAAAAGAATAGTAGAATCTACAGAGATGACACATCTGTGGCTCTCATGAGAATTATATCTGTCACCATGGCTTGCTTTTGCAAATGAGGCAGGTTTTAAGTCATATGCTTATTGTAAACAAGACTTTCCAAAGTGAGAAAGGAATCCATAGAGCTCTTATCTATGGACTCATTCTAGCAATCTGCTATGAGTGCAGGATTCTGTTGGGATAAGGTTGCATTACACTCTAAGGTCTAGGAAATCCCATGCTGCATTTGCATTTGGTTTATGTGGCCAGCGTTGAGAGGGGGAGGGGCGCTGCACAGGTGCCTTCAGTGAGAAGAGATCAAGAGCTTCCCCCATGTCAGACAGAGCCAAGGCTCCAAGACAGACCTACTCCTGCCCAAAACTGAGCCAATGAGTGATGCTGATATCATATTTATGCTGTGCAGTAGCTGAGAGAGAGCAGTTAGAAAATACGAGAGAAACAGCTCTGCAGAGACAGGTCAGTGAAAAAGGAGGGGGAAGAGGTGCTTCAGGTGGTGGTGCAGAGCCCCCTGCAGCCCATGGAGGACCACAGTGGAGCAGACATCCACATCACAGCCCATCAAGGATGCCATGCTGGAGCATGTGGACAGCCCCTGAAGGAAGCTGCCTGTGCAGGAGCAGGCTTCTCACAGGAACTGTGGTCTGTCATGGACTCATGCTGCAGCTTTCTCTTCCTGGTAGGCTGTGCCCCACGGAGAGGACCACTGGAGCAGTTTTGAAGATCTGCAGCCTGTGGTCTACATTGGAGAAGTTCATGAAGGAACGTATCCTGTGGAAAGGACTCTACCCTAGAGCAGGGGAAGAACATGAGGAGGAAGGAGAAGCAGAGAGAACAAGTTATGAACTGACTGTGATCCCTATTCTGCATCTGCCTGGTCCACACAGCATTGAGGAGGTAGAAGGGTCAAAGTGAAGATGAGCCTAGGAAGAAGAGAGGCAGTGGGAAGGTGGATTAATTTTGGGTTTATTTATTGGTGTTCTATTCTATTCTGCTATTAATTTGCAATAAATTGATTTTCTCAAGACAAGCCTCTTTTGCCCATGATGGTATCTCCTGGGTCACTCAGGGTGAGTGATCTTCCTGTCCTCATTTCCTTCACCCCACCCTGCTGAGGAAGGGGAGTGATAGAGTGGCTTCCTGTCTTGGTATAGTGAATCCTTCTGTAGCTAGAAGACTGAGAGCACTGTTTGATGATGATACCAGGTTAAGCTCTACTGTCAAGTTGAAACTCCACCTTTGTGAAGTTAAACACCGTAGTGGAGGTTGCCTGCAGCCCTGCTTGACTCCTAAGACCCTCTCTGCTCAGTGAAGACAACCTGGCACACGTAGGGCATGATAACTCAGGACAAAAGTGGTTGACTACTTCAGGGTGAGATACTTTTACCCTTGGCTGCTTCACAGATGTCTATCTAGAGCTGTGAAAGAACCCAAGCTAATAGGATTTGTGTTGCTTTCCATGGAGGTGTCTTCTCATGAAGGTTTTAATAGAACTGTTGGTAGTGTGAGGTTCCATGAGCTCATGGACATATCGACAAGCGAGTTGCGGCTGACCACAAGGTGAGACAAATAGTTCTTTATACTTCCCTGAGTTATCAGTTGATCTCCTCTGCCTACAGTGGAAATCAAGAAACCTTCCTTGCTTGCAGGTACCTTCACAGCAGACATCTAAACCTGTGGTGATGGGAATCTCCCCTAATACAAGGGAGGTACATTACACCCACTAGTCCCAGTCACTAACAATAACATTGATAACATTAAATACATTTATGTCTTCCTCATATTTTTTTCCTCTGCCATTATTCTGCCATGAATGGAGTTTAATTGATATTAGTGGTCACCTGTCTCTGAGTATAGGAACAAAGAAAACATGGTCTATTCCCTTCAGTCCCTTTCCTCAGCTGTATCTATGCTATAAATTTTCTCACATTCACATAGGAATGAGACACCTCAGTGAAAATACTAAACTGTGTAGCTTTCTACTAGACTAGGCTGTGAGGCCAGCTAGGGAAATACTAAAACACCTCATAGAAGTTTAGGCTTTGGAATGACCACATACCGAATCAAATATTGGAATTGAGAAGAATATTAAAAAGTCTACTCTGTTTATTAGTGTTAAATAAATTCCATTAGAATTGGACAAAGTACACCGCAAGCAAGAAAAAGACAGAGCAGATTAATATCCATGGCTTTTACAGCTGTGTGTGTGAAGATTACCCACCCTTTGTTCTCAGGCAACAGTGGTGCAGGCAGGCAAAGATGATATAGTGAACCCCTTTTATAGTCAATGAGGGAAAGGGAGAGAGTGACATATGAGGTATGGCCTTTCCAGAGAGCACATTTTTCCCTACATGTGAGAAGATTCTCTCATTTGACTGACCCTGCCTCTAGAGAAGCCTGTTCATCCCCAACATCTCTAGAAAGACCATAGTTGGCAAGCTTCTCAGCCTTTACCACTGAGAGTGCTGAAGCCTCTCTGTAGTTTCCAGATGCTTGCAGAAGAGACTCACACCTACAGCAGAAGGTGCACACAGGAAGTAGAAAGATGACCCTAATGGCTGGTGCTGCATCTGGCATGCCATGTTTGCTTATAGTCCTCACTTCTGTGCAGTTCTCTTATACACCTCTCCTACTGACTTCTGGGCTGTGTCATCTGCCCCTCCAGGAAAAAAAAAAGAGCCTGAAGCCCAGCCTCACACAGGAGGTATAGGCTTTCAGACATAAATGATTGAACTAGCAAGCTCTGAAAACATCAGCCTGAAACAAGTACCACCCCTGAAAGCACAAAGGGTTGAGGAGTCAGGATATAGAGATACGTCTGTATAGATATACACATACTTGTAAGAAAGCTATGAAAGATACTCCAGAGTGAGATAGTTGGGGAATTCCAGAGTCCCTGCTGGATTTCCCACCATCACATTTTAGACATTGAAGCTGATCTGATAGACAAAGAAGCATATCTGCAAAAGCAAAGTTATTGAATGATAGCAGAAAGAACAGACCAAACCATTCAGGTCATCCTGGAAACTGGATCCAAAGTTCCTTTTCATCGAGGAAGACCTGCACAGAAAGAAGAAAAACTGTTGGAAAAAATGATAAAAATTCAAGTGTTTTCTTGGTGAACATTTAAGGGTCTACCTTACAATGAGGGATTCCCTGGGAGACATCACAAAGGCCTGTCAGACACTCAAAGATGTCCTTTGGAACAGAACAGCTAATTCCATGTGAAGCTGAACTCAGCATGAATGGTAACACTTCATCCTACCAATTATCCCAGAGGATGTATGGAGGAAAGCAGCCTCGGGTACCTCTTCTGTACACAACATTCTAATACTTCTTTCTCTATGCTAGACCACACTGGAAGCCCCAAAACCCTTGCACCACCCACAGCAGACTCTGCTCACACATCATACAGAGCCGCAGTGTTGTGTAAAAGAAATCCTGCCTTTGCTGCCCTTAGCCAATGAGGCAAAACTGGGAACTTTTCTTTCCTGTCTTTGGGGAAGACATCAGGAAGGGTTTTCAGGCCACCAAAGATAGGCATACAGCTAGGGTTTTGTTCAGAGCTTGCAGTCATTGTTGCAAGCTAGCCTACATGTTCTGTGCATAGCATACTACCAAAGTCTTCTCTGAGCCACTAAGGATGCTGAGATAAAATGGTCCAAATTCACAATGAGGCACATGCACAGATCATGGTATTTGTAAATTCATTCTCCCACCTGACAGAAAATAAAATACAGAAACATGGAAGTACAAGCAATGAATTCTGTTACTGGGTTCCCCTCCAACAGTTGTTGGTAAAAAAGGATTTCTATTACAGAAAATCTTATCTTTACTCTTTTAGTAGTTTATCAACTCCTAGTTCCATCAAATAGGGGCTTCCTACCCCAGAATTCCTATGATGAAGAGGTCTTACAGAGTCCAGAGGGTTATCCAAGAGCAATTTAAAGAAACTGGCAGCAAAGATGGTTCACTAAAGACAGAAATCCCTGAGAGCACCAGAGACAGAGAAAGAAGGGAGGTGAGGAAGGAGGAGGTGAGAGAGAGGAGGTGAGGAAGGAGGAGGTGAGAGAGAGGAAGTGAGGAAGGAGGAGGTGAGAGAGAGCTTCACTTTCTCATGAGCAAAGCACAGAGAATTATATCTGGAGGTGAGCGAACTCTAAATCCCTTGGGTTTGGACCTGCTGACTTTTATTCCTCTTTTTTTTCTTTGGCTTTTGCTCTGCACAGACTTCAGACCTACACAAGAAATGTATGCTGATTCTTATGACTTCATTAATGGCACATTGTGCCTGGCTAATCTAGTGGTCTTCTGCTGTGGAGTGACTGCATGAGTGGAAAAGGAAAGTGCTACCAACGTCATCTGTGTCAACTTCTGTAAGGCCTTTGGTACAGTCGCCAACGACATTCTTGCTGCTAAGCTGGAGAGATAGGAGTTTGATGGTTGAACTGTCAGGTGCACAAGGAATTGACTCCATGGCCATGTCCAAAGAGTTACAGTGAAATGCTCAATGTTCAGCTGAAAACCACTAGCAAGCGGCATCCCTTCAAGGTCCGTACTGGGACCAATATTACTTAACATCTTCATCATATAGATGAATATATATGAATATATATAGACATAGATATATGTAGACAATATAGACAGTGGAACTGCCTGCACCCACAGAAAGTTTGCAGATGACACCAAGCTTAGTGGTGCAGTTGATTCACTAGAGGAAGGGGATGACATCTAGAAGGACCTTGACAGGCTTGAGGGGTGGGTTTATGTGAACCTCATGAAGTTCAAGGAGAAAAAGTGCAAGGTCCTGCACCTAGGTCAGGGCAACGCCTGTTGTAACTAGAGTTTATTACTGTAGAAACTCCTTTTGATGGTAACTGCATACCTAGGGCCATTCAATTCTCTCAAGCTGTTTCTCCTGCCTGTTAAACTTCTTTCTGCAACATCTTCAGTGAATCAACTGTTCAATTCTCAGTTATTTCCAAAGCAACTGAAATATTTACTATTATCTTTTCTAATTTCTTTACTCCTAACGAAGGTAAAACCCCTCTGACAAAGGAATGAAATCCAGTGGGTCTGTCTACTAATAGATTATCTCTTTTTTTCCTTCTCATAAAAGGCCTCGACCACATTTGCCTGCTCTTCTCCAATGTGTTAACTACAGTAAAGTTTGGAACAATGGCCCCTAAAGAACAAATTCCTTGCTATTTTACAGGCAACAATTTCCTAGCCTTATTTCCACAAATCCAATACCATTCTGTTCCCTCAGAAACTGGCCGTGATGTAACAATTGGGGCTGACACACTGACAGTTTTATTACAGCTGCTGTATTTCCCTACAAAGGATGGCTGCTCTCTACAGTCTTTCTTATCAGTACCTTTAGGAGGGTTACATCTCTGTATACAAGTACAATATTTTTCCTGCGGGGCAGGAACCTAAATATCCCATTCTTGACTTTCTAATTCTTTACTTCCATTAAAAGAGGTGTTTGTCCACAACTTTATCCAAGATCTATTAGCAGGTATGAGAATCCTGATGAGAGGTATTCTTTTACTTAAGCCCTCAGGAAGATGTGTACAGACCAAACAATTTGACTTCTTTGTAATTTATACAGTTTTCTGAATTATTTCATGGTTTAGGTATTTATGTCATGGATTCTCTTGCTTTGATTGTGTCTGAAAATTTGTTATACCACACAACAATAAAGTAACAACTAAGGTATAGTACATCTTAATATGTCTATCTGTGACAACAATAAACCAGAAAGAAATAACATTCTTTGAACACAGTCTAACTCTATGTATGATCCTGGCTCAGAGTGGCCTGGCAATGACTTCTGCCTGCTCCCTCAACACGTGCGGGTGCATCCTGGCTCAGACTATTCACAGGTCTTACAGATCACTTCAACATCAACCTCATTGGTCCTGTTAATTCTGGTTTTCATTTGTTTCCAGGTCCTTCCTTTGCACAAGAACAGTGTATTCAAGAATTTACCCCTTTAACTTTGACAGCACTGTAAGTTACCAGCAGCACTGTGTAGGGTCCTTTCCAGTGTTCTTTCAGTGGCTTATCTTTCCATGTCCAAAGATACACCTGGTCCCAGGCTGGAAAGGATGTGCCGGAGTGTCTAGTGGAATTGGAGCCCTTGTCTTTATGTATCTGTAATGAGGAAAGATTTCTTGCCAAGGTACAAGGTGGTCAGTAAGTATTTGGTTCCCAGTCAGATGTGTCTGGTCACTTTTTCCCATTAAATTCACAACGTTCAGCCTACCTTACCATATTTAGAAAGGACTGACACCTTCTTTTACCTCAGGTGTAATCCAAACGTGCATTAATGCCATAGGTAATACATCTACCCATCTCAAATTTGTCTCTTAAGATAACTTTGTTATTTGTCTTTTTACTGTTTGAGTCATACTTTCTACCTTTCTGCTAGATTGTGGTCTCCATGGGGTATGCAAATCCCATTTCATATGGAGGAATTTTGAAACTTCTTTGCTACCTCTGCTATAAAGTGAGGGACTTCAGCTGAAGAAAGTCCCTCAGGAATTCCCAATCCAGGAATTATTTCTTTTGATAAAGCTTTTACCACGTCTCTAGCTTTGTTGATCTGGCACAAGAAAGCTTCACGTTACGCTGAAAATTTATCTCTAATGCCAAAAGATACCCAGTTTTTGTAATTCAGGAAAATCAATTTGCTAGTGCTCTCTAGGGAGATGTCCCCTTTTTACCTTTCCAGGTGTAGGATTCCTATGTACCTTGGGATTGTTCTCACCACACAGTTGACACTTTCTCACAAGTCCCTCTTCATGTTGTTGCATTCTTGGTAAAACTGCAAATCGTTTAATATCTGCAACTAATGCATCAGCTCCCATCTGAGCACTTTTATGTGTCCTTCCTAAGAATTCTTTCATAACAGAAGCCATGACCAAATATTGTTCATTTGGGGTGACCCAGTATCCTTAGTTTTCTGGCACTTAAAATGTTGAGCCAGCTCCTTTTCTTTGTCCTTGTAATTGGGAGTTTCTATTTTCATAATTACTTCTGGAATTAAAGCCCCCATCACTTTACTGAGTCAAACTTTCTTGGATGCTTCTTCAGCTTTCTGGTTACCTCTCGTCACATCTGTTTGTCCCTATTGATGAGCTCTACAATGCATTATGGCTATTTCCTTTGGCAAGATAGCAACAGTTAATTTGAAAATTTCTGTCCCATGCTTTTTTGAGTTCCTTGTGATGACAACAATCCTCTCTCTTTCCATCTAGCTATGTGGGCATGCACAACCCCAAAAACATATTTGGAGTCTGTATAAAGACTGTAAAAAGTCTGTATATAGCCTCTTTTTCCCTGTAACACTTCCAAAGCCCTTGTGAGAACAGTCAGTTCTTCCTGTTGTACAGATATATTTTGTGGGAGAGACCTAAACTCATTTTCTTCCTTTATTGTCACCTGTAGGCTTGTGTTTGTCTGCATGTCTTAAACAGATATTGAAACTCTCCAGCTTCTCCTTATCTTTTTTTTATCTGGCAAATAGCAGTTTGAATTGGGGCTCAAGTGTGGTCTGGCTGATAGGGTAGTGAGGTGGATTGTGAACTGGTTGAAGGACAGAAGCCAGAGAGTTGTGGTCAATGGAGTGGAGTCTCGTTGGAGGCCTGTGTCTAGTGGAGTCCCCCAGTGGTTGGTACTGGGACCAGTACTTTTCAATCTATTCATTAATGACCTGGATGAGGGAACATAGTGTGCTGTCAGCAAGTTTGCTGATGACGCTAAACTGGGTGGAGTGACTGACACACCAGAGGGTTGTGCTGCCATTCAGCATGACTTAGGCAGGCTGGAGAGTTGGGCTTGGAGACATTGAACGAAATTCAACAAGGGCAAGTGTTGAGTCTTGCACCTGGGAAAGACCAACCCCATGTATGAATTTGGTTTGGGGACTGAACTGTTGGAGAGCAGTGAANGGAAAGGCTGAGGGAGCTGGGTCTCTTGAGCTTGGAGAAGAGGAGGCTAAGGGGTGTCCTCATCTATGCTTTTAAATATGTGAAGGGTGTGTGTCAGGAGGATGGGGTCAGGCTCTTCTCAGTGGAGCCCACTGACAGGACAAGGGGCAATGGGTGTAAGTTGAAGCATAGGAGGTTGCATGTGAATACACTTAGAAATTTTTTCCCAGTGAGGGTGCCAGAGCACTGGCATAGACTGCCCAGAGAAGTTGTGGAGTCTTCTTCTATGGAGGTATTCAAAACCCATCTGGACATGCTTCTGTGTGACCTGGTCTAGGGAATCCTGCTATGGCGGGGGGGAGGGGGTGGGGCTGGACTAGGTGATCTTTTGAGGTCCCTTCCAACTCCTAATATTCTGTGATTCTGTGATTCTGTGTGAGAGATTTCAAGGCTCAGCTCAGGTTTCAGTTCTTTGAGTGATGCAGCACTGCCCTGTTTGGTCTGTGGCTTATGGATAACTTGGGGCTGAGCTATCTACACACCACCCCACAGGTCATCTTTGCATAGATAGGTCCTCAAGGCAATTCAAGGCTGGGTTACTTTGACAACCCCCTGCGAGTCACCTGCATGCACTAGACATTATTGGAGCTCATTTACAAACAGGCCAGAAAGAACACATATATGGGAGCTTGATGCATGTGACTTTGTTCTTTAAAAGACTTGGCTGAAAAAAGACAGAGCAACCATGGGATTCCAGATTTTTCCAGGCATGAAGGGGTCTTAGCAGGCAGTTATTACAACCTCATGTTAGATTCAGGATCAACACATTTCAGGCCAGGTTGCTGAGGACTTAACCTGGTCACATCTTGCAAACCTTCAAAGATGGAGTTCCACATTCCACTTTCAATGCATTTTTTTTTCATTAAATTGACTCGGAATCTCCACTTTTTCACTTCATAATTACCGTCTTGTCCTCCTGCCATGTACCGCTGTGAAGGACTGTTTGTCAACAGCGTCTCCATTTCTACTGGAAAGCTGTTATTAAGTCCCACTAAACCTTCTCTTCTGCAGGATCAAGAAACTCACCTACCTGAGTTTCTTGATCCTGGAACTGTGTTCTTCCTGCATCTTGGCCATCTTGCTGATCTCCACCAGACTCACTCACGCCTATGAACATTCTTCTTATACTTGAGGATCCCAAACTCGATGCACTATGTCCAACCAGTGCACCAGGGTGAAAGGGAGCAAACACTTCCCTCATAGCCTGCTGGCTCTTTCCCTCATGACACAGGCAGTGCACCAGGAGTTTTCAAGCCCAAGAATCACAAACAGAAGTGCTGAGTAGAAACCAGCTTTACTGACAGCAGTGTGGTCAAGGAGGGAAAACAAGGAGGAATTTCTCCCCAAGCAACCAATTAACAACAATCCCCTCTGGGTCCCACCCCCCTGAGCATTCTCTGCAGTTATTGCAGGTCAAGAGTGCAGTGCTGAACTAAGTTACCATCAGTTGGCTCCTCCTTTTGGAGCATGCTTTCAAGTTCATTTTAGTTCATTTCAAGTTCATTCATGAGGGAGGAGAAATCTCCAGAAGAAACTATCTTGACAGGTGGGATGTATTTTAAGATACTCTTTTGGAAAGGCTTGTGCACACTGCTTGTGCCTCTGACAAAAGGTAAGAATATGAATCCTTTGTTGCTGGCTCCTTTTCTATTTTCTTCCCTGTTTTCTCTTTTCCAACAGTGCAACAAGAAGTTATCTTCCATGTGCTGTATTTCTGTAACTCTTTCAATGTCATAGGTAAACAGAACTGTTACGGTTTGGAATGAATATATAAATGTCACACATGTTTATATCATCACCTTCAATTCACTAGAAAATGAACAGAGACTTGTTCCACACTAGGTCATATCAGTAATACCTTAATATTGAATGAAAAGTGTGATCACTGGAGAGTCATTCAACCCCAAGTTAGCCATCTAATTCTGAGCCAAGTTTTAATCAATACAGGAGAAGAAAGGGTGGTGCCTCTGCATGGTGAGCCAGGTAACATCATCTTAGACTTGTATCTTCATCAAGAGACAAGTGGTGCTATAGAAGAGTCAGACTCTGGTAGAAGGGTCTGTTTGGAGGCCTCCTGGAAGTGCAATGAGTTGAGGTGGATTCTACTGAAGACCTAATTCTGTGTAATTAGACACCAAGGCAGAAATTGTATCTTCATTTGTTGCACCTGAGTATCAGAGCCTTTTCTTGGTCATTTGGAGTGGAGTTCCAGGTACAGTTTTGAATGGCCAAAATTGGCTGGACCAGGCAGAACTATTTTAAGTCTACTGGAAATGACCATATTTGGGAAGATCTCCAGTACCAGCTAGCAGCACTCTAGCTTGGTGAAATACAAGCCCAGAGATGGCTTCACCCTTACCCTGCTGAGTAAATCCTCATGCAGACAGTCTCTGGTCTCACTGTTGTCAGCCAGATTCCTGGAGGACAATCACCAGAAATGGTCAGAAATGTCACCCTTCTCTGCTTGCAATGAAGAGGTATGTACCTACAAGAGCAGAGATCCCTTCATAAGATCCCTGGTTCAGTCACTGTTAGATAAAGTAGACAGGGTCCATGATGCATGGTTTCTCTATTCTGCTGGTAACCTTAAAATTCTCCTAGAAAAGCAATTATTTAAATCGCATGTCTGGTTATAAATTAGTAAATTACTATCTGTGTTCTCTTCTGCCTACCGTACAATGATACACTCTTCTCTTTTCCTCTCCTTCCTTTCCCTTCTGGAAGGTCTTGCTTTTAGTGCAGTGCAGATCCATTTTGTACCCGAACAGCCCCAGTGGAAATGAGGTCTTAACATCCATGGTTTGGGCTTCATTTGTAGAAATCACAGTCCACACCACAGTCAGAGAAGATCCACCATGAAATGTGATTGCTTTAAAACATCTCTGATAAAATTTCAAGGGGAAAAAAAGGAAAAGATACAGGAAAAAACCCACGAAAGTATTCTTAATCCCTTGAAGAACAGCATCGATAGACTCGTGTTATTTGTCTATTGGAATATCTATCATTCTATTTAAAAGCTGATGTGACTTCCTTGTGCAGTGAAATATTTTCCTCTATTTTCTCTGTTGTGAGGATTTGGTTTGTTTTGGGGTTTGGGGACTTTTTTGCCATTGGAAAGAGATCAATCTCTCTTTCTCTATTTTTAACATTGGACTGAATATGTTCCAGCTATCACAGAGTCGCAAAGTAATGATGCAGTAATGCCTTATTTTTTATCCTATGTAGGGGAAACCAAGACAAATGCATCCACAGAATCTCACCAAGGTCTCCAATTTCATCCTTGAGGGTGTTTTTGACAACCCTCACTTCCATGGTCTGTATATTGCAATATTTTTGTGTCTCTACCTGACTGCTATTCTCAGCAACACATTGGTCATTATAACCACTGTTCTCCACCCACCACTTCATACCCCTATGTACTTTTTCATCTTCAACCTGGCCATCCTTGACTTGATAGTTATCTCCTCCGTTCTGCCCAAGGTGCTGGAGAACCTGATTCTGGGCAAGAACAGCATCTCCTTTGAGGGCTGTGTAGCACAGCTCTACATTGCCACTTTCTCAGTCTCAACAGAGCTTATCCTCTTAACAGTCATGTCTTATGACCGGTACCTGGCCATCCACCAGCCCCTTCACTATGTAACCATGATGGGCAAGGGGACGTGTATCTCTTTAATGGCTGCTGTCTGGGGAATCGGTGCCCTTAATTCTCTCATAAACACCCTTCTTGTGGCACAGCTGGACTTCTGTGGGCCAAATTTCATCCAGAATATCTTGTGTGAGATACCCCCGCTCCTTAACCTGTCCTGCAGTTCAACCTATCTCAGTGAAATCATGGTTTACATAGCAGATATTATCTTAGGCATGGGAAACTTCCTGCTGGTCATCCTCTCCTATTGCCTCATCATCATCACCATCCTGAAAATCCAGGGCTCTGCAGGGAGGTGGAAAGCCTTCTCCACTTGCTCCTCACACCTTGCTGTTGTTGGCTTGTTCTATTCCACCATCATCTACGTCTATCTCCAGCCAACTAGTGCTCCCTTCAAGAAGAGAAACAAAACATTGAGCATTATGTACACTCTGGTGACTCCCATTCTAAACCCTCTGATCTACAGCCTGCGCATCAAAGTAATCAAAGCAGCGTTCTGGAAAACTGTACCATGTCACAAGACAAATCCAGCCACATAGTCACATGCCTGTACTTTTCAGGTCTGCTCTGCACGGTCTACACTCATGAGTAGCTGCGGTGTTGTGTCAAACTTTGCTGCTAACAGGAGCTAACTTCTACATCCTCCTCATGGTTACTGGAGCTCATTCTTGTTACACAAAGTGAAAAAAATGTTAATAAAATTATTTAATGCTTTGGGAAATAAATTTTAGAGGATGTGTATTCACTTCCAGTATGTTGATTATCACTTCCAGAGCTTCGTTGGTTGCTTTACCCTTTATTGACATAGTAGAAGGAAGAAAGGAAGGAGAGCAGATTGAGGGACTTAACTATCGAAAACAAATGAACACATGTAAATTCTTCTCCTTATTGTCTTTGCATTTTGATTAAGGTTTCAGATAATTTATCTTCTTGAGGATGCACAGCACTTTTTGGACTATGGTGTTTTTCTTACAGAATAAGAATCATTTGGGAAAAGAAGAAATAACTTTGCCTGCTGTAAGGAGGGCTCTTACCTCGCCCAACTTTAGAAACCACCAGTGAAGAGAGATTCCTCTCATCTTATAATCTACACTCTTTTGTTTCCTATGGGAAAAAATCCCAGAGACAGACAAATGAAGTAAACTTAGTTCAGAATCAGGCACTGTAGGTAAAGCCAGGTCACACTCAGCTGTCATTTCCCCAGGGCCTCTAGGGTTTGTCCCTACACCTTGTTCTTACAAATCTTGCTCCCTGAATGCATACACAATTCTAAAGCAAGTAAGTGCACTTCAAACAGCATGCTGATTTTGATTAGCAGGGTCTTTATTTCTTGCAGCTGAAAGGAATGTTGTATGCCTGTGTCCTCACCTTAAATGCTGAACAGTTTCATGTCCCTGCCAGGGCTCCTGACTTGAGACTCTCTGTCAAAGTAGTGCAGAGAAAGACTTCTACAGAGCAACACCGTGCCAGTCATGGTAGGGACATGTGACAGAGCCTACTTACTGTTCACATAAGGACTCGGGTCCCACAGGATCACCCCAGCTGAAGTACTGGCAAACACACACAGCTCAGTATATATAAACCAATCTCTCAACTAACTAGTTGTCAGACTAGTCATGTCCATAACCTCAGTGGGGCCTGAACCATTGTTCCACCCCTATTCTGGTGATATATCCAGACGAATTCTACCATGCTGCTGAGACCAGGCAACAACACTGTAAGGTTAAAGATGCATCCATGACTGGGGCCACTCCCTGTGGTGCTGATCTTGGATCCAAAATTCGCACTTCTGACATCTTGCAAGTCTGAAATAATGAAGCTGGATTGTGTTGGCCTACAAGTCTCCTAGGTGAAAATGGGGAATGCCCTGCTCATCCTACTCAGATCAGGAGATTCACTGGGAAGCGCTGGTGGAAAGAATCTGAAGCATGAGCAAAGCCAGTCAAGTTGCAACCCATGAAAGATTCATAACGACAGCTGAGTTGAGATGAGGGGAGGAATAGGTGGAAGACTTCACACAATGCAAATTTACTACCACTTCTGAATGTGTGCTCCAATGTTTACTTCCTCTCATTCCAAAGCAGAGGGAGTTGTTGGAGGTTGCTGTGTCTGGAGGGTACCTTGCTGTGAGGCCTGGACTGGGATCTATGGGAAGCAGCAACAGGAGCTCCCACCATGTGTCCCCAGTGCGTCTCAGAACTTCCAGGTACACACAAATGTGCAACCTAGGCACAACACATACGCACCAGGGACAGGTATCAAGGGAGACACAAGCACTCTGTGAATGCTGATGGCACCAGCAGCCTCACCTGATTCACCTCTGGCTGATCAGGGTCCGTCAATGGGACATGCATACACCTGTAAACACATATACATGCACAAGGACAATACAGATCTCCCAGTCTCTGCTCCAGACACACAGGATGTGCAGTGCCTTCCCTTGAATTCCAGGATTCTGCCAACTAGGCATGTGAGCCCTGAGGTCCAGCACCACTATGACAGCTGGTACAAACCCTCCTGGCTGACCCTTTCCAACCTACTATCCTCACTCAAACACAAACCATCCGCCCACCACATGGGCACACTGTGAATCTCCCCACAGCTGCACTGTGGTACTTCTTCTATGCAGTAACTGACCTGGGACCTGTCCCCCCAGATTTCCAGCTCCTTTGCACGCACACCAGCATCCACACCTAGGTCCCCAGTAGCACTCTCAGACTTACACACTCAGTTAACCCAGTAGCCACCCTGGATCCCTGGCTTCCCAGTTGATGGCACTTGTGCAGACAAGTTCCGGAGAGCCCAAACCTCACTCCAGTGCCTGGGACACAGACCCATCTGCAAACAGAAACATATCCATAGATATCTATGTGTGATGTATCCTCCCAGTATCCCCAGAACATAAAGGAACTGCAGACACTTTGAACGTATGAAGACATCTACATTGAGGTGTCTTCCTCAGCAAATGAAAGCTAAGCACTGGACTTTTTCTGACTGAAAGTACTAGGTAAGCAAAATACTTATTGCCTCCATTTGTTGAAAATAGTCTTCTGGGCAAAAAAGTCTTCTGGGGTTTGTCTTTCCCAGAAAGAAATGGATTTTCTTTAGTGCTATCAAATAACTTTTCTGCTCACCCTTGGTACCTGGTCCTCTGAAAGTCCACAGGGTAGAATTGGCTGTTAAATACCTGCCTTCATCTGGAGTGAAACAAACATATTTGTGTCATAGATCACCCCAGGAGTCATCCAACACCACCTAGGTGAGCTCTGCAGTATCAAACACCTGTAATGGCTCTCAAGCAATACCCTTAATGCTACAATGCAAACCCTCAGCTCCATGTCAGAGAAGGGGTTTTTGTTTGTTTTTGTTTTGTCTAGTTTTGGGTTCTGGGTTTGATTTTCTTTGCCCCTATAATAGCTCAGGGTTTTTAAACAGTCTAAAAAAGGCACTGCACAGGCACACACATAAATTATGGCCATGTACGCACATTATGATATTCAGAGTAACTGCTCAAACAGGTGCTAGATAACGGTGGGATGTCCACACCCACACTTTAGAGGGTAGAAGTCATTCCTCCTGGGAATTACCTTGTAATTTTTAAGAAGCTGTTAGCTGTGCTACAGTGAGAACCCATAGGAATGGGTGGGTAGGTCAAAACAGTGAGAGCTCAGCTGCCAGGGAGGAGATTCTGCTGCACAAAGTGAATGTACAAAGTGTATGTACAAAGTGAAACAGTTTGTGTCCGCCAAAGTTGTTCCATAACCTGAAATAATACAGTTAGAGAAGATAATTTAGAGATTCTCTTCTGAATCACATCTCTACCCCAAAGCAAATCAGTAAGGAAGATACTGCCAGTGCCTGTGCAGGGAGAAGTCCACCACAGTAGGTCATCTTTACTCATTGGTTTTCATGGAAAAGAATGGGACCAAGCCTCTTCTCTTTTTACAAAGACAGAAATGAGCCTGAGGGAACAGTGGGAAAAGTGAGTGCAACAGAGGTGCTGGAGCTGAAGTTTCTCCACTTCTTCAGCTGTATAAACACATCCTGCTTTCCTGAACAAGAAAAGGATTGTTAGTAACCATACTGGCCATTGACAAGATAGGAATCTGGGTTGCCATAGGAGAATGAGTCAGGTGACAAAATTGAGTTATGTAGGGCCACTGGGCTTGTCTTGGGATACTCTACACTTCACTCCAGGACAAAAGTCCTCTTTTTTCTGCTCCTTCTGGCCTAGGTCCCCTGTGTTTTCTTCAGGTACCCTGAGACATCACAAAGGGCATCAGGCACTTTCTGTAGGATGCACTAACCTCACATAGAACCTAGTCATCTCTCTCTGAAGTAGAATACTACCTGCAAGTCAGACAAGCCATGCTTGGAACTCAGCTGGCTGTATTGGTTGGAGCTCCAGTGACTGTTGGGAAATGTGCTTATCATATGTGTCTTCATGTAGATTTCTTAATATTGAAGTAAATCCTGCTCGTGAAGGTCTAATCTGGTGAATTTCTCCAACTTCAGAAAATTCTGCAGGCCCCCAAATACAATTTAAACATGGTACCTGTCAAAGACCTCAGCATAGGCCCTAAGAAACAAGCACTGGATCCAAAACAAAACCAGAGAATGAACAAAAAAAAAGGGAAAACACTGCTTCCCTGGTTCTCCCCAACAATCAGCAACAGACATGTCAACATAAAGCAAGCAGTTTCTCATTATTTTGCTCAATACACCATCTGCCTTCATCATCTGAAGTGTACACTGCTGGGACAGGTTCGACTCCTTGCTCACCATGCATCCAGTCTGTCCTCTGGAGAAGACTTATTTTCTCCCAGACGCAAGGTTTTGTAGAAGGCTAGCAATGCTGAAGTTACAGCAAGCTCTTGCATTATGTGAACACCATAAGCAAGGCTTCTGGTGGATTTCAGCTAGGTCCACTCAAAACACACCCTCAAGTCCAAGCTGCCTATGTAGGCTGTCTTGAAAGTTAGCCTGCTGAGAACATCAAATGGAGTCTTACTCACCTTGCTAGATAGGTCAGAACATGCAAGGCTCGCAGAAGAAAGCTGCTTTAGTCCACACCTAAAATAAGTACTCATACCCAAAACCAAAATATTACCAATGCTTTAATAATAAAAACAAGAAACAAGCAATAAGCTCCAGAAGAAAATTACTTCACCCTGCCAAATGATGTTTTGCAATCCAGACATATGTAACAGTAAGAAATATTGCTCTCTCTTTCTCACCTGTCTACTGTTTTCCTCATAATTACATTCTTGGTTTGTTTTGCTGATGATGGTTCTTTTGGCTATGAATAGTATGTGAATTTCAAATGAACAATTCCAACAATTACTTTGATACTTCCAAAAAAATTCATCTCTCTACTCCAGCTGAATTCATTATTCACATTTGAAATTCCTTTGTTACAACTTCTCACGTTCCCATCATGGAAGTGCTAAAAAACGGTGTCAACTTTGGAGGAAAAAAGCCATCCCAAGCAAATATTCCTGTCCATAGCCCTAACTCATTAACTCTGATGAGTTAACCAGCCAAGTCAATACCCTGTTTTCCTGTCCGTCTACTAAACTCTATGGCAAGCCAATGACATTCTCTTCTGTGTGTGTGTTTGGTTTTTCTTTATTTGTTGCTGTTCATTCTACTGCTTAAACATTCTAACTGTCCCTGAAAATTTCTATCACCTCTCCATCTCTCCATTGAGGAGCTTTTTTCAGGGTCCATGTCCTGAGGAAACTGGTGTTCAAGGGCTTAAAGGTATGATATTTTTAATGAATATTTTTCTTTCATTAATTAAAAAGGCCTTGAAATTCTTTTGCAATGGTGATGAATAGTCCTCCTGTTTCTGTGCATAGAGAGTACATCAGGTAAAGACAGCGCCAATTAGAGCAGACAAAGGTTTTGCAAATAATGCCTTTGGCACTGCTGTGGGTTGCAGTGACAGGAGACTAAGCTGTAATGAGAACTGTCTTATTCCCAGCACATGAATCAAAGTTTGACTCTGGCCACTTGTTGCATAATCACAAAGATACCTTTTTTCTCTCTGCCTGATTCCCATCAGGATATAAGCAAGACTAATTTCCTTTCACAATTTCTTCACCTCCATTCTTGTTGTTGCACATAATTAAAAAAAATGACAAATGAAAATTATGCTGTGTATCTTCACACAAGCATACCAGTAATTAGCTACGCAATGCTTATGGCTCTACAGAGAGGGGCAGAAAATCAAATGCAGAGCTCATTATGGCTTGTCAGCATTTTAATGAACCCTTTGAGGAATGTGGTGCTACCTCCCTATTGTCTTGTAGCTATGGCAAAACCTGGCAAGCTGCCTTGAGCAAACAACGGGCAGAAGCTGAAAGAAAAGTTCCTTGGAGTTTTAATGGAGCCCTGTGTGAGGTGCTAGACCAGAAAAGTAGTTGAACAATGTGTTCCCATCAGGGCTCATTAGTGGAGAAACTCACAGACCTTGATTACAGGCAGCACAGAAAGTTACAGGCTTCTCCTGTATCAAACTTTCCCTACAGAAGTCAAACAACAATGTCCAGGTGCTAGAAGGTGGTTCTTTCACTCAGCAGTCCACACACATAGCATGTGGAAAGGAGATACCACGGACCCACCTCTCCTAACCTGCTCTTCCAAGACACTGGCAGATGCACAGATCCTGCTCTGCAGCCTTCAGTTATAATGATCAGCCAAGACAGCATGAGTGCAACACATACTGCTGACACATTCATGAACCACAAGCCATCCTATCTCACAGCTGCCTCCTTCCTCCTAAGCTGGGTCATCTCTGGGTTCAGACACATACAGGCCTAAATGTTGCATCTCAGCCCCCATCCTCTGTTACTTTATACTGTGAACACCTCCCTGTCTCCTCTGTGAGATCAAAAACATGGGCCTAAAGGCTTCTCTTGATGCCTTGTGTCCAACCACCTCTTGCCAGAGCTCTGGCAATGCTCCAAGTAAGGAACTACGATAGTCCACCTGATGACTGATTTAAGAACAAATTCCAGCAATGTTCATTATCTCCTTGTCACAGTGGAGATAAAAGAGATCAAAGGACCATCTGACACTGCCCCTCTGCTTCCCAAGTTCCCTGCCACTCACAGAGTACCCTCACACATGATTCCCTGACACCCTCACTGAATCAGCATTTCTTCACTCCTTTGGTGGATAGCTCAAGTCTAGCTCATAATAAAAGGAGAATATGGGCTTGGAAATGGTGTGCGATGCCCTAGAGCGCTTCACCTGTCATCCAACTGCCTATTCAGAAGAGTCTGGTTTTCATACAGTTTCTACATCATATTTAGTGACCTGATGCTCTAGTTATAGCCCTGGAGAGAGAGAAACATCTCCAGAAGACAACGCTTTCCACATGTCCTTGAGACATCTCTTGTCGCTATACTTATCAGGCACCCTTTTCTCAAGTGCATCTCTAGATTTGCAGCATTGTTATTTTTCACCCATAGCTTGGCTGACAGGGTCATAGAATCACAGAGCCATAACATGTCTTGAGTTTGAAGGGACCCACTAGGTTCATCGAGTCCAACTCCTGCCTAGGCACAGGACAACCCAAAAAATGCATGTGCCTGGGGGTTTTGTCCAGATGCTTCTTGAATTCTGTCAGGCTTGGTGCAATGACTACTTTCCTAGATAGCCTCTTCCAGTGCTCCACCAAGCTCTGGGTGAAGAACCTTTTCCTAATATCTAACCTAAACCTCCCCTGGCACAGCTTCATACCATTCAGTGGCATCCTGTTGCTGGTCACCAGAGAAGAAGAGATCAGCTCCTGCCCTTCCCCTTCCCCTCGTGAGGGTCCCTCTAGATGCATGGAGTACAACCAAGCTGTGAAGCATTTAAGTTCTCACTCCATTCCTGAATTCAAATTCTGACTGTCCACCACAAGGCAAACTTTGTTCACCCCTGAGCTCGAATAAATCCACAGATTCCCTCTGTGATGCGGTGGGACTCTCTGGCTGGTTTGTTCCAGGGACCCTAACTACAGACTGCAGGAACAAACCCTCATCATCTACCTCTTTCTATAATTCTCCATCAGCGCCACAGAAAGTCTTGCAAAACCAGACACTGCTGGTTCCCTTTACACATATCATAAATGTTGAAGCGCTTTCCCGCAATTTCCTCATTCATTCTCTAATGTAGCAATAGAAGTTCTTGTTGTGCCCTTGCCATCCTTTGCAAAGCTGAACTTGAGCTGATCTCTGGCTTTCCCTAACACTGTCCCTACATTACTGACAATGTTTTGTAGCCTGTGTGCATCTTTTTGCATTGGTGCTCTGTCATGAGCTCCCTGCATGGGCAAGACGATCTGGTAGGTCTCCTTGTTTCCCAGTGTGTCAGGATGAAATTTCTTGCACTGGGGAGGATGCTGTTCTCAAAAGACCTGTCAGGTTTCCTGAGCTCCGTGAGCTACTTGTCATGTATCAGAATGGGCATAGCTTAGCAGGACCAGCTGCCTGGAAAGATACTGAAGGTTCATATTTCACAGTATCACAGTATGTTAGGAGTTGGAAGGGACCTCGAAAGATCATCTAGTCCAACCCCCCTGCCAGAGCAGGATTCTCTAAGACTAGGTCACAACAAAGCTTCCCTGATCAGGAATTGAACCCAGGTCCCACTGGTGACAACACCAAATCCTAACGACTAGACCACCTCCAGCAGTGTTCGTTCTCAGTTTAGACAGTGAGTTCAGGTGAGACATTCAGGGAACCATTCAGGTGTAAAAATGCAAGTGTCTAGTATAGATTTAGACAACCTAAGGTTTATCAAGCATGTGGGATGGGGCTTTCAGCTATGGTGCAAGGCCTCCAGAGTCACTTTCTACACAAGTGGCTGGACGTCACATTGGGAGGACGAACTTCCTACTCTTAGGAATGCAAACTGCTTCCCCAGCTTGGGTGGGATAGTTTCAGCATCAAGAGGTGTACTTTCAGCCATCACCATGCTAAACCATTCAAGCCATATATAAATATATATATGTTTTTTAACATAAATTCAATGTCCTAGGGCCTGTTTTCTGGCCCAGAGGCCAGATGAGATAGTCTGGGCACATTCATCCTACCAAATACACCTAGCCACCAAACCAAGGTGCCCCATCTAAACTGCCTGCTTGGTGTACACTTTGGCCTATGCTAAATCCTGTCTTGGTGCTGGGGGATTCCCTTGGTTGCTGCTTACCAGTCCCAGGAGCATGCTGACAGTTTAGGAGTGAAGACCCTTTGTATTCCAGCACCTGGGAGCATGGAATTACCACTGCAGAAGCAACTTCTGAGCAGAATTCTTTTTCACTCTACTCTGAGGGCTATTATTAAGACATTGCCTGAATTATATCTATTTACAGAAATGAAAACATGGGTCTAAAAGAATGGAGGGGAAAAGACAGGCAATAAGATGAAAAAGAAAAGCTTCAGGCAGTACTCATTTGGTCTACAGCTGCCACTGCAGAAGTGTGCATATCTTCTAGATCATATGTCATTGCTGCCAGCCCCACACAGACGTCTTTAACCTCTAAAATATTGTTTAATACATATATTTAGGGTCTAATATGGCAGTCTAGACATGCCTGATGTGGTGCAGATGCCTAAGCTCCCTTCCATGTAGTGGGAGAGCTTCAAAACACAGTCATTGCAACTGAGAGCTGTTCAGCACTGCCCACGCAGACATTGTCTGGCTGGATGAGTTGTTCTCTGAACACGGCCAAGGCAGTGACTAGGTCCCCACTGATGACATTGTGAATTCAGATTCTTTGGCTGCCATGAAATGTGTGCATTTGGATGACCTTATCCAGTGCTACATGCTAGCAAAGACATTGCCGTGTCTTTCTTGGAATGAAACTTGGGATTGTGACTCACTCAATAGTTATGAGATCACAGAATCACAGAATCATTACTGTTGGAAAGGACCCTCAAGATCATCTAGTCCAAACGATAGCCCTACACTACTCTTATCCCCAAATCATCCCCTGAAGAACCGCATCTTAAAAACCTCCTCTTAAAAACCTCCAGGGATGGTGACTCCACCACCTCCCTGGGCAGCCTATTCCAATATCTCACCACTCTTTCAGTAAAGAAATTCTTCCTAATATCTAATCTAAACCTGCCCTGCCACAACTTAAGCCCATTCCCTCTAGTCCTGTCACTAGTCACAAGGGAGAAGAGGCCAACACCCGCCTCCCTAGAATGACCTTTCAAGTAGCTGAAGAGAGCCATAAGGTCTCCCCTCAGCCTCCTCTTCTCCAGACTAAACAAGCCCAGCTCCCTAAGCCTCTCCTCATAAGGCCTGGATGGGAACAGCTTCTTGCTTAAAGCAGCTGGGTTCCCTCTGGTACTTTTGGGTTCTTTGTGTGTTGGAGAGATGGTCCTGATTCCTACTGCAGAGTTATAGGATTCCTTTTCAAAATCCTTCTGGAACTCTGGGTATCCCTCATTGTTCTAAAATGTCCATAGTTATAGGATTGCGTGGGGAATACCTTGTTGATGAGCAGTCCATCCCAGCTGCACTGCCATTTTCTGACAAGATGCCACCATTTTTGGCACTCCCAATCACCTTGGTATGGCCAGGAAACATGGAATTTTGGGGCTTCTTGTGCCATTATAGACAAAGCAAAAGATTTCTTCTTATTATTATATGTTCTCTTATAAAAACTTTGTTTCCTTGGGTTTGGAAAGCATCACAGACAACTGCATCAGGATGTTTCAATGACTTAGACTACACCAGACCAACGGAACCAGTGGTAAACTATAATATGCATTTTCTAAGAACCAGACAAATTGATAAGAGTTTGTGGGTACTCGACCTGATTAAAAAAAACCTGAAAATATTGAATGGTATGGCTTATCTCTGCTGGCAATACCTAGTGAAAACTGCAGGGTCAGAAAATGATATTCAGCCAACAGAAACATTCTGTGATTTGGAAACTTTCAGTCAAAAGAAGAAAGGAAAAGATTCATTCTTGAGTGGTTGACCATTTCACCATGAAAGAAGACAACCATCATGCCTAGAAAATGTAATGGGTACAGAAGGAAATAAAGAGAAGATTTATATTTTAACAACTATAGTTATTGAACTACCTATTTCTCTTTCTTTCTCTCTTCTGTCCTTCTCCTCCTTTTTTGACTTTCTTTCTGCTTTTAGGGGTTGGAGGATGGAGTAACAAGTGTCCTTTGGAGTTACAGCATTTGGGAATATAGAATGAATAATTCACAATACCTCATGTGTTTGGCAGATTTTTCAGACTATGAGACATCCGAGATCACAGAGAATACAGAATTTTCCACCTGAAATTATATCTTTACAAGTAATTTTCCTATTCACCTCTGCCCCATCTCTAGGGGTGTTTGGAGAGAGGTTGTCTTCCCTGATGCAAACCCTGTAATGGTTAAACCTCTATGCCTGCAAGCTGGAGTCCTTGAACAGGCATGGGGAGCATGAGGGAGCAGGGGATAGGTGGAGCAATGTGCTGCAGTGGGCATTGAGCCCTTTCAAATCTGTCTCCGCGCCCCTGGCCCTGCCTCCCCATCCATCTATCTGTCTGTCTGCCAGCCTGCCCGTCCCTCTGCCTCTCCAGTCACCGCAGCCGTCTCTCTGCTGACGCAGCTCTGCATTCTCTTGTCTGCCCTAACAGCTCTTGCTCTGCCTCTCCACCCCTGCCCCTTCTGTCCCTCACCCCTCATCCCTCATCTTCTCTTCTTCCTCTTCCATCTTCTCTCCATCCGCACGACTGTGAGTCTGTCCCTGCTGACTCTGGCCTTGGCTCTGGTGAGTGTCTGCTTGTTTGTGCTTCACTTTGTTATTCTGTCCTTGTTCTCTGTTCCTTGTCCCTGATCGCTGGGGAGAGCTTTCCCCTGTCTAGACTGTCCCTCTGCCTGTCCCTCTGTCCATTCCTCATCCCTACTACCCCAAGGTCTTACACCCTATCTGCTCTGTCTGCCCGCTCTGTCAGCATGATGATGGGGTGGGGATTTTTCTGGTGCTCCTCACCCTGTTATCCCAGAGCAGGAGCTGGGGCAACTGAGGCCCATACATCTGAACAGGAGAAATTTATGTGGATGAGTTTGGGGTGGAGAGTGGTCACTTTCACCTCCTGGCACTTGGCTGAAAACAACCAACTATGATTTGAGCTATGCCCTCCCCCAGTGTCTTGCTGGGATTTGCTGTGCCATCATGGAATACCTGTCCTTGGCCTCTCTCCACCATGTTCCCCTGTGTTATTTGGACTTTCAGCCTGCCCTCATAAGCTACTGCAAGAACATATCCTTCCTTGCATGTGCCTCTCTAGCACAGCTGCATTCACACAACATTGTTTATGATAGGTAACCTGCTCATCTCTTCTAAAATGGACCCCTCCACCAGTCCATCCATTCATTTCAATAAAAACTATGATGTCTTTCCATCCACATATGCATCCATCTGTCCCAAAATAGACTTTGCCTACCAGTCTATCCTTCCAGCCATGGATGGATAGTCATGTATTGTTCACCTCAACACAGTCCCACACATCCACCCATTTTTGCTTTTGCATCATCTTCCTTCCATCTCTCCTTGCTATCCCTCAATTCTCTTCAAGATTGTCCCGTGGTGAGGCGCACACTTCCTCAATGCAGAGATACTGCTGGTGACATCCCAGTGCTCAAGCACAGGGATTTCTGAATCCCAGCTATACATGTGGACTGGGGAAACAACAAGGAGTCATGACCAAATAGGGACTGCCTGGTGGTTTCTGTGGATCTATCCTCTTACAGGAGACCCTTCTTGTCTGCAGATCTCCAGAAATGTGGCGTCAGAGCTTTGGACTTCTAGAAAAATCCTACGCCCATGATGGTGAGCTGGGGACTGGGGAGCTGCAGGACATTTGGGAGGTGGGGAATGCTGCCAAAGAGGGACAAATTAAGGAGATGGATAGGAAGCTGTAAGGGGAAATCTCTGGCCTGGGCCTTCCCAGAGTGAAACATGGATGGGAATGGCCAAGAACTCTGCAGGAGAGGGGTGGGAACAGAGAAACTGGGGGAAAGGGAATTTGAGAGGGTGACAGGCAGACACTGCTCTATGGTAGGCTCACACTAGACCCTCTGTAAAGTCCATCACCTAGTCCTGGTTTCCAGGGTGGGAAAAGTCACATACCTGAAGCATCCCTAGCCACCTCCTTGTATTGTTCATGTGTGCTGAGGGACAGATTAAATGTCTCTCAACAGCAACAGGATCCTTTTTGCTGGGAAAGTGGATGTACGAAACCCTGAACACAGTTCCTCTGTGCAGTGTTGTGGTGGATGTTGCTATCCAGGATTACGTGGTTGATGTGGCCACTGAACTCGTCTACCAGAACAAGTCTCAGATCTCCAAAGAAGTCCTCTTTGTCTTCCCCCTAAGCCCCCACATGTCCATCTACTCCTTTGAGGCCCACAGTGAGGATGCCAAGGTGCAGGCCACACTGCAGGAAGAAGTACGAGCATCCGGGGTGAACGGGTGAACAGCCACAGAGGCATGGGATGAACAGCCACAGAGGCATGAGATGAACAGCCCATGGCCTCTCTTAGGATCAGCTTTCTGTCCCTCCCCTTCCAACCTAGGCCCAGCAGCTGCATGAGGCTACAGGGGGCTGGGAGAACATGGAATACCTTCAGGATCAATCTGAGTACCCAGGTGAGGTGTTTGCCTGCTTCTTGGGCACCCTGTCCTCTGGCAGGGAGCTGGTTGTGACCTTGCGCTACGTGCAAGAGCTGTCACAGGAGCCAGATGGAGGAGTCCGTTTTGTGCTGCCACCCACACTGCATCCCCACACAAAACATTACGGTGAGTGACCCCACAAGGAACCTGCCCTCCTACTCACACACCCCACAGAAGGGCTACAGACTCCTCATGAACATGAACAGACCTATATAGGGATGTCAAATCCTGCCCACCCCCAAACTTTGCAGGGAGAGCCTTTGCCCTCCCCAGCGCTATGTTTCTCCTTGCAGTCTGGAATTGTCGCACTCGTAAGCTGGTCTACAGCTTGCTGCTCACAGCTACCTTGCAGTCACCTCGTGGAGTGGCCAATGTCCAGGCCAACTTTGCCCTCAGCCCTTTGATCTTCACTACCCTGGACCGCAGCACTGCACGGGTATGGCCACCTAAGTGCCAGGACCCCAGGGGAAGCTGGGCAAGGGTGTCATCACCGAGAAAAGGGAAGGCACTGGGCAATGATGGGCCTGGTCCCCTCCTCCTGGGTATGACCAGGCACTCCTTCTCCAGGTCTCTCTTGCTGGCAGTCCCCCAAGTGATCATGATTTGGAGCTACTGGTGTACTTTGGAGAACTTACTGCAGTCAGTGCCATGGTGGAGAAGGGAGACCCAGAGGCACCTCCAGGTGAGTGGAGCCAAGGAAGCACTGCTAGGCTACAGAAGAAGGGGTGGCATGGGGACACACTAGGTATTCTGGGGGAGTGAGATATAATTGGACACTGGGATGGGAATGGCAGGCATTCAGATGGGATAGTTTGGGTCCTGGGGCTCCAGGATAGCATGCTGGGGCACTGTGGTGGGGTATGAGATATAGCAGGCTGTGTGGGGGTGGTTCTGTGTTAGGGCTCACTGTGTAGCTCTATTGGAGACACTGGGTACATGGGACTCTGGTGTGTGCCATTGGTAAATGGTAGGGTATTGAGGCATCAGTGTGGGGTGTCACAGGCTCTGGAATGGTGGAAGCCAAAACCACAATGAGAATCAGAACAAAGATGAGGAGGAGGGTCCTTATCTGGCCTTCTTCCCACCCTATACTTCTTCCAGGCTCCCTGCTTCATGACCCCATGGTGTTGGTGAAGCTGGCACCCAGCATCCCTGAAGTGGTGCCTGGGCAGCGCCAGTCTGGAGAGTTCATATTCCTCCTGGATACCACTTTTCTAGAGTGTGCACAGGTACCCTGGCAGAGCGGGGACCAAGATAGGGTGGAGGAGCAGGGTGAAGAAGGAGCAGGCCAAGACAGGTGTTTACAGAGGGACAAAGATATGAGGGGGGTCTGATGGTGTCTGAAATGGTCTTGAAACATCCTGGGTGCTGTTGGGACTTCTGAGCACTGGCATGAGTCATCCAGGGGAGCCCAGAGGCTTTTGGAGGACCAGACTATGGGCAAAGGCATCTGAACACCCCACCAGTGCCTCCCAAGACCTGCCTGCTGAGTCTTTCCACAGGGCTCCCTGCTCTTCCTTCTCAAAAGCCTGCCCCTGGGCTGCTACTTCAACATCTACTGCTATGAAGAAACCTCTGAGGGCATCTATGCGTGAGTCAACGTGGGGCGGGCTGGGTGTCATGGGGTTGGATTAGGTGCTGGTTGGGTAGCACTGGATACTGTGGGGCAAATCTGGGTGCTGTGGGGCTGGAATGGGTGCTATGAGGCAGGGTTAGATGCTGGTGGGCAGGTGTGCATGCTCTGAAGTTGGCTGGTTGGTATGGGGCAAGATTGGGAGCTGGAGGGTACGACTGACTACTGTAGAGCAAGGCTGGACGTGAGGACGGGACATTTGTGGCATTATGGGACAGCACCGCTCGGGGTTTTGTTGAGCAGTCTTGTAAGAAACTATGAAGCAAGGTTTCTTCAAGATCTACAACGGGGCAGGGACTTGAAGAGGACCCTAGGGCATAGCTGTGGGAAATATCATGGGGCAGGGTCTCAGGGAACACTAGGACCAGCATAGAGCAATGTCCTCTCCATAGTTGCCATGTTCCCTGCAGGCAAAGTGTTGAATATACTCAGGACAACCTGACCCAGGCCCTGCAGTGCATCCCCTCCACTGGGTCCAGTCTGGGAGACAACAATCTGCTGGGAGCCCTTCGCTCAATCTACAATAGCCCCCAGCCCCACGGGCACACGCTCCAGGTCTGGGTGCAGGCATGTGGAGGGGTGGAGGGACAGGAGTCCCAGGGGAGAGAGAGGACACAGGAGTGTGGGTGGAAGTAGCCACCCAAAGTATGTGGTGGTCACAACGGAACAAGAAAGATACTGTGGGGTGTGAGGGAATGGAGAAGTGGGTCTGTATCTTTGGGATTTCTGTCCTTGGAGCTCTGTCCTTGGGTCATGACTCTGCAGGGGCCCCTCTTTCTTTGGGCCCCTCTCTGCATTTCAAGGGCCTGCTCCCACATTTTGGGGGTGCTTGTGCAGAGCCCAACACTCATGTGCCCTCTCCCCCAGCTCTTCATCTTCATGGCCGGGCTGCCCCCTGACAAGGAAGCCATCGCAGCTGAGGTCTTCCGTCACCGCAACAGCCACCGGTAATGGGGACTCTGTCTCCAGTCCTCCAGTCATCTTTTAGTTGTCCAGTCATTCCCATCTCTGAAGTGGGCCCCTGTTCAGCAGTGCCTCTCCCGGTCCTTGGGCCTCTACATTGTCCCCAGGACCCTTCCTCCCCTGTACCAATCCCCCGTGGAGAAGTCTTTGCTTACCACTCGCACAACCAGGGCAACCTTCACAGAGTGAGCAGGGAGACTGAGGCACAGCACTTGTATATTCTGATGTGCCCCTAGGCTCTGCCCCAACCCCACTAGACTGACCCCAGCTCTGCCCCAAGCCCCAGCTTTCCTCATCTGGCTCCTTCTCAAACCCCAACTCCAACCTTTGTCCTTCACTCTGCTTTTCCTCTTGCCCTTTGTCCTACACTCCAACTTTGTTCTCCAAAACTTAACTCCAGCCTGTGTTTCCAGCTCTGCCCTTGCAGCCACCTCTGGCTCTCATTTCTGACACCTTTCCCTGTTCTCCTATAGGTGTTTCTCCTTCTGCTTCTCTGAGGACAGCGCTGCCCTGGCTATGGTCTTGGCCAGGGAGACAGGGGGTGAAGCTGCCTATGTCTCCTCTGACAACAGAATGATAGTTGTGGTAGGAACTCAGGAGCCCCAGCAGTTCCTCTCTGTTCAGCAGGCACCACACTGACTTCCAAGCACCCCAGCATCTGGATTGCCCACACACAGTAGTCAACACTCAGCTGCCCCAGGAACCCAGGCATTCTGTCTTCCACTGACTCTACCCCACTGCCCCACCCCACTGAGAGCCCAGTGCCCCATCTTCTGTCCCATCATGCCCCACAGACTTGACTGTGCCAAGGGAACACAGATGGTACAGGCCACTTCACATGTTCTGCTGCTCCCCTGGGAGCGCCAAGACTGGTGACCATGACCAGCCCTGCTGGAGCTGTGAACTGTTGTGTCCTGCCCTCTATACCCAGGTGTTGAAGTGCCTGAAGCAGGCCCTCAAGCCAGCAGCTGAGGGAGTCTCTCTGAGCTGGACCCTGCCCCGTGGCCTGGAGGTTGAGGTGTTGGGGGGCACTCCTCAGTCCATCTTTCAGGGTCAACACAGGCTCCTCTACGCTCAGATCCATGGACAGGCAGAGGTGAGACTGGATAAGGTAACTGGGACTACAGTCACCCCAGTTACCTTCCAATAGCTTCCCAGTAATGACTAGTAATCTTTCAGTAACTTCTCAATATCCCCCAGTAACCATCTTGTGTTTCCAGTAACCTCCAGTACCTTCCCATGTGTTCCCAGGACACAACCGTGGCCAAGGGGATCATGACCTTGCAGTACAGCCTCAATGGCCAGGATGTCACTCACACGATTGAATTCCCACTGTGCCCACAGGGAGACGGTCGGTAAGAGCCTGTCCAAAAGGAAGATGCATCCCCCACCTTTCTAACATGTACTCCAGTTGAGAAGGGGCCCACGTAGCTTGTGCATTCCCACCTTCCACACACAGTCCCAGAGTAGCAGAGAACCCAGGTGTCCAAGCATGCCCTCCTTCCCTGCTTTGGCCCCACTGGGGCAGGATGCAGGAGCCTGGTCATCACTTTCCTCCAGAGAGATGAGGACCCAGGCACACAGGTTTTCCCTCTGTCCATTCTCACCCCTGGAGGGAGAGAATCCAGATGTCCAGGCTCTCTCTCTGTCCACCTTTCCTCAGCACGGAGATGAGCCAGATGGTCAGGCCTTTCTCCACCTCTGTCTCCAGGCTGGCTGGGCATCGTCTGGCTGCGAGATGCTTGCTGAAGGATTTGTTGCCAGAGGCAATGATATGGTCGGGAGATGAATCCAGGCAGCGCGCAGTTGAGATCAGCCTCACTTTGGGAATCATCTGCCCCTTTACCAGCTATGTGGGTGTTCGCACCTCACAGAGGATCAGCTGGTACCGAGGTAAGGAAAGATACTTGCAGGAAAGAGCTGGTGGGGTAGCTCCATGGGATGTTCTCATTCCACTGGAGCTGGAACTGCACCAGGGGGCACCTCAGTCTCACAGAATAGGTCCCACCACCATCAGGTGCTTCTTCCTCATGTGCTTATTTCAGCCTCTTTCCCTACAAAGGGCCCCTGGCACTGTTGCCACCCCATCAGTCGGTCGTCCCCTGCAAGATCATCTATCTTCCTGGCTCCCATAGAGTCTCTTCCTGTTTTCCTGTGGCCATCTGGGTCCCACCTGGCTGGCTGACCACAGTGTCTCAGTCATGGCTTGCCCTCCGCCGACTCACCCATGGTATTGCTGGCCTGTCCCAGCGGGGGGCTTGCTCTAAAGGTATGGGGTAATCTAATGTCTTGTAGGAGGGTTATGCTGCTAAATCTGGCCCATAGAGTGGACACCAAGAAATTTTGCCTTTAACTCTTCCCTTATTTACCCTTAAACTTCAAAGTCCTTCAGTGAATATGAGATCCAGGTCAGGGACCCCCAGGGAGGGGACAGGGATGGTGCTGGATCATAAACAGACTTCTGACAAGATGTGTTGGGGGCATAGCAAGAGAGGTCTTGGGAAATGGCTGAAGAGGAATGCCAGGAGAAGAGGCAATGGTCAGGACTGAGAGTGAGTGAGGAGTGTCCAGAAAGGGCTGTGGATGGGAGTGCTTTGGGGACATGCAGGAAGAAGGTTAGACTGCAGGTAGCTGCCCAAAGAAGAGCAGTGGCAGTGTTCTGGGGCATTGCACAGGGGTGCAGAGAGGGGTCGCCCTCCTCTGATTCTCCCAACCCTCCTGTTCATATCTTCTCCCACAGCATGCAAGCCACTACCACCATCTATTTCTTTTCTCACGTATGTGGGTCCCATGACTTTTGTTTTACACTCTCCAAGTTCTGCTCTGTGGTGCACCAAAGCTATTGCTGACTGCCAGGAGTTGGTGGCGCTGCAGAATGTAGATGGCTCCTGGGCCCTCAGCTCAGGACTGGCCTCTGTGCTGGAAGTCGATGAGGCTGAAATCAAGGGAAAGATGCCTGGTGAGGTAAGGGGGCAACCTCTTATGGTGGCAGCATGTTATCCTGGGGCAGTGGGAACCCCTTGGCTGGTGCCAGTACTGGCATCCCAAGGGCAGCCAGAGAGGAATGAAGGGATCAGAAACCAGAAGTCACAAAGGAAGAGTCAGGAAGCAGCAGGGGGCCAGCGTTCTGGTCTGAATTTTTGTCCTCCTACAGGTCATGGAGCCAAGCATCTGGGCCACAGTGCTGGCTGTAACCTGGCTGCACAGACACAACAAATGTTACCGAGACTTTTGTGAGCTGCTGGAGGCCAAGGCTGTGACCTGGCTGTGCAGCCGAGCTGGTGAGTCTTAAGGGTCCATTTCCTGCCAATCCCCACAGCACAGCCTCCTCCCTTCTCTCTCCAGTGGGATGTGCCTCAGCCCTTTGCAGGACCACAGTTTCCTGGGGACAAGGAAAGGAGTGCTGTGTCCCTTTTCTCCTTTCCATTTGTTGACTCTCCTTCCTGTCTGACTCCCCTGTGCCCTTGTCTTTTCCTGATTGAAGTGTCCCAGCTGGACAAGTGCCTGGAGGCAGCCAACACCCTCCTTGGATGCAGCGTGAAGCCAAGTGTCTTCAGGCTCTGAGCTCAATACGTCCTCTGCTAGAAACCAGCAGCACCTGCAGAGCTAAAAGGACCCAGGAAGTACAGGCTAAACTCACCTACCGTGCTGGGATACCACAGCTGGGTTCTTACATCACAGATGAACTCTCACTGCTTATGTCTTACTTGGGCTGAAGCTGTATCATGCTGAACTCTCCTCAGAAAAGCTCCAGTTCAGAGCCTCCAGTGTGTTTGGTTTGGATGGGGGTCAAGTGGGAAGGAAGCACCATATTCCCCAGTGGGTGCCCTTCCTGAATTCAGCTTTGGCAAAATAGGCTACTGGCCTCCATGCAGATGGGGCTTAGGGACATAATTTAGTGGTGGATTTGGTAGCGTTAGGTTAATGGTTGGACACAATAATCTTAAGGGTCTTTTCCAACATAAATGACTATGTTTTTATGTCTCTTCTTTAGCTTCAACCCTATTAGTCAAGTGATCATTGTCAACAAGTATCACCCCAATGCCTTCTTTAGACCTCATTTTGCTATTGACATACTTCAAGTCCTTCTTGTTATCAGGTATAACCCTAGCCAGTTTCAGCTCTAATTGAGCTTTGGCCTTTCCTGTCTTTTCCCTGCATATACAAATCATAGCTCTGTAATCTTCCTGTGAAGTCTGATCTTGCTGCATACAATTTCTTTTTCCTCTTGAGATCCATGACGACCTGGCTGGTCTACTCCAGTAGCTACAACTGCCTTAGGGAGCTAGAAAATGCCTTCAACATGCTCTCCTTCAAGGCTTGTTTGACTAGATTATTCCTGAGTGAAAAGATGGGAGAGGTTAGGCATCTGAGTCACCACAGAGAAGAACAAATGAACTTTGCCCAAGTCCTGTCCACCTTGCTGTGCTGTGCATGTATACCTGTAAATATATGTGCTGCAAAATATCATCACCACCATGAGTTGATCTGAACAATGGAATATGTCATCTTCCTACTAATTAAAAATGGTATCTGCAAGATGGTGATAATAATGCAGCCGTAAGAAACAGCAGTTACTTTTAAGGTAGCAGGTATGATGATAATTAGTATGATAAGCATCAGTCCTCCAATGAACCCTGTATTGCACAGGACAGTTGCAACAACAGGTAATTATCACAACAAAGGTGATCCATGACACTAAGGCCACAGAATGGCAAGTGGACAATCATAAGGAGGGTGGAAACATCCAGAGAAAATTCACCGCAAGCCAGGACCAGTTGGAGGCAAAATCTGTTGTTCCTTATTGTTGTGTAATGCAACGGGTGGTAAATGGCAAATATTAATCAAGAGGCATTGATGCCACATGAAAATCTCTGCAGCTACACAAGTAAATGAAAAGCAGCATCTGAAGGAAACAACTAGTCAGGGAAATCATCTTTGTCTCTATCAGAAGGCTGTAGAGGCTGTTGGGAATGAATGTGGGGGTGAAAGTGATTTCCAAAAGGCAAAATTTCTGATGAAATTCAGACCCACTAGGGTCTGATGGAAATGATTCACTAGAGTGATACTGAGGACAGTAGTGATTCCAAACAGGATCAGGTAGGCAATCACAAGAAAGAGGATTAACCCCAAATGGTAGCGGGTAGTCAGCCCTAAGAGGGCTAATTCCTTACCATGAGGGTAGTGGAACATTTGAACAGGTTGCCCAGGGAGGTGGTTGAGGTCCTATGCCTGGAGGTGTTCAAGGTGAGGCTGGACAGGGTGCTCGGCAACCTGATTTAGTTGGAGATGTGCCTACTCACTGTAGGGGGGTTGGACTAGATGACCTCTGAGGTCCCTTCCAACCCTGATAATTCTATGATTCTATGATAATTTCACTACTGTTGTGTGGTTCATTGAGACTTCATAGCTAGCAGAAAAAGAAACAAAAGCCCATTTGGAGAGCTACTGGAAAACGACAGAGCAGTGAGTTTGGCTTTACTAACACTAAAGGGCAATATCAGTGAAAGACTGAAGCAGCCACAGTAATCACATATTAACAATTTTGGTCATGTAAGTGGAGTCTCAAGCTCCATTTGTAGCACTGAGTCTTCTCTCTAGTTAAAATGACACATACAGTTCCCTCTTAGTAGAGCTGAGAGAGGTGCGCATACACAAACTGTTACAGACACTTGGACAAACGAATCTCTGAACAGTCTGACACCTTTCACCCTCCATCAAATACAGAGAAAAAAATGCACACAGGTTGTACTTTGACTAAGTGCCCAAAGACCTACTAAGTTAAAGAAGTACTGCTGAGGGATGCAGTCACATTGTAGACTGGGACTGAAGCAGATTAGACTAGTTGATGGATACATTAGGGCTGTGAAAGAGACATTTACTGCAGTTAGGAGATAGAAAATGTCTGAGAGAGGAAGAGACTTTACAGAGAAAAGGCCAGATGGAGTGAGAGTGGAGCAGAGCAGAGAAGGGAAGAGAGAAGAACCTACAAAGAGAAGAATGGGTGATTACCTCTGAGAGAAGACAAAATGCACAGAGGTATGGATGGATGGATCCTACCCTAAGCAATAGTATAAGAAGGGGAAGGGTGAAAATTATGGGAAAAATCTTCTGCTTACTTTTCATTTAGCTTACTTTTCATTTAGCTCTACAGCACCAGCGGATCAACTTTGATGCTGACAGCCACTTTTTCTTGTTTTGAGTCTCTTTCTCCAAGTATGCTTTCATCTTACAACATCCTAGCCCAAAGTTGGACGTGTACATTGTCCACTGTACTGTCTAAAGCACTACTGTAACATACAAAAGTCACTACTATGGTTGCCATTGCCACGGGGAAGTGGAACCTGAAAACTCTGGCTGATGACCTTCAGTCACATTGTTTTAGGCTTGCAAGGTCCCATCTGTGGGTTTTTAACTGCATTCTCCCTCCTTTTTCTCCCAGACACCAGCCTTACTTGCCCTAAAAAGAGACATATGTCTCATTCTCACTCAGCTCTCCCAGGTTATGTCTATTGCGTCTGGTACTTTGAATCTGGTTTTAGACTCATTTCAGACTCATTTGTCCTGACATTGGGCACCACTGAAAAGAGTCTGGCCCCATCCTTTTGACCCTCACCCTTTAGATATTGATAAGCACTGAGGAGATCTCCTCTCAGTCAGCTCTTCTCCAGCTTGACCAGCCGCAGGGCTTTATAGGATCATAGAATTGTCAGAGTTGGAAGGACCTTAAAGATCATCTAGTTCCAAACCCCTGACTGACAGGGACTCCTTCTGCTAGAGCAGGTTGCCCAGAGCCCCATCCAGCCTTGTCTTGAAAGCTTTCAGGGATGGGGCTTCCACAACCTCTCTGGGCACCTTGTTCCGGTATGAGTGGCTTTCATCTTCTCCTCATCAGAGAAGTGCTCCAGTTCCCTCAGCATCTTTGTAGCCCTATGAATGGAGACTGGTGAGACCAGAGGCTGTGGAAGGAAGACAGGTAACCTCTCAGACAGTCTCCAAGCAAAACCATGCTGTTAATCCTATCTCCTAGCCATAGAAACTGATATCAGAAATGTAGAAGGTCTCTTCTATAGAATAAGGCTTCTTCAGGAGGCATGATCAGGGGATGGAGCACCTATAAACACCCCAACTGAGCCCTGCCACTTACAGCCATGGGACTTCAAAGGGGAAACACTGCACAAGCTTAAACTGATACAGGGGAAAGGACTTTTACTAACAGAACTTTTACTTTTTCTAATAAGGCTTTTCTAACATGACTTTTCCTAACAGGTATGTGTAGGGGGAAAAAAAAGTTTCTTTTTCAGATTTATCACTAACAAGCATGTATAGAAGATTTATTTGACAGCCTTATCAGCAGCCCCGAAGTATACAGCTTGTAAACCAGCTAAGACTGGGTCTGCTGTTTGGATAGGGGCCAGGGGACCACTGAGTGTGAGCAAGGGACTGAGTTCAAAAGTTCAGTCAAGAGGAAGACGTCTTACTTCATCCTGAGGATGACTTACTTCATCCCCACAACCACTGACGACCACTACCACAAGATACTGCGCTTGCTCAAAGGGGCAGAGACCTCATCTGCATGTGAAGCAGGGATAGATAATGCATATGTACAGGCGGGTTGGGAAATACAATGAATGTGTAACGTTTACCTCTATAAAAAGGTGAGCACTACTGTTAGAATGCAAACATGATTTGTGGAGGCATAATCCCCGTGTTCCCACCGGTGATAACTACTTTATAACCATTCTGGCTATAGAGTGTTTATTCCCCACTTCAAAACCAAAGAAGGGAATGTGAACACACTTCCCCATCTAGGCCACAGATGGGTTAGTTTGCCATCAACACAAGTGTTCTTTCTGGGGAGTATTGGATGTCCCAGTACCAAACACAGATAAAAAGACATCCACAAGGAGCAAGCACCCTAGTTAGGAGGGGTAAGGTCTCCAAAGAGTCAGGCTGCAGAATGGATGCCATGACGTAGTTCATATGACACACAAACTCACTTCTGTCAGAGGGCCAGGGTACAGGAGAATGCCTCATTCCCTTCAGAGCCTGTTGGTGGTACCAGCGTCCACATGGAGACCATCCCTGGTGTGGGGGGACAGAGCGGCTGGAGAAATGTAAACAGAAGGGAGATTTGGGTAGAAGAGCTCTGCTTCCGCTTTCCTGAAAAGAGGTGTGGGTTTTGTTTTTTGGAGGGTTTTTTTTTTGTTGGTTGCTTGGTTTGGTTTGAATTTTCCCTCACACCGTAGAAGATTCAGTCTCTTCGCTCTCCCTTCAGCCCCACTGTCGGCATCTCTTCTAATCAAAAGCCTTTCTACCCTGGGCGGTCTGAGGACGCCGCTCTCTAATCAGCCTAGCGGCAGCCACTTGCAAGATCTTGGAAGATCTTGGAAGTCTTCGATCTCTGATCCGCCTGGCAACAGCCGTTTCTGGGCTCTCATTGGCTTATTGACAGCTTCGGGGGCGCGGACTCAACAAAACCTTTAGCGCATGCGCCAACAGAGGGCGTCCTGCCCCTCAGAGGAGGGGCAGAGGGCATGAAGCACCCCCCGGCTCCGCCCGCCGGTCGCAGAGAGAACTGCGTCTGCGTAGTACTCCCTGACCTGGCGTGGGGCTGGGGTGCGCCGGCGCTGCCCGCAGTGCCCCGGAAGCGCTTACTTGGGCTGATTGGGCCACCTCATCAGGGATCATGTCGGTCTCCGGCGCGGGGACTGCGGGTTCTGTGGGTTCAGTGGTGCGGCGTTTTCTGGCGGAGTATGGCAGCGGCACGCCGAGCCGCCTTAAGGTGCTGGATGCCTATCTGCTTTACGTGCTGCTCACCGGAGCGCTCCAGTTCGGCTACTGCCTCGGCGTTGGCACCTTCCCCTTCAACTCCTTTCTCAGCGGCTTCATCTCCGCCGTCGGCAGCTTCATCCTTGGCGGTCAGTGCCCGCCCCGGCCCCGCGCGGTTTTCCCCGTAGTCCCCTTCGCGACCGCGCAGTCACGTAGCAAAGCCTGAGCCTTCCCAGCGGCCGCGGAACCCCCAGCATGGCCCAGAGGGCCCCTCGACGTCCGAGAATTGCCTTAGAAATGTCAACATCTCATGTAGGAACCACAGAATTTCTTTAACAGCCGCAGGCATTCCCAGCTATGGAAGTCACCCATAGCAGCTCTCAGACCTACTCTAGACAAGACAGGGAATTCCTACAGCACCCTCCAACACCCCCATTTTCCCCCATGACACTCGGTTCTCCTCTGGAAGCCTGTCCCAGAGCAGGATGCTCCACAGCAGGTGAACCTGAGGGGGTCCTGCCCATATACACCACAGAGCCCAACTTCTTACAGGCCCTGGCACGTCCTTCACACTTTTTACTGTCTTCTGTTCGTGTCCTTTAGCAACCGTCTCACAGTGAAAGCCAGGTGGTAGCAGTGGCTGCTTGAGAGTGTTGCTCTCCCCAAGTGCTACCTTGTTCTTTTTCAGCCCTCCTAACACACTCAGTGGAGGACATAAAAATATCCCCATTCTTATGCAAGTCCCATCCTGATACAAGCCTGTTCCCCTCAGGACTCAGCTGCAGGAGAACTGACTGGATAAAAGCCCTGTGTAAATCCCTTGCCAGTGTCCTGGTCATCTTACAATAAAGACAGTTACCTTTTCTTGTGGTGTCCTGATGGAACAGGCACCCAGACTGGAGTGGACTGCTGCAGGACGACTCTGCTTCCCACCATGACTTCTTTTTGTGATTGCTAATCTCATTCTTTCTCTGCCATGCAGTTTGCCTCCGGATCCAGATCAACCCACAGAACAAAGGCGAGTTCCAAGGCATTTCACCAGAGCGGGCATTTGCTGATTTCCTCTTTGCCAACACCATCCTCCATCTTGTCGTCATCAATTTTGTTGGTTGAACTCTAGAAGCGACTGTGAGGTACTGATCCATCGGGTCACAAAAGTGTCAACCACAGCTCACATGACTTCAATACTTTTGTAGAGTCGGAAGACAACTAGGAGAATAGTGAACCCAGGAGTCCTAACTCCCATCTTTATCTTGGCCAAGCTGTTGTCCTCTTAAGTTGATACAGGGTTAGGATTTGTGGCTTTCTGGTTTCATGTGTGTAATTTTTGGCTGTTATCATATAAAAGTTTAACGAGAAGTGTTGCAGAAATCTACCCAGATTACTCTCTTATGAGAGAAATACCCAGTTCTTCTTTGCAAGACAGATGGATCTCCTGGACTGTGTTTGAGGGTCATCCTGTTCGGAGGCCATGGTGTGACTGGTGACCAAGTTATGTTTCTCAGCAGATGAGAGGAGGGAGTTTGGGACAGGGAGATTTTGGTGCTGGAGAACATGTGTTTTGTCATTGCTGGAAGGGCCACAAGATTTCCAGTGCAGAAATGTTGCTCATGTTGCCTTTCTCTCTTTCCAGGTCTTGAATTGCACTTGAGCTCTGGCACTGGGAAGTGCTGTTACCCAGCAGGCTCTTACCTACCTCCTTGGTGGAGGAAGGGGATGCAAGGCTCAAGATTTTTCCACACAGACTGTCCTATGGAGGGGTTTAGTGTCTCGTTACAGCTCCTGTAATCGTTTCTATCAATAAAACCCTTTATAATACTGCAGTCTTTTCCCTGTTGCTGACAAATAACAGAGGTTGTTCTGATGTCCAAGTACCCCTGCTGCATGAATTCTTCCCCACCTCTTTTCTACCTAGCTGGCTTTTTTAATATGCCTATGTTTCAGAAGGAAGCAGAAAACAAGTTGTCATGGAAACTCAATTACCATCCACCATTTTCATCTCCCTCTTTCCTGCCCCTTTATCATATTGAAAGTATATTGCCAACATACCTCCAGGCTCCAAAGCTGTGGAAAATGTGGGTTAGGCTGTGGTTAGCATTCATGAACGGAAGGAAGCAGAGAGTGTTCTCCAGCACGTCCCCAGGTGTACCCATGTTCCCATAGGTGCATCCATATCTCTCAAAGACATGTGGGACATAGCTGGGCATCCCAACTGGACTTGCAGGCTCACTAAGGCCTGGTAGTGATCCACCTGCCCTACCACAGCTGTGGCTTTTCTTCAGTCTGATATGCTGATAAACCCAGGGATGTTGGCAAGGGCTGCCAAGCTGTGTCAGTGCTTTGGACAGAACTGCATTTAAGATGTTCTGAGTCCATGGAGAAGCTCACCTCTCAAAACTTAACCTCATTGAAAATCCCTCGCTAAAGCATTATGAAATGCTTAAACTCAATGGCTTTGGCTCTTGGCTGTTGCCTCCTCAAGCCCTGGCTAGCTCCTGCATTGAGGCTAAGTGCTTCTTTGTCCTGATGAAAAATTAGGGGCCATGTGGTGATCCAGTTACAGGCACAGGACGAGATAGTAACCCTACCAAGCCCTTCCACAACTTTGGCTGCAGATTTTACCTGGGTTACCTTTAGGCATGAGGCTCCATCCTTGTCTGATCCTACTTCACACTTACCTAATTTTGTGTGCAGGTGAAACACTGGATAGGTAAAAAGTGCATTGAGCCTACGTGACAAAGAAATGCTTGTCTACTGGTCCTCAGGAGATGAAACATTGGCTTATGGTTTCTGTTTACCACCTTTCCCTTTTTAGCATTTCCAGCTGTCCTGCAGCCATTAAGCCCATAAAAGTATGAAACCTGGGGCTCCAAAGTCTCTTGCCTAATAGCCTCTAAAGAGTGAGGTATGAAGGAGCAGGGTCTTCACTGTCTGAAGGGTTACTGTTAGTGTCTGTTTTAGGAGCAGAAAGTTCATGCTAGCTCTGACACCAGCCCCCCCCACTCCAGCCACAGGCATCAAGCTGTTGGTTTTGGTTTTTTTTTACAATGGTACTAGCTTTGTAGTGATGGGGAGCAGGCAGGGGTAATGCAGGAATTGTAAAGGAGCCACCGAGGTCTTTCCCATAAGAAGGGCCGTCTCTGCACAGGCTCATCGCAGACAGAGCCAGCATGTTTACAGGGCGAGGAGGAACAGCTCAGGGCCTCCTGTTTGCTGCTGCAGTTGCTGCTGTTTGCAAGCTGCGTGTGCCTCCCTGTGGGTCTGTGGGACTCCGTCTCCACACGGTTTGGCTTCAGAGAGAGCTCCAGGCTGGGACCCTCCTGTGGCCACTTCTGAGACCTGCACAGGAGCCTGAGGAAAAGGAAGAACTGCCTGGTTCTTCTGGGGTTTCTTTTTCTCCCGTTTTTTACCAGCTTGCAACACTTCTAGTTGCTATAAACTCAGCACTAAAATTTGGGTCCTATTAGAACTAGTCCCATCTCTAAATAACCTTCAAAAAGTCTCTAGATATAGAATCACAGAATCATTACGGTTGGAAAGGACCCTCGAGATCATCTAGTCCAACCGATAGCCCTACACTACTCTTATCCCTAAATCATCCCCTGAAGAAACACATTAACCCTCTTAAAAACCTCCAGGGATGGTGACTCCACCACCTCCCTGGGCAGCCTATTCCAATATCTCACCACTCTTTCAGTAAAGAAATTCTTCCTAATATCTAATCTAAACCTGCCCTGGCACAGCTTAAGCCCATTCCCTCTAGTCCTGTCACTAGTCACAAGGGAGAAGAGGCCAACACCCGCCTCCCTAGAATGACCTTTCAAGTAGCTGAAGAGAGTGATAAGGTCTCCCCTCAGCCTTCTCTTCTCCAGACTAAACAAGCCCAGCTCCCTAAGCCTCTCCTCATAAGGCCTGTTCTCCAGGCCNTCTAGGTCCCTCTGCAGAGCCTGCCTACCCTCAAGCAGATCGACACTCCCACCCAGCTTAGTGTCATCTGCAAACTTTCTAAGGGTGCACTCTATTCCCTCATCCAAGTCATCAATAAAGGTGTTGAACAGGAGAGGCCCCAGCAGTGACTCCTGAGGGACACCACTTGTGACTGGCTGCCAACCGGACTTGACTCCATTGAGCACAACCCTCTGGACTCAGCCATCCAAACAATTTTTTATCCAGCCAAGCGTGTGCTCATTCAAGCCACGGGCAGCCAGTTTCTCAGGGAGAATGCTGTGGGAAACGGTGTCGAACGCCTTGCTAAAGTCAAGGTAGACAACATCCACAGCCCTTCCTTCATCTAATAAGCTAGTTACCCCATCACAGAAGGAGATCAGGTTAGTCAGATAGGACCTGCCTTTTGTGAAGCCATGCTGACTGGACTCAATCCCCTGACCGCTCTGCAAGTGCCTCCGAATTGCACTCAAGATGATCTGCTCCATCAGCTTTCCTGGCGCAGAAGTCAGACTGACAGGCCTGTAATTTCCCGGCTCATCCTTCCTTCCCTTCTTATATATGGAGGTAACATTGGCTGATTTCCAGTCTGCTGGTACCTCCCCAGTCACCCAGGACTTCTGAAAGTATCTTCAACCTCTGCTCCTTATAAAGACCATGCTGTGTTTACACTGTAGATGAGAGCAAGAAGAGAAGATTCTTTTGTGTACAGGGCCATGTTTAATGAGTGATGACAAATGTAGAGCAGGATGTTTCCTCCAACAAAACCCCTAGAAAAGATATAAATTCTTCTCCTACTCATAGGTAGATATTAGGGGGTGGGAGCTGGCGTAGGGGAGAGGGTGCTAGAGATGGATGACAGCAACATCTCCTTCCCTACAAAAGTGAAAGGGCACTTTGTCTTGCCCCACCTTCCTCCTTTCTCTTTTGGGTCAGGAAAAGTGGAAGGAGTTTTCTGCAAGGATTCTTTGTCTATGTAACAGGGTGCAGAGGCCTATTAGTGAATTCTGAAATCTTACACACCCACCACTCTTTGTACTGTATTTTGTCTCCTCCCTTCCCCTGCCTACGCTAGACATATCTCAGTTCTTCCTGCTGTACACAAAACAACTCTCCCAGACCCAAGGTGGGGCCGGAAGGGAGGGTGCCTTAACCTCATTTGATTTTGTCTTGTGGTCTAACGCCTACTGTTCTTTTCCATACGCTGCTTCTCCTCCCTGCCACATGCCACAGCAGCCCTGCTCTTCTCACCCCTTGTTTTGCACTCCACTTTCCAGAGGAAGTGGTTTCTGTGGTAGGGTGTGGAGGAGCATGAAAGAGTGACCCAGATCTTGATTGTAGCGTCATGGAACTGGTGGTTTGTCCTCTTCCTGCCCCACCTGGGCCATGAGACCCCTTACACATCCTGTCCTATGGTGTTATTTCCTGCCCTTGCTTTGCACTGCGGTTTTTCTTTCTCAAAATAAACAAGAAAGCACAAAGTGGTGATCTTTGAGGGGAGAGGGATTGTGGTGTTGGGAGGTTGAAAGCCTAATATCTGAAAGTATCTTTGACCTAGACCTACAATTTCAGTATTTTGCAGGTCACATGCTAAGAGGTACTTTAGTCAAAACATTTAACTTCATCCATGCACTCATCCCCTCCCTTGGCAGATCTTATCAGTGAGGTCTTTAATCTGGAAGAGAAAAGGCAGAGATGTGGAAGCAGAGGCAGCACACTGTCCTTCCTTGACCATAAAGCTAAGAGTGGGTTTGAAGTGCAACACAAAAGATGTAAGATGGTATTAATTTTTCAAGGTGACGGTAAGGGTAAATGAGCATTGAAACCTTTCTTCCACGTCCCTGACAGGTTCTGGAATGAGGCTAATCAGGTGGAAATTTGCAAAGTGCAATGATTTGCTTTGTAATTCAAGTATGGTATAGGCAGGTTCATCAAGCTGTTTCCCTGTGACATGGCAAAGATCACCATGAGGGAAATGTAAGCTTCAAGAGCTGCCTGGCATCTGGCATTTAAAGAGCCATGGGCTTCCTACAGCTGGAGAGAAATGAGAGTGACGGTTGCGTCCAGGGAGACATAAGCGAATGAGTCCCCGAACGTCTGTACTATAAAATAGTCAGACCCAGAAAGCCTGAAGTTGTTCCTTGGCAGGAGGGGTCAGTAATTCTCTGTGACTCTGTGACAGGCTATCTGCTAAATGTTCAGGTGGAAACACCATGGCAGACCAGGGAGATTTCGTTGTGTTGCTGCTCAGCACTGTGGAGTCAGATCCTGTGACGGTGATGCTGGCATGGTCTTTACATGGGGACCCTCTACCAGATGAAGCACCAGGGATTTTGGGTGAAAGCATATCAAAAGCATATCAAGCATGACCCTTTCCAAAATGAGATTTTCTTGCCTGGCTGTGAATCCAGCAGGGTGAGAAATATCCCCTGAAGGGAAATCACCCCAGCAGCCTGCTGAGGCTTTCCCTGCCCCTGTGGCTGGGCAGTGGTGTGAGATACAAACAAGGTTCAAGCTTTGCAGGGAGCTTTTCACAGCACCCGTCTCATTTCTCCCTCCAGAGGAATCTCTGGTGCTTCAGAAGATGGAGAAATCTGTGTCACAAAATCTCTCATTTCCAGTCTTACCAGTGACAGACTGAACCTGGAGACCCCTGGCTGGTCAGTTAACACAAAGCAGGTACCTTGTTCTCCAGTGACACTTGGGACTGGGGTACATTTGGAGACAGGGCACTTCAGGCTCCTGTGGTCCCCATAGCAGTAGATATCTGCCTTGAGGAACCAGGACTGCTTACTAGTCCTCTCACTGTGGGCAAGTCATTCTTTACCATTGTCTTCACACATTATGGGCTACTCTTGGTGCTCTACTCTGTTCCCCTCCCTCTGAGCCAGCCATGCTGTTTGTATCCAGAAACAGCAAGGGTGTCCTGGAAAGGGACTTTGTAGCTATTCCTAGTCCCTGCTGTGGAGGATCCAGCCAGTGATGACCAACAGTGCCTGGTAGCCAAGTCAGGCTGAAGAGGAGAATCACCCCTTCCATCCTACACCCCTTTGGGCCAGGCTCATTCCTAAAGCTTGTCTGAGGGGTAAAAAAGTCCCTCACAGAATCACAGAATATTAGGAGTTGGAAGGGACCTCGAAAGATCATCTAGTCCAACTGCCCTGCCACAGCAGGATTCCCTAGACCAGCTCACACAGAAGCGCATCCAGACAGGTTTTGAATACCTCCAGAAAAGGAGACTCCACAACCTCTCTGGGCAGTCTGTGCCAGTGCTCTGGCACCCTCACTGGGAAAAAATTTCTATGTGTGTTCACACGGAATCTCCTATGCTTCAGCTTACAGCCATCGCCTCTTGTCCTGTCACTGGGCTTCACCGAGAAGAGCCTGACCCCATCCTCCTGACACCCACCCTTCAGATACAAAAGACAAACAAGTTTCTTATTTTTGATAAGAACTGTTTAATAGCAGCCAGAGGCCTAAAGAAATGCCAAGACATCAGTGTGGTTCCAGTACAATTCAGGGATTAGCAGTGTGCAGATTTCACAAGTGTGCACTGGTTCAAACACATTGATCTGTATCAGGGAAGCAAGGAGCTGTCATCAAAAAGTCATTCTATGTTTATCTTTGAAAACCTGTCTCTGCAGTGACTGATCAAATCAGCCAGGTTTACTGATGAGGCTTTTTCTGAAGTGCTGTTTTGGAGACATTTGGCTCTGCACCCATGGACAGGTCAATCTTTCAGTATAGTTTTATGTAATGATTATAACAAGAAACTGGGAAATCTGAGGTTGTTAGAACTAAACAGAAAGAACAGAAGTAGTTTGTATTTTTACTAAATGCACATCTTAAGTTGGTTTAAATTCAGGCAGTGTCAAGGCCAGATAGACTTCAAAAAAATCTAAAAAACATGGTTTTTTTCTGTGATAATGAAGTGTAACAATGAAAATTTCACTGAATCCAGGACTTCTGGGAGACCTAATAGCGTATCTTGGGGGGAGGTAGAGGAACAAAAAACCAAAACGAACCCCAAGCTTTACTCTGTTCTAGGAAAAGGTAGCAGGAGATGGTGTGTAGCACCCTCAATAACTCTCGTTTTGCTTTTTGGAATGTTTCATCTGCAATTGAAAAGGTGTCTGTGAGGGTGCACTCTAAGAAGTGCACACCTGAAAGCTATAAAAATATGAAAAAATCACATTCAAGTGATATTCAGCCTGCAGCTTTCAGCAAGAGAATACTTCCCCAAGCACAAATTGCATGGCATTTTAACACTAATAGAGACATTTGGCAATTTATTTTTCTAGCAAACTGTGCTTCATGCAGAAAGAGGTGTTGTTATGCTAAAGGGATCAGGCATCTGGAGGAGCAGAATGCTGAAGATTTTAAGCTTATTTTTGAGTAGCTTTAATAACAATGCAAAAATAAAGCAATTGAGACTATAACAGCTGGCATGATACACAGAAACAGCAAGTGACAGCCCTTGCAGCAGGAGTGTCTGTGTTCCCTCTTGCACAGGATGCTCTGGTAAGGAATCCTCAGCAGGTTTCTTTGGCACTTCAGGACTGCACCAGCTAGTTACTTTCATTCCTGTAACAAAAATAGAAGTATGTTATTTTTTGTGATACAGTCACAGCTTCTCAATTGTAGACCTGAAGTGTCTAGGCAATTGAAAGAGGAGAAAGGGCCAAAACTAATATATTAGGTCTGAGGCCTTGGTAAGTGTCAAAGCTGGAGACCAGTAAGGGGATTAATCTGGTGGATGAGTACAGACAAGGGAAGGGATGAATGTGGAAATAAAAGGAGCATATGTCTAGAAAAAAAGGAAAAAGTGAAATTTGCATGTTTATAAGGAAAAGTAAATAGACTTGAGGGGTGGGTGAAAGCAATGATATTGCCAAAGATTTGGAGGGTTTTTACTGCTGGTAGACAAAATGTGTATGGATAGACTGCACAGACTTATTACTGAGAGAAGGAATATTCATAGCTAATGAACAGATCTGGATGTTTTCCGTCAGATGTCTGTCAGATGACACCCCCCATGGATACTCACTTCTTTTTCCACATAAGCATCGTCATCAGCACATTAAAAATTATTCCTTTCATTAAAACTATTTTCAGGCCCAGATGTGATAATGACAGCATGTTCAGGGTTTCATCTGTAAAAGCAACAGAGAATGAAAGTCACAAAAGCACTGAGACATCCTCCCTTTCATTTTTTCCAGTTGATGTTTCAAGGGCCAAGTTTTCATTTAATAACCACTTAATTTTTCAATGTGCTAGTCTGCCTACCATCTAGTTACAGTGTGTTGTGAGCCCAGGATGCTGGAGGCATTCTTCCTTTCTCTCCTTAAGAATTTTAAAATGGGCAGAGAAAAACCATGTTAAATATTATCCAAAGAACACAAAATCTTTTTGGATTCCTATTAATCTTAAGTTACAAAGCCCTTTTCATTTGAAAATACACTGGCTGTATCAGGGAAGCAGGGAGTTGTCATCAAAAAGTCATTCTGTGTTTATCTTTAAAAACCTGCCTCTGCAGTGACTGATCAAATCAGCCAAGTTTACTGATGAGGTTTTTTCCGAAGTGCTGTTTTGGAAACATTTGGCTGACTGGTTTCTCTTCAGCAAGCTGCACATTTGCAAAAATACAGCTACTCTGCAACCAGGGCAAGTGCAGAGGCAGGCTCAGCACCTTTAAACTAGCAGGAACAGCACTTGCTTGGGCTCTAGCACTGGCTAGTGTGCAGCCATGAGCTGGAGCAAAGCTTGCTCAGATGCATCATATCTTTAGTGCAACCCTGTGTATGAGCACACACTGCAGAAACCACCTGCTTATATTTTGGTTCATTAGGTGTTTGTGCACTAAAAATAAAAGCAACTCTTTTGAAGTCTGAAAAGCAGACTGACATCCAATAAGGCTGACTCATATCAGTACTTCAAACCATTATGTGATGGGGAGTAGCTGTTTGGCTAGTCCTAGCAAAAGCGTGTAGGCACTCGCTACACTGGTGCCACATAAAACTGCCAGCTCAGATCTGGAAGACTACATTAACCCAATGACTTCCAGCCTTGATGTTCAAAGTCCGTGGGGCCCTTCTGGAAATTACCAGTCTGAGCTTTTTGCTCCAACAAGAATTCTGCGAACAGGGAACTTTGGCAAAAAAACTTAGGAGGCATTTTATTTAATTAGGCCAAGCTTTATTCCTAAAATGCTGTGTACCTACCTGTCCTGAAGTGTAGAGAGATCCCTGTAACACAGACAGTGCTGTCACCTGCAGATAGTGACAATAAATTTAATTAATAACAGAAACATACTTTTTCAGAAGTTCATAAAAACATCTGTGCTTAGAAGGGCTGGATTAGAGTTTCTGGCAAGTTGTGGTATGTCTTTATAGGCCGCAAAGGCCACGCTCCTACAGGAGAGATCTCAAACACTCATTCCTCCTGTTTTCAGGGCAAGCATGAAATATGATCCAATTAAACTTTTGTGTCCCATCAGACAAAGGAATTTCAAGCTTTATATCCCCCACAGTGTGGTCTACTGACCCTTAATCTTGTTTCCACCAAGGAAGGAGGCAAAACAAAACAGGCAACATTCCTCTGGAGTGTGGGAGCATAATTCAGCATTGCTTGCACGGTCAGGAGATGTGAACAAGCCCTGCTCATGCTAATAGCACAGACAGCAAACTATCTCTAGCCCTGTACACATAAGCAACAGTAAATGATAGTGCCATTACCACTTTCAGGATCCTCGCCCTCCAGTTCTCCAAACCCCTCATGACTTGCACCACACTGCATTTCATTTTTTTTGGCCCAGTAGGTTGACAGGTAGCTTGCCTCCTCTTGGTTCTCGGATGTTGCCACCTCCACAATAGCATTTGTCTGCTTATTAGCAAAGTTTAGAGTGAGCTTTTCAGGGGAATAATCTGTGATAAGGCACATTTCCAAATCCTCATCATCTTTAGAAGTCAGCCTGTAGACTGAAGGAGATGGAGTAACATCTGAAAAAAAGAAGAGACATCAGACGAAAGTACACAGACAGTTCCTTCAGTCTTAACGTACAGACACATAGGTATGGAGTTTTTTCCATTATTCCCGTGAGAAGTTGCCTGAACACAGGGATGTTATACTAGGCCACCTTTAGAGAACCAAGCAAGGCATGCACAGCAGATGATGCAGGAGCTACACGAAACTTCTGTTGTCTTGTGTTGTTATGTAGAGAGATAGTGGTCAGGACGGATTCCTAGAGCATCTCAAACAATATTCATGTGGGCATCCGCACCCTAGAAGTCCATATCTAAACTAGTCATTCCTCTCTGTAACAACTCATTCATCTCTACTCTGCAGCCTGGGCTTCCTTTTGGATCTTGGCCTCTATGCACTCCTCTTGCTTCACTGCTAGGAGATGTAATGTGGCTGGAAAGAACTGAGCAGCCCAGGGGCATTCTGCCTTATCTGCAAATGTGTAGTCAGATCCACCACTGACATTAAAAGCCCACTACCTTCACCTGTCCTAGCAGATAGTGAATAAACTACCAAGTCTTAAGAGTGTCAACATTTACCACCAGGCTAACTGATAACGTTTCTACAGGAGAAAGCTAGGAAAGCCACTGCAAAACAGGAACACATGGCTGCATTTAAGGAAATAAAGACGAAATAAGCAAATGGTCCATTATGTTCCACATTTGACAGTGCAGTGCAAGATTTTTTACTGTATTTTACCACGCAGAAAAGGGGCTTGGAGAACTAAAGGCTGCAGATGTAAGACACCTGGAGTTTATTTCTGTTTTCTTGCTTCAAATTCTGCTAGCAAGTCAGTTAGCCTGGGATTTTCCATGCCTATGAAAACACTACCTGCGGTTAAACTCTTTTTTGCACATTTAGCTTTGTAAACTTGTACTCTAAGCATACATTTCATCTTGTGCAGCTCTTGAAGTCTGATTCTTTGAGAAGGTGCTTTCCTAAAACTTTGTTCATGCTTAATAGTAAAATTCTATGGGCATTGCAGCACTGCAATGATGAACAAATGAAATATCTTTAAAGACATACTGTAGCCAAGGAGCTGATTTGGGACTCTCAGCAGCCCTCTGGCTGCTCTTTCCACTGGACATCATGGTCATAGGCTTCAACCAGAGCTTTGGTTCACATTTACAAACTGACAGTCTTGCCATGTAGACTTGAGAGTTTAGATGAGCTTTGGCCCTGTTCATACAGCATAAGGATAATTATTGTAAAAATATAGCTTAGCTTCCAGGTGAAGAAATTGTTATTATTTTTCCATGGGGGAAGTTTGGACTAAATCTTGGCTTTTTGAAACTGTCTCAAAATCTCATTCAAGTGCAGACTCTAGTTCTATCTGTTAAATTGACAGATGTCAGGACCTTACTTCTTTGTGTGACCTCAGGAAAAAAGTAATCCATAAACCCCAATGATTCATTCTTTGACCCTTCTCCTGAATTGCAGTTCATGTGTCCCAGCTGTGCTCTGGCTTTGAAAAACCTGAGGAGACTGTCTCTTTCCCAGCTATGCAGATCATGCCTAATGTATGTTCTGACTCCCTCAACCCCACTCCCCACCTCCCATACTTCAAGTTACTGTTTTAGAAATAGATTTCAGTGATCCTTTGTTAGGGAGAGGAAGAAAGGAGCAGATAAAAAGCTTGATGGTAGATCCCTTCCAACTCCTAATGTTCTGTGATTCTGTGATCTCTGTGTAAAATACAGATGAAACAGAGTACATCATTGTCATGGAGTATATTGATACAAAAAAAGAAGAGGAGGAATTGATCAAGCTGCTCTGCTTCTCTCTCATCATGAGTACCTGTGCTTTCTGAAGAGTGACATGTCCACCTCTCTCCAAAGTAGGGCTTTTTTCTCCCTTTCAGTCTTTTTGTTCCATGCTTTTATCTTAAATAGATAAAAATAAATGATGTCTGTTCTTTGCAGGGAGCTTCAGCAGCATCTTGCAAAGTACTCGTTTCTCATTCTTGCTCAGGCAGGCTGCTAGCTTTGTTCTGATACGATAGTCTTTTTCCAGTATGTTCCTTGGCATATTTGCACACTGTTATCAAAGTTTGCAGATAGGTAAATAGCAGCTGGTAAATAGCAGTTCTTACAACCACAGCACTGTGACCTATTTTTCCTGTTATTGTGTCTCAATGAGTTGAAAAATGTCTTGGAGATGCTGTATTGGTGTCTGTGACCTGCATTTGCAGGAAAGATAGAGAAGTAAAACACGATACTCTGAGCTACCCACCCTGAAGGATATCATGCAGAAGAAGAAGAAGAAGGACAGAAGCCATTGAAATGCTATTCCTGACCAGTTTACAGAGAAAACCAACTCCAGAGGCTGATTTCCAGAAGAGAGCAGTAGAAGTCTGTTCCAACATCAGACTGAGACCTATGCCTTTTTTTCCAAATAAGCTACAGTACAAATCCTGAACTTGTTTAACACACAGCTTGTGTTATATAGATTTCTCTCTTCCTCCATTCCCTCCAAAGCAAACTCTCTGAATCTCTGGTCAAAGTGGAATTGGTGTGATAGAGATCTTGGATCCTCTTACCACTCCTCAGCCTGAGGCAAGGTATTCCACAGCTAGATTTAACCTGGTGTTATTGCCCAACTCAGAGGACATATATATTCCCTCACACACTCATACAGGCTAATCTTGACCCCAGAGAAGCAACTCCATTGACTTAACAAGCATTTTATTGAAGTTTGCTGGCTACCTACCAATGGAGGTTAAAAAAGGTCTACCAAAGGTCCTTTGTGAAGTCTGCCAGCTCTGCATGAACACTAGGATGCCTACAACGAGACTGGATGTCCACATTTAATACCAAACCCTTCTCTAAACTTTCATGTCTGGAGGCACTCAGATAAAAGAATTCAGGTCCTAGTTCAACATCACATCCCCACTCCATCTTCATAAGCACTGTTGAGAAATAATCCTGGGTTCATTTTTTTTCAGCTGTCCTTCCTTCCTTTACTCTTCACCTAGAGTATATGTTCCTTATCCATAAAAGTAGACCTATTCAGAAACACTAACCAGTAGACACTGCTCCTGTCTTCATAGACTACAAATCCCACTCACCTGGGTTGACCTGAAACCTTGTCCCTCTTCCAAGCACACATTTACTGAATCCTTCAGGTTCCAACCCAAGAGAAGCCTTTGCAATAAATTCTTGCCCACCAGCTGCGTATTCCAGTGGCTCCTCATACAAAATATGTGAGAAGCTGTCTATCAGAGGAAGACTTGAAAAAATATTTGAAATTTCATTGCTTCTTTCAGTTTTCTAAAGCATTTTAAAACACAACTGAGGAAAAGAAAGCAAGTTACCAGGCATTACAATAAGTTTCGTTGCCCTTCTATGTACAATTTTTCTAGCTCTTAAATGCTCACATTGTGACATCAGTTTTTACAAATATAGAAAGGGACTTTACTTTTGGATTTTAAAATCAAAAAAACCCCTTGACATACTTTCTTAGGCTAAAAGTTAGAAAATCCAGTCTCTAAGCCATTAGTCAGCATAACCTCCAGATATTATTTTAAAGATGCTGTGCACCATGCCATGAATGTTAAACCACCATCTTCTCTAGCTGTTCTTTCTTGCAGTGTGTCACTGCCACACCATATCTGAGCACTTGTATTCCAATACAGCATCTCTGTTCCAACTGTTTTTTGTCAAGGGAAGCCAAAAAAGAGTTGAAACACCTTCCATGGAAGTCCCTAATATATCCACTCACTGAAAAATGATTTGCCAGTCCTGGTGTTGATATAGAGCAGAAAGCTCAAACTTACTAAGGGTAACAAGAAGTCGGGTCCCAGTTCCAAATGTGAGTTTCACATATCCCTGACTGGCACACCACTGTCAACCTCTACAAAAATGTAGACAGGTTCTCCCAATGCATGCCAACAACCAAGTCAACAGACATTCCACAGCAGGGAATAACTTCAGGGAACAATGATGAAACACATTATTTAAGTTACCAACAAAGTCCCAGAGATATCTAGTAGAAAATTATCAGGATCTTTCTGATCAAATAAAAGGATGATTGTTCACTTGCTGGTTACAATTTTGCATGACACCTCTTAGGCCAGTATTGGGAACAATCTGTTTTTCAACCTGTAACATCACCTAAAATTCCTGTTCACTATGCCAGGTAGTACCCACTACCTTTCAGAACAAGTTTTCTCTTGAATATTTAGCATTTGCTACCCACCTGTCTTGATCACCAGCAAGGTTCTTTTTCCTAATGTCAGCTTATAGCCTTCTCCACCCCCATAATTCACATGACCCAGGAAAACTTTGCAAGAACCTCTTTGACTGTGGTTACAGTTATCTCCTTACAGCTCTCAGAGGCACACTGTGACCCTGACTAGATCTTAGAGCTTCACAAAGGCAATCTGAGCCTTCTAACTCGATTATTTCAGGATTCATATACTCTCACTTCCTTAGATATGTGGTAGCAGGAGTAAGGATTAATTATGGCCTTGTAGTCATCACAGCTTGGCAAATTTGGATTCAAGTCCCAGTCATGAACAGAATCCACTTGCAATATTTATGAATAATATGGTATGTGTACATCAGACAACCAGCCAGAAGACAGTTCAATTCCCATTACAACACAAATATTAAAAATTACAGAAGTATACTATCTTTGGTGGGATTCTGCTACAAGCAAAGACTAGCTAAAATTTTGATAATTATTGGAAGTGGATATTTTCAAAATCATAGAATGTTTTGGGTTGGAAAGGACCTTTAAAGGTTATCTGGTCAACCCCCCCTGCAGTGAGCAGGAATGTCTTCAACTCAATCAGGTTATTCAGAGCCGTGTCTGGAATGTTTCCCGGAATGTGGCATCTACCACCTCTTTGGGCAACCCAGGGCAGTGTATCACCACCCTCATTGTAAAAAATTTCTTCCTTATATCGAGTCTAAATCTCTCTTCTTTTAATTTAAAACCATCACCCCTTGGTCTGTCATAACAGGCCTTATTAAAGAGTCTGTCCCCATTCTTCTTATAGGCTCCTTTAAACACTGAAGGGACACAATAAGGTTTCCACAGAGCCTTTTCCAGTCTGAACAACCCCAACTCTCTCAACCTGTCCTCACAGCAGAGAGGTTGCAGGCCTCAGATCATTTTTGTGTCCTCCTCTGGACCTACACCAACATATCTCTCCTGTGCTGAGGACTGCAGAGCTGGACCCAGCACTGCAGGTGAGGTCTCACCAGAGCAGAGCAGAGGCAGAATCCCCTCCCTTGACCTGCTGGCCATCGTGCTTTTTATGCGGCCAGGGTACATTCAGATTTCTTATCTGTGACCACACATTGCTGGTTCATGTCCAATAAAAATATAAATATATATAATATTTTATGTATTAAATGATACGTAATTAGATTATATATATTCTATTATATATATAATAAATATTGTAGCCATTCCTGTATTCAATACATTCCCATCTGACTTACAGCATCCATGACTTTGCCTGAGGCCAACCTAGGACAGAACAAATCCACATGACTGACTTGACGGCAAAACCAGGCTTGTCTTAGCTTAACACCAGAATGCAGCTAATGGTAGGGCACTGAAAGTAGATACCTGCCTGCAGTCGTCTCAAGGAAGACTACTTAGACAGCCGCTGTGGAATAAATTCCACTGGTTAAGGTGAAACCCTAGGCTACTGTGCCTTTGGCAGCTGCCATTTCCCGCATCTTGCTGTGTAACCACAACAATCCTGCAAATTAGGCAAAAAACCAAGATAAATATACCTGGCAAAACCAGAAGTCTTGTCCCAGGTCCGAATGTGAGCTGGTAATTACTGCCATAGTCACACAATAGCAGAGACCTCTACAATATCTGGACTCCTATTAAATGGAACCTTCAACAAGGAAATAATCCACCAAAAGCAACCCTGTTTATGTCTATGATTAGACAGATTCATCTATCCAGGACTTTTCTTCCCACCAACTTTCCCTTCATGTGGTGTTTTGCATCTTTCAAACTCCCTAACACCTATTCCTTAATACTCCCCTGCATCATGTTTATCCCTTCTTCATGTTTATCCCTTTTTCCAGACAGCCACCTACCTCACAAGTTCTATTCTTCATCTCATTCTTCATTTATTTAGTCTGCCAGTGAGATTCATCTCTCAAAAATTAGTCGATTTACTGTTACTTCACAGCTCACCTAGTGATGGATGGCATAGTACAAACTCCGTATCATCCCATTCTCTCGGATTTGCTCCCTCAGTTAGCCAAGAGTGATTCCAGAGCAAATCTGCATTTAGCTTTTAAGCAGAAAGCACACTTTTTGGTATGTAATTTCTTTGTATGAGGCAGACTATTGTTTATTCTGCCATTAAACACGGAACTTTCAGTGTTCATTCAGGAAGCTCCTAAGTTCCACAGTGTAAGCAGAATGAGGCCTAGAGCAGTTGCATCCAGAAATGACCATAATGGTAAACTTGGGGACATGTAAATAAACTCAGGGTGAGCCTTAATTTACAGCTGCTTTAGCTTGCTGATAGCTCCATACCAACTTGAGATTCTTTTTCTCAGATGTTTTTGAAGAGGGTCAGGAAGGTCATTTGAAATAGGAGGAAATTGCCCAGAGGTTTTCAGAGCAAATAGTTTCTTTATATTGTTTTTTTCAGAATAAAATGATTTTGAAATTCTTTTAATCCTTACCATTTTCAGAAATGGAAACATTGATTCTCAGCAGCAAACCCAAAGCATTTAGATATTAAAAGCTTCTAAAAGTATTCTTAAGAAATTTGAAAAAAATGATACATCTACAAAAAAATGTAAGTAGTAATAAAGTATCAGCATCCACATACTAGAAAAGTACTTTTTACCTGCTACAGCTTTATGAGACTAGTCTCACCACTCTACATTTTGCTGGCCCATGCTGGCTTTCACCATTTCCCTTTGATTCTCCTCTACATGAGGATTTTTGACCTAGAAGTCCACTTCCTGTTGACTCCCCAGGAGATATCCTCTGCATATGTAAAATTTCTGCTTTTGCCAGTTCACCATCAGGAACCGGGAGGGGAAAAACACATATGCAGCCATGGAAATCACTTGCTCTTACAGCAGTTGAATATATACTCTCTTATTCCTAACATATTGTAGAGTGGCAAAATAGGGTAGTGGAAGAAGTACTTCCTAAAGGATTCATATCTGAGAATTCAGACATACCTGGAGAAACTATGAGTTGGGTTCCAGCTCCCAATGCAAGTTTGCCATAACCCATTATCACACTGTGACACTGTGCTTTGCAAAATGATGTGAACCTGTGCTGGATTAAGACTTGACAATACATCAATGCAAGATTCTTATTGGAATAATCTACCCAAAGTTATTGGCCACCTCCTCAGCACATGCAGTGGAGTAATCACTTCCTTCAGCAGCATTCCTCTGCCTGCTTAATCCTTCCTGACATTCACTAGTTTATCTGTTGTCCACTGCCTACTTTGTAACATATCTGTTTTTATCTCTGTCTTCACACAGTAGCAGCATCTGTCAATCAATGTGTGCATATACAACTTTACAGATAGTTTAGGCACCTTCTGAGTGCTGCTGTTCACTCTCAGAAGTATGTGCTATCTTCATACTCTGTTCTCTTGCAATGTCAACACTCCTTTGCAGGCTGCACTTAATGTTGTATTAATTAATAATTGCTGAGTTCCAGTCTGAAGAGGTTGCCACTATCAAATATGAGCTTATATCGTGCCCTGAAGACTTCACACAGGTTCAGCACACAACAGAAATCTCTGTTCCACCCTATCCATCTCTAGGTCTTCCACAGCAGCGCAGGATCAGTGGTGATGTTTCTAAAGCCACACACACACTATCACTCTCAAAGTGCATTATATAGCCCATTGTGCATTACCCAGAATCACAGAAAACCTGAGTTGCACTAGATAGCAGAAGAATAATGCAAAAACCATCAGATAACGGAAATTGAATTCAGGTCATGCATTCACAGAACTTGCGTCCGAGCTAGTAATTGGAATAAAACCACTAAAAACCTCACCAAAAATCCCCCCCAACAAAACCCTAAAGAGAAACCAATTGGAGATGAAGTTCAGCCATTAAGCCAGGAGTGTCCAAATGCATCCTCCCAGTCTGCACAAGTGGCTACTTGTCCATACTAAAAAATGGCTTAGGATGCTGGAAGCTCTGTAAACCACATTATAGGGAATGGGAACAATGCATTCACACAAAAAAAGGAGGTCAGGGCACAGTGCATGAAAGCCTCAATCACTAGTTACTCTCAAGTCCAGCATCCTTCCTTTAAGTTAACCCCTAAAAGACCCCTGCACCTGAAGAGATTGCAAACTACATGGAGAAAGTGACCATAGATAACAAACAAAATCCAAACACCAGTGACAACTTTTTATCATTCGTCCTGCTAAACCTAGACCCCAATTCAGTTTCCTCACCACTCCAAATACAAAATGTAATTTACGTTCCTTCAGCCAAAGGTCATCTCACTGTAGCACATGCCAGTATCACTAAACACTTCCTTACATACTTGAAACAAGAGGAAGTCTGTCCCCACCCCACTTGCACTTTCCAGAGAAATCTTCCCCTTTGCCTTTCCTAATTGTTAAGGCCCATGAGAGGCAGTTCCCATGCACGGTAACACCTGCCCAGTGTCAGGGACACCATGCAGCTGACCACCTGCTTATGTGCAGGGAACCCGTGGAAATTCATCAGTTTTGGGTGTTTGAGAGTTTCAAAGTCTGCTATGAGATGACCAGTCAGGGATGACCACAGTTGAGTACAGCAACCATTTAAAGACAGGAATAACTGGAGCCTTGACACGGAGGTATCTAGAAGAAGGTGTTCCACATGACTACGAGGAAACATTTGGACTGAGCACCATCTGAGCCATGCCCAAGTCTCCCTGAAAGTCCTAAGGTATGGAACAGAAATGAACTCCCTTTACCTATGCCCCAAAGCCTTCCACAGACATACACACATCCCAAGCCCATGCTGGTCAGCCTCTCTGTCTGTCTGTCCTAAACCACACCTCTATTCCTGTTGGCTGCCTGACTGTCAGCATCCTGGAGCACCATGCCCATAGCAGGTTTCTCTAAATAGCAGAAGTCCCCCACCTGGAAGCTGTTTCTAAGCAGAAGATCATCCCTGGCAATGTCATTTGTGGTCTCCAATTCAGACACTCCTCTGATCGCTTACTTTGTCTACGTGAAGTTAAAAACTCTTTATGTTCTCCTTCCCTTGTTAAAGGTGTCCCAGAGAGAAAGAAGCAATTCCTGCAGGGAGCTTCCATGGACACTCAAGGATTTTGGAGACAGGAGACACAGGAAAGCTGCACACTCCCTGGCTTGGATGGAGAGCCTGGTCCCTAAGCCAAAGGTCAGCCTGCTCTGGCTGGAGTCAACCGAGCAAATAACAGAAAGCCCAGCAAGACACTTCATAAGCAGAACCTCTCCTCATACATTTGTCCAGTCATGTTTAAGCTGATCTCAACCACCCCAAGTAAGATCTGAGCCTAAGTAAATTCAGAGAAACAGTGTTGGACTTACATGGCCTAACAGTGAGTCTTGTTGCTGAGAGAAATACGGGTATAAATGCACCAGATCCTGGACTGGCACAGTATGTCATCTCCCTGCAAAAACCTTCCCAAGCACTGGGCAAAACTGGTCATCCACATCGCAGCTACACCATGCTGAACGTCTCTGAGAGTCACCTATATTCTGAAGGGAAGACACCCCAGATCTGTCTGTGAGATCAAAACACAATTGGACACACTGGTGCAAACAGCATTTTGAGGATGACTTCTGCCCTGAGACACACCAGTGCGATTTCATGCATATTCACCATGCCAGAGACTCCTCTTCATCATCTGTCTTAAAAGAAATAACAGCTACGTTCTACTCCCCCCAGGCAGGCTGACAAAGACACGTAACTACAAATCTAAGGCCTGCCAGTGGACACTGAAGGACTTTTGACAAAGGAGACATGGGAAAGTTTCATATTCATGTCACTGCTGCTTACCTCACAACAGTGTCCATCCACTGCTGGATGGGTATTCTGGTCCCTCAGCCTAAGATCATCTAAGTGTAGCTCTACTCAATATTACTGAGCACTTCCTTACATCTATCCTCACCCCACTTGCACTTTCCAGAGAAATCTTCCCCTTTGCCTTTCCTAATTGTTAAGGCCCACGAGAGACAATTCCCACCCAGTGTCAGGGACACCATGCAACTGACCACCTGCTTATGTGCAGGGAACCCATGGAAATTCATCAGTTTTGGGTGTTTGAGAGTTTCAAAGTCTGCTATGAGATGACCAGTCAGGGATGACCACAGTAGAGTACAAGCAACCATTTAAAGACAGGAATATCTGAAACCTTGACAAGGAGGTAACTAGAAGAAGACATGACCATTTTGGTTTCACTGCTCACTTGCCAAGCTTTTCACCACTAAACATTAAAAGAGAAGAGGGGAAACAGAAGTGTTCCCAGTTTCCAGTGCAATTGGCTACTCTACATGAAAGCCCAGTTCCCTGTCCAGAAGTGACTATCTCTGCACCACACAAACCCTGACACATGGAATTACTAAAATGCCCCTGTCAGCTCGGCAAATGGCATCGTACAAAGAGCTGCAAACGCTGTCTGGTGCAACAGCCTCAAAGACAGTGCTGCTACCCAGAACATGGGTAAATCTGCTCCTGAAATCGTGTTTCAGGTACAGTCTCTCGTCCATGTGGGATTTCTTGCACCTGCACTGGCTCAGAGGCTCCCCTCATGGCTTGTATTGTCTGTAGTAAATGAAACAGAACCTGTGTTCTCCTTCCCATCAATAACATGACCCAGATAAAACAAGAATGGCTAACAGGGCACTACAGAGGACACTCAAGGGTTTGGGACAAAGGACACAAAGGAAAGCTTCACACTCACTGGGTTGAACAGAAAGTCTGGTTCCTGAGCCAAAGGTCGGCTTGTTGAATCCAGAATCTCACAGCATTTCCTTTCATAACAAAAAGCCCAGCAAGCCACCTCAGAAGCACAGATTCTCCCCAAAGATTTCTGCAGACAAGTCTAGTCTTGGAGGTTCAGCAGAAGGGTGACAGTGCTTCCCACAGCAGCATAAGCCCCACGCGGATGCAGTGGTGTAGGAGAGCCTCCCCACAGGGCAGCTGGGACGTCTGGGAGCACTTTTGTCTGGCCACTGGGTCCATTCCAGTCAAGTTAAGAGTAAGAAGGGTTGCTTTGGACCCAGCTGGAATACTCCCTTAAAGCAAAGACCATCACTAGATATGGTCACCTAGAAATGACCAAACAGCCAGCCATACTGCTGCTCTCAAGCAGCCCGAGAAAGACCTCAAGGAAAACAAAACCGGAGGAGCAGGATTGGACTTACTTGGCCTAACAGTGAGTCTTGTTCCAGAGCCAAAGACAGGTTTATAGGTACCAGCTCCCATGGTCACACAGCATTTCCTCTCTCAGCAAAAACCTTCCCAACCCCTGGGCAAAGCTGGTCACCCACATTCTGAATAGACAGTGTTGAGTGTCACTGAGAGTCAGCTACATCCGGAAATGAAGACTCCCTCCCCCATCCAGTCTGTCTGTGGGACCTATGGATCCAAATCCAATTTTTGAGGATACTGGTTCTGCCCTCAGCCAAAGCCTGTCCTGGAGGAAGCAGATGGCATGTAATCCCGCAGTTGCAGAGCCACAAGCCCAGGAAGGGGGATGCTGGAAAGCTTGTTACCCATTGAGCAGTGGCTAGCTTTGCCACACATGGGAAGAGAGTAAAGCAATGTGGTGGCACTTACTAGGCAAAACTTGAAGTCGTGTCCCTTTGCCAAGTGTGACCTTGCTGTAGGTGGCACAGTGGTTTTCAGCTCAGCAAGAACACAAGCTCATCGACTTTGTTCCTAAAGAAAACAACAATCCCTGCTCCTGGGGAGCCCTAGCCACCAGCTTTGTTTCCCATAAGGAGAAAGCTTTCCAGAGACATCAAGAACCACCACCCACCAGTGCAGACTTCTGTCTGAGTAAGGTCTGATGCTCTTGAAGAGGAAAGGAAGGGTAGGTTGGGCTGCAAGGGCCCAGTAGAGGCCAGCTCAGCAAAGGCCCTAGTCATCCAGGGCTCTGTCAAAGCTGGGAGTGAGCCTGCTCATATTGCTTAAGTGCTCAGGGAGTTGGAAAAGGTGGATTGGGATAAGACAGCACAAGGAATATTCTAGCTGGGTACAGCAGCTGTACTCATTGAGCTTCTCAGCCAGGCATGTCCCTGACCCCAGCATCACTTTGTAATTCTCTGAGTTCACATAGTCCTTCACACCCCAGCAAAAAATATCTGTTCTTGTGCCAGCTACTTTATCACTAATCTCCAGGAGATCATCTGCTTCCTCTCAACAGCAGACATTTGAATGAGGAATAATTGTAGCTTTGGTAGGAAATCTCTTGGGAATCTACAGGAGAGGTAATATATGGGGCTCTGGGTTCTTCCTTCAGCAGAGTGAAGGACAACCATTCAAGTCTCTGTTAGAGCCATCAGCAACCCACCCCAACTGTCACAGTTAATGACGGCCATGGGACAACATGTCTAGCCATGACCAAGGATGTTCTGGACTTTTGTCTGTTTATGTGAAAGATAGAGAGCAGGAAAGGGCAGGAGAAGGCAGAAGGAGCTTACAATTCATGGCCTTCTTCAATCACAGTCTCTGCTGCCGTCAGAGAAATCAGAGCTAAGAGCTCCACAGCCTGAACCAGTCTCCCTCCACTTTTGTTATATGAGCTATATTGTATATTAATTTTTATTTCTATATTTTATAATATTAACTATAATTAATACATAATTAAATATATTTTAATTATAATTAATTCTTTTAGTATTTTATTCTATTTTTATATTTTTACTATTATATTTCGTTATATGAGCTAATGCTCATGACCACAGAACTGTTCTACCAAGTGGAGCAGGAAGAAGATTTAAAGCTTACTGGGGTTTATCCTTAGTTGAGTGCCACCTCCAAAGATGACTTGGTTGACACAATTAGTCACAGAGTGTTTGTCCTCACAAGAAAACCCCTCTAAGTCATGTCTGACTTGCCCACAGAAAGCTCTGTGCTGCTTGCTGGGCACTTCTTTTAAAACAGTCGCAGCTGTTCATCCCTTTCAGCTTTGACAGAGATGATCCCTGACTGCATCCCTGTCCCATGTAGAGAAAAGGTGCACAACTATGGTCACAACTCCTCTCCCAGCCCTAAAATATTCTCTGTAGAAGCAAAGATATTCCCTGGCCTCTCCTGCATACGCTGCACCACTTCAGAAAGTCTTTTTTTGTTCTGGTTGCTGTATCTCACACACATGCATGTGCACACACATAGAGGAAAACACTCTATCCCAGTACAGACCAGTTTCTAACACAGCTCAGCTGTTTTTTCGCCAAGTAAGGGTTGTGGCTTTCCTATCCTCATAGAATCAGAGAATCATTATGGTCGGAAAAGACCTCTGAGATCATCAAGTCCAACTGTCCACCCAGCACCACCATGTTCACCACTGAACCACTGAACCATGTTCCCAAGCACTACAGCTGCACATTTTTTTATCTCTTCCAGGGATTGTGAATCCTCCACCTCCCTGGGCAGGCTGATAACCTTATCACAGAAGAAATTCTTCCTAATATCCAATCTGAACCTCCCCTGGCACAATCTGAGGCAATTTCCTCTTGTCTTAGCACTTGTCACCCGGAGAAGAGACCTAGCCCCACCTCACTACAACCTCTTTCCAGCTAGTTGTAGAGAGTGAAAAAGGCCCTCCTGTGCCTCCTGTTCTCCAGACTAAACAACAGTTCCCTCAGTGGCTCCTCATCTTCCTTCAGGTTGGGTTTCCGCCTACCAAGTTTCACCATCAGTTGTGTCCTGCTTCCAAACACAACTTTCCGGATGGATGTTGTTCTCACAGTGGCAGATCTGCTAATGAACACCACACACAACTTTTACTCCAGAAAATAGTACAGGATTTTCCATAGAGATCAAGGGGGGAAATAAGATGCTCCTTTGGGGCACACTGAAAACCAGTTAATGCAGAGCTACTTCCTAGGTTGCACAGGAAGTCTGCTTCCATGTCGAAAGCTTCTGTGTGACCTGGTCTAGGGAATCCTGCTGCGGCAGGGGGGTTGGACGAGATGATCTTTCGAGGTCCCTTCCAACTCCTAGTATTCTGTGATTCTGTGTGAGAGGTGAGCCTGCCAAGTGCTGCCTATACAAATTGCCACAGCCATGGCCAGCTTCACAACAACCACGCAGATAGCATAAAGAAAACATTCTCACCTGCAGAAAAGACTGACATTTGTCTTTCCCAGCAAAGCATGGAAAAAATGGTGAAAGATAAGGGCAATCACTAATTCCTGAGCTCTGAGATGTTTAGACATATGCATTTCTCTAAATCTCATGGCATTTATGTGCCTTTGCAAAGAGCTTTCCCTTCCCAAAGACAAAGCTTCTGCCCAGAGCCCTCCTCCCACAGCATCTCGCAGCTTTTCCATTCCCAGGAAGAGGGTGCAGGGTTGTGCGTGCTCACAGGAAATCTTCCCAAAATTCACACCCTGACCTTCTTGCCTTGGACATTTATGCATGGCCCTGAAGGGCTAAAAAACAGCTTTCACAATACTCACCAGGCTTCACACTTAGCTTTGTCCCAGCTCCAGAAGTGTACCTGGACTCATGAACACTCACACAACAAGCACCATTATACAAATCTCTCATCTCCCCATAGCAGGGAAGCTGTTAGTGTGGCTGACAAGGACCTTCCCAGCAAGAAGGTGTTCCCAGGGGGCATTTTTCCAACAGTCAAACAGATCTCTAGCTGGGCTTTGCTCTGTCCAACCACAACCTCATTAAAGACTGCACTGCAGGCTTTCTCAGAGCTGTGACACAAGAGAAAGCAATCAGGTGTGTAAAGGTAAAGGAGTAGGATGAATATAAAGCCACGCTTCTTGCAAGAATGGCATGCAGAAGACTAAAGGAAAGCTGCAGACTCACTGGGCTGGATGAAGAGTCTGGTTCCTGACCCGAAGGTCAGCTTGTAGATAGAGACATAATCACACAGCATTTCCTTCCATAACAAAAAGTCCAGTAAGTCACTTCAGAAGCAGCTCCTCTCCCCAATTGTTCACCCAGCCTTGCCAAGGTTAGGGAAAAACAGATCTTCTGCATGCACCTCTGTGCAACTCTGACTTCTCTTTATGCACTTAAGCTGCCTAGAAGTGGGAATGCAGCAAAGGGAGTAAAGGAGTTGGCATAAAGTGGAGACACAGAATAAAACATACTTGACAAAACATGTAGCTTTGTCCCAGGCCCAAACTGGAGTTTTCCTGTGTTGGTGTTCACACAGTGCTGCACACCCTAGCAAGAACCCAAGGCTCAGTCTACTCTATTACACACACTGGTCTTCTTCTCAGACCAGAGGGATGATCCCCTTGAACAAAAGACAGTATTTGCCTTGGGAGCTGCAACACAGAGAGGAGGGAAAGACAAAAACTCGGGGATGACCTTCTCGGGCTGCTTGGACAATAGCATAGTCATTCGCTGGTACCAGGTTCACCTTCATTTGTTGTGCAAAAGGAAAACACACAAAAGCCATGAACTGTCAGAACCAGAATTCAGGTGGTGTGTTCACAGAAGTCAAATCTAAGGTAGTAATTGGAACAACAACAACAGCAAAACACCCCACCCCCTCCCACTCCCCCCCCCAAAATCTCCTAACAGCTAAACTCCAGAGAAACCTTTTGGAACCAAAGTTCGGTCATTTAACCAGGAGTGTCTGAATGCATCCTTCCAGTCTGCACAGCTAGTTACTTTTCAGTGTTAAAAACTGGCTTCCCAAAGAGAAAACGTCAGCTAATTTCTGAGAAGGCAGAGGTAAGTGCTAAGCCACAGATGAAGAATTTACCATTAATTTCACTCTCTTCCAATGGGGAAAAACATTGTCTTGGCAGTCTTCTAAGAGACTTTTACTTTACTTTGCTGTTTTTTTTTTTGTTTTTGGGAGTCAAAAATCTCCCAAAGTATCTGCAATTTTGGCTGAAAATTTACCAGAGATTAAATCACACAAACAGTGAAAAATTTTCCTTGCAGGTTCTGATTCTAATGCTCAGGAAAGTTGCTTAGCTGTGAGTATATAACTCATGCTTTTCAAAGGAGGAGAAAATGATTTTTTTTTAAACTTCCTTCTGTGTTGTTATATTGCATCTCTCCAAATCCGTGCAGTTATGGGGAAATCCTCCTTTGTTTATAGTAAGGAACCTATTTCCTTATTCATCATTTTACTCCAGGGGAGAGATTTTTCTGTGAATGTTTCAAACCAGACTGTACCTAAGCTTGACTTAGGCAATTACCTCATTTGCCAAGTTCACACAGCTGGAGAAAGAAGTTCCTACTAAAACCAGGAGTTTATTAAACCTTCTGGAAGAAAAGCAATAACACAAAGCGTGCTTAGGCATGTTGCAAGTGTGAATCCACTGACAGAGGATAAAGAAGCCTCATGCACCCGTAGAAGGTGCCAGATTCTACATGTTCCCTCACAAGTCCCTCACAGCAAAGCTCCACAGCTTGTGCCTTTTATATCATTGCTCTGTGGACCATCTCTACTGCTCCACCCAACCCAGCAGAATATCATGACAGAGAGCATTTTATTTACCAAGCAGAAATGTTTTGCATCCCTACCCTCGACTTTGGTAGCATATTTTATCCTCCAGCCTCATTCATGATCCTCTTCCCCAAAAATCAGCATTGTGTACTTACAGGGCAACACTGACAACCTTGTTCCAGTCCCAAAGAGAACCTTTCCTCCAGTACCATACACCCACTGCAACAAACCCTGTCAAAATCTCACTGAGCAAAATGCAGTTGTCCCCTTTGCAGCTCCCGAGTTTAATCCACAGAGAGGGAGGAAAGACTCCCCTCAGCTTCTGACTGTTTGGTCTCCTCTTTAATGGATTTTGCCTGTGGCACTCCTACTTGCACCCAGAGACCTAACCATGCTGCATCATTTGCCATCAGCTCTGCCATACTCCACCACCATGCCTGTATCTCAGAAAAAGCTTACTCGTGTAGTCAAGCAGCCAAACTATCTGGAGATTCAGGTTACCTACAGACAGAAGGGCTTGGCTACCAGATTTCTTTAGGTGCCTTATGGGCTCCTGGAGTGTTGTGGTACAGCTGGGGCCCATGGACATCTCCAAACCCTTTGGCATTCTCAGACATGTTGGTCTGTAGAAGTGAGTGGCCAGCTCTGTGCTACAGATGTTGACTACCAGACATGTGTATCCTAAATACCTCACGCTGCTCACTAGGTCTCACAGTTAAAATGCTTCCCATGCCAACATCGCCTTCTTGCACCAGCACTCACACAGGGATCTAGCAGCCAGCAGATCTAGCAACCCTTCTGACCTTTTCCAGGAACTTGCTGGGTGCTGGGACAGAAGTCACCATGTGGGTCATGCTGGACTGTGAAGGGTCAGTCCTGCTGTTTATCTGGAGAGAGAGGTAGCAGCAGCTGCAGCAAGGCTTGCACAAATAGCACCAAAGCTAGTAAGGAAGACACTTCCTCCAAGGAACTGGAGTGCTTTTGGAACATGGAACTGGAACCAGTGGAAAGTGACCTTTAAAATATTTCAGCACCTAAAATATCAAGGGAAGCAACAGAAGGAAACTCCAGTGCAATTGGCTACTCTACATGAAAGCCCAGTTCCCTGTCCAGAAGTGACTATCTCTGCACCACACAAACCCTGACACATGGAATTACTAAAATGCCCCTGTCAGCTCGGCAAATGGCATTGTGCAAAAACCAGTTGTGCCCAAGCTCTCAGCTGCAAGAGACTCAAGGACAGTTCTGTGACACAAATACAAGTACATCTACAGGGTGCTTCAATGGACACCCAAGGATTTTGGAGAGAGAAGACACAGGAAAGCTGCACGCTCACCTGGTTGGACAGACAGTCTGGTCCCTGAGCCAAAGGTCATCTTGCTGGAGACAAAGCTATAATCACACAGCATTTCCTTCCATAACCAAAACCCCAGCAAGCCACTTCAGAAGGTGCTCCTCTCCTCATATTTTTACCCAGCCCTCCCAAAGCTAAGGAAAAACAGATCCTCTGTGTGCACCTCTGACTTCTCTTTATGATCATAAACTGCCTAAAAGTAAGAACATGTCAAGAGGCCATAGCAGAAAGTGGAGTTGCAGGAGAGGGAAATGTACTTGGCAGAACATGTAACTACGAACCTTGCCAAACTGGAGATGTCCAGTGTTGATATTCAAGCACTGCTACAGACTCTCAGAAGAACCCAAGATTCAGCCTGGCTTTCCCCTGCTCTGTTCTACTTTCCTCAAAGGAGAGAGATGATCCTCTTGAAGAGAAGACAAATAAAATAAATAAATATTTCCCAGCACATTAGCCTTGGGAACCTCACCATAGAGAGGAGGGAAAGAGAAAAACTCAGGGATGGCTTTCTCAGGCTGCTTGGACAATACCAGCCATTCACTAGCAAAGGACTTTTCAGGAGAAAGTGTCCAAATGTGTTTGTTTTGGTTTCCTGTAAAAAAGTAAAAACTCGTGTCGTTATCCTAATCCTAATTTAGTCTGACCAGTCTGTTACCTGTCTGCTCTGTTCCCTTACAATGTCTGTAGAAGGTGCCAGATTCTACATGTTCCCTCTCAACAAAGCTCCACAACTTTTATCCTTTACATCATTGCTCTGTGGACCATCTCTCCTGCTCCTCCCTACCCAGCAGACACTATGGTAAACAAGAGATCATTGTTACTACTTTCTGTCGACAGCCTGCTTCCAAACAGAATTTCACTACTCTCCTAACAAACAGTAACCAGGGCTTTGGGTGGATTGAATTTTTCCACTGAGCTGCTCAGTGTCCCACATCTCAGAAATCTTACTTGATTTTACCACAAGCCTTGTTCCGTGCCCAGCTGTAAGTCTGTAGGTATCCCTAGACACTGCGGTGTTTGCCTTAGCAAAAACCTTCGTACACTCCCATCCACCCCAACCCACCTCAGTAGCATTCCGCAGGAAATCCCACAGCTGCCCCTGCGCACGCCGCACATGCTTGTGATGTGTTAGGTCTGACCTCCATGGCCACTGCTTGTTCTTCTTCCTGCCCTCACTACAGGCTCGTTAATACAACAAGGAAGAGCCACAGGGCAATTCCTTTCCCACCTCATCCTTGACAATTCCACACTTGCACCACTCACTAAAGACCAGTGGATATTTCTCACATCTCTCTTCTTCTATTTCCCTTCCTTTTTTCCACTTCATACTTGCCTCCCTTCCCTAGGACGGATCCTGCTTTCCAGGGCATGCTAAAACCATCCCAAATTGCTCCACAAAGCCACTACACTCTCATGTTTAAAGCTAGAGGAGAAGATTGAGTCCTCAATAGAGAGAAGGCAGCTCACCTGGGGCAACAAGAAGCTTGGTTCCACTTCCCCAGGTGAGTTTCCCTTGTACTCCAGAACTAGCACTGTGTGACAGGTCCTTACAAAATGAGCCTCTTCATTCAGTCACCTCAGTGGGTGCTGGGGGCCTTGGATACATTCAGTCATGGATCTGCCTCGGAGAGAAGCTCAAACACCTGTAGAGATTTCCAAAGACCTCCTCTAGCCTCTCTTTGCCAAATACCAATTTCCATGATCTGATGCATGGGAGTAACTAGAGCTGCCAACAGGCACCTCAGTTGTCAGAGATGGGAAGAAGCTACTCCTTAGTGATCAGGGAACACTTTATGATCCCTGACCCAAAGTCTTGTTGTACCGGAATGGTCAAAAGGGATGGGAATAACAACATGAATCCAGTTGAGGGTCAGAGTAACCAATGAAGTTCACCTTCCTGTCAGTCCAGATTGCCACCTGCAGGAGGGGCTTTTACAATGAAATAATTGTTACAGCATAAAAATCACTACTCTGCATTTCAGCCAGGCAATTCCCAGCACATCATTGTCCAATGAGATTGGAACACGCAGCCATTCACCCACTTACTTGGCCAGATGGTGACATGGGTTCCTGAGCCAAAGGTGACTTGGACACTGTTGTCACAGCAGCAGAATGCTTTACAGAAACCCAGGGGGCTGGCTCCCAGCTGGTGATGTCTCCACTAGTGGGGTTGTACTGGCAGCCTCTTCACCTGCATCCTGTGCAAGCAGGATGCAACCTGCTGCATTTTAGCAGAGTAGATCAGTGCTGAGCAATATCACTAGCTTGGCTTTTTTGAGGCTTCTTCCACTTTGGGCTCAGCCACATTAGGTTCCTCCTTTCAGTGTCCACACCATATCCAGCCCAAAAGCAACTATCACAATCATCTGCAGCTTTCCTTTCTCTAGTTACACTCAGGAAAACAATCTGCCTGCCTGGAGGTGTTCCACATAACTACGAGGAAACATTTGGACTGAGCACCATCTGAGCTTTGCCCAAGTCTCCCTGAAAGTCCTAAGGTATGGAACAGAAATGAACTCCCTTTACCTATGCCCCAAAGCCTTCCACAGACATACACACATCCCGAGCCCATGCTGGTCAGCCTCTCTGTCTGTCTGTCCTAAACCACACCTCTATTCCTGTTGGCTGCCTGACTGTCAGCATCCTGGAGCACCATGCCCATAGCAGGTTTCTCTAAATAGCAGAAGTCCCCCACCTGGAAGCTGTTTCTAAGCAGAAGATCATCCCTGGCAATGTCATTTGTGGTCTCCAATTCAGACACTCCTCTGATCGCTTACTTTGTCTACGTGAAGTTAAAAACTCTTTATGTTCTCCTTCCCTTGTTAAAGGTGTCCCAGAGAGAAAGAAGCAATTCCTGCAGGGAGCTTCCATGGACACTCAAGGATTTTGGAGACAGGAGACACAGGAAAGCTGCACACTCCCTGGCTTGGATGGAGAGCCTGGTCCCTAAGCCAAAGGTCAGCCTGCTCTGGCTGGAGTCAACCGAGCAAATAACAGAAAGCCCAGCAAGACACTTCATAAGCAGAACCTCTCCTCATACATTTGTCCAGTCATGTTTAAGCTGATCTCAACCACCCCAAGTAAGATCTGAGCCTAAGTAAATTCAGAGAAACAGTGTTGGACTTACATGGCCTAACAGTGAGTCTTGTTGCTGAGAGAAATACGGGTATAAATGCACCAGATCCTGGACTGGCACAGTATGTCATCTCCCTGCAAAAACCTTCCCAAGCACTGGGCAAAACTGGTCATCCACATCGCAGCTACACCATGCTGAACGTCTCTGAGAGTCACCTATATTCTGAAGGGAAGACACCCCAGATCTGTCTGTGAGATCAAAACACAATTGGACACACTGGTGCAAACAGCATTTTGAGGATGACTTCTGCCCTGAGACACACCAGTGCGATTTCATGCATATTCACCATGCCAGAGACTCCTCTTCATCATCTGTCTTAAAAGAAATAACAGCTACGTTCTACTCCCCCCAGGCAGGCTGACAAAGACACGTAACTACAAATCTAAGGCCTGCCAGTGGACACTGAAGGACTTTTGACAAAGGAGACATGGGAAAGTTTCATATTCATGTCACTGCTGCTTACCTCACAACAGTGTCCATCCACTGCTGGATGGGTATTCTGGTCCCTCAGCCTAAGATCATCTCAGTATTCAATATTACTGAGCACTTCCTTACATCTATCCTCAC
>VWZX01001742.1:37678-61133 GCA_013399015.1 Galbula dea | reverse complement strand
GATACAGAGGATATAGGGTGCAGCCTTGGGATGCAGCCTTGGGATGCAGCCTTAGGATGTGGGATAGAGCCTTGGGATGGAGCTGTGGCATACAGGATACAGCCTTGGGATGGAGCCTTGAGATGTGGGTCACAGCCTTGGGATGCACTGTTAGGGTGCAGGATGCAGGCTTGGGATGTGGGACACAGCCTTGGGATTCAGGATGGAGCCTTGGGGTGTGGGTTTCAGCCTTGGGATGCACTGTTAGGGTGCAGGATGCACAGTTAGGATGTAGGATGCAGGCTTGGAATGGAGCCTTGGGATGCAGGATGGAGCCTTGGGATGTGGGTTTCAGCCTTGGGATGTGGGTTTCAGCCTTGGGATACACAGTTAGGATGTAGGGTGCAGCCTTGGGATGCTGTTGCTCTGTGCTGCTCGGGGCTGATCCCGGCACGGCTTGGCACGGAGCCGCCGGTTCTGCCGGAGCGTGTGATGTGGTTGCTGGCAGCTCTGGGATCCCTGGAGCTCCCTTGGAACGAGGCTCTGGCTAATTAGCTCTGCCCACTGGCCTCATTAGCAGGAGAGCTGGTGCAAAGCCTCAGCTTCTCCACCCCAAGCTCCAAGGTAATCAATCCATAGCCATCGGAACCTTGTTCCCATCAAATCCTCCTAAATCATCCTAAGGGAGGCTGAAGGGACCCTGCTCAATTCTTGGCCTGGCCACGTGCCTAAGGAGCTTATGAAGGTACCAGATCAATGGGCAAGGAGAGCAGGATCTGGATTTGGATCTGGAGAGGGTTTGGGGGGCACTGGAGGCTGCCAGCTCCAACCCCCTCCCTGCCCTGGGGTTGGAAATCACCCCTGGGCAGTGCTGGGGGTGGCTTCCTTCCTCGTGGCTCTGGAGTTTCAACACCAGGAAGGGCTGAAGGGGGAGGGCAGGCTTTGTGCTTCCTCCTTTCTTCCTTCCCTCCCTCCTATCTGGCAGCAGTGGGTGAGGGTCACCCCTCCCTTGGCATCAAAGCATGAGAGGTCACTGTGTCCCTGTGTGTCCCCTTCCCTGCTCCCAGGGGTGCTTTTGGGTAGAGCTGGCTGTTGGAGTCTGCATAGTGGAGGTCTTGCTGAGGGACAGAACCCAGCTGCTGCACCCATGGGGCTAAGCTGGACTGGTGCACCCAGTGTGTGAGGTCACCCCAAGCTCCTGCACCCAGCATGGGGCCAGCTCAGGCTCCTGCACCCATGGCTTGGGGCTGTGTGGGGCTCTTGCACCCCCACCATGGGCCCATAAAGTTCTCCTGCTCTGCTGGGCTTCAGCACTCATAATGTGAGGCTGTATGGTGCTCCTGCATCTATAGCTTGAGGTTGTGTGGGGTTCCTGCACCCATACCATGAGCCCATGAAGGTCTCAGGCTCTGTGGGGCTTCTGCACCCATGGCCCTGGACTGTGTAGGGCTTCTGCACCCCCACCATGAGCCCATGAAGTTCTGAGGCTCTGTGGGGCTCCTGCACCCACACCATGAGCCCATGAAGTTCTGAGGCTCTGTGGGGCTCCTGCACCCACACCATGAGCCTGTGAAGGTCTCAGGCTTTGTGGGGCTCCTGCACCCACACCATGAGCCCATGCAGTTCTGAGGCTCTGTGTGGGTCCTGCACCCACACCATGGCCTCATGAAGGTCTCAGGCTCCTGGGGCTCCTGCACCCACACCATGAGCTCATGCAGTTCTGAGACTCTGTGTGGGTCCTGCACCCACACCATGAGCCTGTTTAGGTCTCAGGCTCCTGGGGCTCCTGCACCCACACCATGAGCCTGTGAAGGTCTCAGGCTCTGTGGGGCTCCTGCACCCATACCATGGCCTCATGAAGGTCTCAGGCTCCTGGGGCTCCTGCACCCACACCATGAGCCCGTGAAGTTCTGAGGCTCTGTGGGGCTCCTGCACCCACACCATGAGCCTGTGAAGGTCTCAGGCTCCTGGGACTCCTGCACCCATGCTTTGGGGCCACCCCAGGCTCCTGCCCTCCCCGAGGGGAGCTCTGTGGGGCTCGTGCCCCAGCGTGGGGCCGCCATGGGTGGGTGCCAGCGGTGCCGGTGAGGAGCTGTGAGTAATTGTTTCCTGTTCCAGCTCCTGCCATCGATCTCTGCCTTCACTCAGGTTCATTAGTGGCTTCGTTTGTCTAAGGAGGGCTGGGCAGGAGGCATCAGTGCTCCCCACCCCCCAGCATCCCTCGGGGGTAGTCCTGGCACAGCTTTCATCCTTTGGCTGTGTTTCCTGGTGCTTCCCGGCACGTCTCAGGATCAGGATCGTGGCATGGTGTGAACCTTCCTCTCCAGGGTCTCCCCTGGGTGCTGGTCCCCAGGGTGGTGGTGATGGGTGCCAGGGAGGGTGACAATGGCAGCAGCTTTCTCATAAACAAACCTTTGTCCTCAGCATCCCACCCAGAGAGTGGGACAACTCTCCTAGCTTGGCTGGGAAAACTTAACCCTAAGGAGAAGCCACCAGGAAGGGCCAAGGAGATGTTCCTGATGGCTTTGGGACAAGCCCATGGGTTATCCCTGGGTGTTTATGTGCCTGGCAGAGGATTTATCCCCAGCCCCTGTCATCTCCTGAATCTCCTCAAGGCATAAGTGTGGTGGTATGATGGGAACAGGGAGATGGATGTCCCTCCCCAGGAGCCCAGGGCTGTATTGGGCCAGAGAGGAATGTGGGTTTGAGGGTCACCATGGTATGTGGGCACAGGGGTGAAGGTCACCCTGGCATGCAGGTTTGAGGGTTGCCATGGCATGTGGGCACAGGGGTGAGGATCACCCTGGCACATGGGCATGGGGTTGAGAGTCACCCTGGCATGTGAGCACAGGGGTGAGGATCACCCTGGCACATGGGCATGGGGTTGAGGGTCACCCTGGCATGTGGGCACAGGGGTGAGGGTCAGTATGATGTGTGGGCATGGGTTTGAAGATCACCTTGGCATGCAGGCATGGAGATGGAGGTCATCCTGCCACATGGGCACAGGGCTGAGGGTCACCCTGGCACACAGCAAGGAGATGAGGGTCATCCTAGCATGTGAGCATGGGTTTGAGGGTCTCCCTGGCATGCAGGGATGGTGGTGAGGATCAGATCAGCATGTGGGGACAGGGACAAGGACCACCCTGGCATGAGGGTGAGGATGACCCTGGCATGTGGGCACAGGGACAAGGAGCACCCTGGCACAGGCAGCAGGTCCATGGATGCTTGGTGTGGAGACCAGGCCACCAGCACTTGGCCATGCCAGGAGCCTCCTTAGCTTGTACCCAATGCCTCTTCCTGGCATGGTGTGGCCAAACATGGGCAGTTGGGGTGAAGACCCAGCCTGGCAGTGCCCAGGAGGAGCCACTGGCATGTGGGCAGAGCCCAAGGATCAGCCTGGGAATTAGTTTTTCCCAACCCCAAGCCTGTTGCTAATCTTCCCTGGATGCTTTTAATGGCATTGAAAGGTGAGGAAGGATTAGCTCAGGAGAACCCATTATGGGTGGCATGCTGCCAGGACAGGCCCTGCCTGCTCCCTGCCTGCAGGTAGGGGATTTGGGATGCTCCAGGATGCTCCAGGATGCTCCAGTTTTCAGTGCTCCAGTGGCATGTTGAACCATGTCCTTCCCCCACAGCCCTGGAGGCTCTTGCAGAGGGATTTTTGGGGGTGAGGGGCTGTACCCTACATCCCTGGGGTGAAGCCCCTGGGGAAAGGAGCATCCTAGTCTCTCCTTGGTTCTCTGGTGGCTTTGGGATCCATCTCTGCACCTAGTGTCCCATGGGGCAGAGGTGACAGTGGGGACCATCAGCCCACAGGCACAGTGGGTGGAGAGGGGCCAGAGTGGGAGTTAGCTGGGTGACACATCCATGTGGTGCTTGCTCCTTCTCCTCCTTGCTCCTTCTACTTGCTCCTTCTCCTCCTCACCCTTCTCCTCCTTGTGTGGCCCATGCCAGCCCCTGCCCCCCCTCTTGCCCATCAGCAGCTGCTCAGCCCCCACTCCTCCCATTCCCTTCCCCTATATGGACACCTCCCAAAGCCAAGGACCACCCCCCCAGATGCAGGACCCCCCCACACCTCTCCCAGCCCCTAACCTCCCCTTTTTGCTCTCTTTCAGGGTGTTCAAGAAGGCCAGTCCCAACGGGAAGGTAATGGGAGGGCTCCTGGGGTGGGAACTGGGATGGGGGAAGGAGGGTTTGATGCTTTCAGGGGTGACCCCTCCCCAAATCCTGTGAGCTCAGCCAGGATGGAGTGGGGGGACACAGGTTTGGACCCCCCTACCCCACCCCCAAAGATGCTTTACAAGCTGCCTGCACCCTGCCCACAGCAGCAGGAAGGGGAACTGAGGCAGGGCAGGGGTTGGGAGGAGGCTTGGCCAAGGATGAGGAAGGTCCTTACAGCCCCCCCACCAAGGTTGGCCAGATGGGTGCTGGAATGCAGGTAGCCATGCCCTGTGCCTCAGTTTCCCCATGAGTACAGAGCCAGGAGGGTGATGCCATAGGGCTCAGCCCTCCCCCAGTGGCAAGACCCCTGTGGACAAGCCCATGGGCTTTTCTCTTACCCAGATGTCTCCAGATGCCAAGTGCCATCAGATGCCACCAGCTCTGGAGACATCTGGAGGGACTCCAAGCTTTGCCTAAGGCTGGAGGTGCTGCAGGGTGGCCCATAGAGACCTGTGGGGGACCTCAGGACACCCCTCAGAGCTCTGCCACCATCCCTGACCTCCAAATCCATCCCTGCAGCTCACTGTCTACTTGGGGAAGAGAGACTTCGTGGATCACATCGACGTGGTGGACCCCGTGGGTAGGTGGGGACACCTCAGCTTGGGTGAGGGGATGTGCCAGGGTGGGCTGGTCATGATTGAGCCTCCATGGGTGGAAGGAAAGGTCTCTGAGGAGCAAGGAACTCCTGGGAGATAGCCAGGGAATGTTCTCATCTGCCACCTCCATGTGCCTTCAGCAAGTCTTCCATGTCCTCTCCTTTTCCCTGCTGAGGTGTCCCTTGACCCCACGATGTTCTCTTGCAGATGGAGTGGTGCTGGTGGATCCTGAGTACCTGAAGGAGAGAAAAGGTAATGGATCCCTGCAGGGTCCCTCCTGCCTGGGGCCATGGAGGTGGCACCACTGCTGGAGATGGATGGTGTCCCTGCATGGTCTCACCCATCTCTGGGCCCTTGGAGCTTGAGGGTCCTGCAGCAGGTGCCCCAAGGTGCATCTGGCTGGTCCCCATCTCCCCACCATGGCACATCCTGGGAGCCACCACCATTTCCTACTCCTGGTGGGACTGGGATGAAGCATGGTGCCACCAAGCCATGGTGCCACCATGCTCTTATCATAGAATGTTTTGGGTTGGAAGGGAGGTCATCTAGTCCAACCCTCATGGTGCCACCACACCATGGTATCACCATGCCATGATGTCATCATAGCAGGATGCCACCTTGCCATGATAACTGCCACCCCATGACATGATCATAGAATAGTTTGGGTTGGAAGGGACCTTTTAAGGTCATCTAGTCCAACTCCTGTGGTGCCACCCTGCCAGGGTGCCACCCTGCCAGGGTGCCACCGTGCCATGATGCCACCCTGCCATGATACCACCATGCTATTATCCCACCATGCCAGGGTGCCACCATGCAGTGATGCCACCCTGCCATGATAATCACAGAATCATGGCCTGGTTTAGAGGTTGGAAGGGACCTTTCAAGGTCCAACTCCTCTGATGTCACCATGGCATAATACCCTCAGGCCACTGTGCAACCACCCCATGATGCCACCATGCCCTGACACCACCTTACCGCCATACCACCCTGCCATGACACTCCACCCCATGATGTCACCACCTTGCCATGATGCCACCACACCACCTTGCTCCCTTGCCACCAACCTCCACCCCTTCTCCTCCTTCTCCTCCTCCTCCTCCTCCTCCTCCTCCCAGTCTTTGTGACGTTGACCTGCGCCTTCCGCTACGGCCGGGAGGACCTGGATGTGCTGGGTCTGACCTTCCGCAAGGACCTCTTCGTGGCCAATGCCCAGGCCTTCCCCCCACTCCCTGAGGAGAAGAAGCCCCTGACCAGGCTTCAGGAGAGGCTTATCAAGAAGCTGGGAGAGCATGCCTACCCCTTCACCTTTGAGGTAAGTGATAATCCTCCTGGGTGCTCTTCTCTTCCTTCTGGAGGTGACCGTCACTCCTCTCCTGGAGATGTCAGGGTCCTCTCCACCCCTGGAGGGTCGTGGTTAAGGGTGAGATGCCAGCACCTATGAGGAAGATGCAGCTTTTGGTGGTGGATCTCTAATGCTTGGGAGCAGAAACCAGCTGGTGGGGAAACTGAGGCATGAGGTCCACACCCTGAGTGTGACCAAGGTGGTGACAGCAACCTGGGGTTCTTCTCCAAACCAAGCAGAGACTGGGCAGCTCTGATGGAGAATGGGGTAGGGGATAGACCCCAGTTTGGGTTCCTGCACCCTAAATTTCCCTGGCACAGCTTTGGTGCCAGAAGGGACCTGGTGGTGTCTTCCAGGGACCTGGTGCCATTTCCTGAGGCTCTGGTGACATCTCCCAGGCTTCTGGTGGCATTTCCTGGGGTTCTGCTGCCATTTCCCAGGGCTCTGGTGCCATCTTCCAGGCTTCTGGTGGCATTTTCCAGCCTTGATCCCCGTGAGCTCCCTCAGAGGACCCTGAGCTCCTGCTAAACAACTTTAATTCCCCCTAAATCCCTCAGATTCCCTACAAAGAAAGCCCCAAAGCTCTCCAACTGGTGGATCTTGGGTAATCCTTTGGGATTTGGGGGGTGTGGAGGCCAAGCCACTCTCCAGGCTGGATTCCAAGTGGGCTTGAGTGTCCCAATCCCATTCCTGAACCTCCTTTTCCCTTCAGATCCCTCCCAACCTGCCTTGCTCAGTCACACTGCAGCCAGGTCCAGAGGACACAGGGAAGGTAAGGTCCCACTTGTCCTTGTGCCACCAAGCAGTGGTTACCAGCTGGTTGAGGTCACCTCTTGCAAAGGGGTTTCTCTGCCTCCTTCTCTGCCCCTTCCTGCTCTTCAGGCTTGTGGTGTGGACTATGAGGTCAAAGCTTTCTGTGCAGAGAACCTGGAGGAGAAAATCCACAAGAGGTGAGTGGAGAAGATCCATCAGCCTGGGTGGGAGCAGAGCCAAGGAGGGAACATCCCAAGTTTCCTGTCCACAGTGAGATGGGGCTGGGATGGAGGTGTCCTCCAGGATGGAGATCTCCTCTAGGATGGAGATGGGATGGAGATGTCCTTCAGGATGGAGATGTCCTTCAGGATGGAGATGTCCTTTAGGATGGAGATGGGATGGAGATGTCCTCCTGANTGTCCTTTAGGATGGAGATGGGATGGAGATGTCCTCCTGAATGAGGATGGGATGGAGGTGTCCTCCAAGGTGGTGTTGGGATGGAGGTGTCCTCCTGAATGAGGATGGGATGGAGGTGTCCTCTGAGATGGAGGTGTCCTCCAGGATGAAGATAGGATGTAGATGTCCTCCTGAATGAGGGTGGGTTGGAGGTATCCTCCAAGGTGGTGTTGGGATGGAGGTGTCCTCCAGGATGGGGCTGGAACTCCAGGCTAGGGTAAGGAACTCCAGGATGAGCTGAGTCTGGAGTTGAGATGAAGATGTTGAGCAGGCCAAGGCTGGAGTGGAGATGTCTTGGCTGAATCTGGAGTTGGGATGATGTCCTCTAATCTGGGGCTGGAATGGAGATGTCCTCTATGATGGAGCTGGGAAAGAGATGTTTGCTTCTGGGGCTGGGATGATGATGTTCACCACGATGAAGCTGGGCTTGGCCTGGGATGGAGACTGGAGACTTGGCTGGGATGGAGATGTCCTCCAGACTAGGACTGTGATAGAGATGTCCACTAGACAGAGATGTTCTCTGGGGGAGGGTGAGAAACATTCTCCAGTCTCAGGCTGGGATGGAGATGCTGTCCAGGAAGTGCTCCCCAAGTTGGAGCTGCTTTCTCCAGGGTAGGGATGGGTCAGAGATGATCTAGAGCCTGGGATGGAGACAACCACCACGATGCTGCAGTCAAGAAGCCCAGGCCTGCCTTGAGCTCCTGCACCATCCTTCTCCTGACCTAGCAAACCAGAAGAAAAGAGGGATTTGCCCCCAAAACAGGCCAAGCTTCTGGGCAGCTGGACCTCTAGGTTCTCCTCTCCTCATCTCCCTCCAGGAACTCGGTGCGCTTGGTGATCCGTAAGGTCCAGTACGCTCCAGAGCGACCCGGCCCCCAACCCATGGCAGAAACCACTCGCCAGTTCCTCATGTCAGACAAACCCCTGCACCTTGAGGCCTCCCTGGACAAGGAGGTGGGTGAGGATTGGGGAGAGGAACGCCAGTGGGGTGACCCTGCTGAGGGTATAGACCTCACTGTCCCTGCTTCCTCTGCTCCCCACAGATCTACTACCACGGAGAACCCATCAGCGTCAACGTCCACGTCACCAACAACACCAACAAAACAGTGAAGAAGATCAAAATCTCAGGTGATTGGGAGATCTGGAGCTACCAGCTCTTGTCCCTGTCCCCATGGTGGTCCTCCTTGAGCTCCATCTCTTCATCTCTTCCCCCCCTCAAGTGCGCCAGTATGCCGACATCTGCCTCTTCAACACCGCCCAGTACAAGTGCCCTGTGGCCGTGGAGGATGCTGAGTGAGTACTGGCTGCTTGGGGACTTCATGAGGGGTCCCAGGGACCTTGGAGGAGCCTTGGAGGTCTTCTGGCCTGATGAAGCACCATTGGGATGTTGCATTCAGCAAGCAGGTCCTGGTGGGAGGAGCCTGGAGATGGAGAGCCTTTTTTTTGGATGGCATCATGAGGGGCTTCACCCTTGGCTGGAGATGAGCTCCAGGCTCAGGCTGGGCTGGAGATGCCTGGGCTGGGGCTGGAGTTGGGAGGGAGATGTTCACCAGGCTGGGAAGGAGAGGTGTCTAAGCTGGGGCTGGGAAGGAGAGGTGTCTAAGCTGGGGCTGGGAAGGAGAGGTGTCTAAGCTGGGGCTGGGAAGGAGAGGTGTCTAAGCTGGGGCTGGGAAGGAGAGGTGTCTAAGCTGGGGCTGGGAAGGAGAGGTGTCTAAGATGGGGCTGGAATGGAGTTGTCCTCTAGGCTGGGCTGGAGGTGGTCCTCCAGGCCAGGGCTGGAATGGAGGTGTCCTCTAGGCTGGAATGGAGGTGTCCTCTAGGCTGGAATGGAGGTGGTCCTCTAGGCTGGGGTGCAGATGGTCCTCCAGGCTGGGCTGGAGAGGTCCTCCAGGCTGGGCTGGAGATGTCCTCCAGGCCAGGGCTGGAATGGAGGTGTCCTCTAGGCTGGAATGGATGTGTCCTCCAGGCCAGGGCCAGGATGGAGATGTCCCCTTGGCCGGGGCTAGGGTGGAGATACTGCCTGGACTGGGCTGGAGATATCCAAAGTGGCACCTGTGAGCTTGCCAGAGCTTGGAGGAAGCTGGTGCTCCTCCTGATGGTGCCTATCATCTCCAGTGACATGGTGGCCCCCAGCTCAACGTTCTGCAAAGTCTACACCCTGACCCCTTTCCTCGCCAACAACCGGGAGAAGCGAGGGCTGGCGCTGGACGGCAAGCTCAAGCATGAGGACACCAACCTGGCCTCCAGCACGCTGTGAGCCCCCCCTCCAAAACCACCCCTGGAGCTCCTGCTCCTTCCAGCAGCACATGGGGGCTTGGGGGAGGACCAAGCCCCTGGTGGGTGGGCATCCAGCTCCTGCTCCTGCTCCGGGGGGGGNCCGGGGGGGGGGGGGGTGTTGATGCTTGGGGTGGAGATCTGATGAGGGACCTTCAGGAGGTCCCCATGGAGAGCTCCCAGTTGAGAGCTACCTGCCCCTTCCTCCAGGTTAAGAGATGGAGCCAACAAGGAGATCTTGGGCATTATTGTCTCCTACAAGGTGAAGGTGAAGCTGGTGGTGTCACGAGGAGGGTGAGTATCAGGGACCCACCACCACCACATGCTGTTCCCCCTCTCTTCCCTTGCTCTCCTCTGTGCTTGGGACCAGCCTTCACCTGTCCACCCTGCTCCTTGGTTCCTGGGGATGGGATGGTGAAGCTGTGGTAGAACCCAGTGCTGGGCAAGGTGGCCCTGGAGCAAGGACACCAGCATGGCCATGCTTGCTTGCAGCCCTCCCATGTCATGGATGGGAGCTGTGACCCTCCCACACCTCCCCTGGGACTCCTGGTGGGGACACAAAGGCAGGGGGAGGGGCTCATGTGTCCTTGGGGGATGGTGACTAATGTGTTGTCTCCTTTGACCCACACCAGCCTCCTGGGAGACCTCGCCTCCAGGTAACACTTGCACTGCACCCTCTGACCCCTTGGTCCCCTCCACTGCCACCCACCCTGACCCCATGCTGCTCCTCAAGGATGCCACCACTATGGGAGATCACTAGCTCACCTGAAGCCAGGCAGCTCTCAGAGATGGGCTGGGGTTGGTGGGACTGAGGAGTTGTGAACTTGGAGATGTTGGTGCATCCTCACCATGTCAGAGCATTGGGGCTGGGGCAAGAGGTCCTGTGGGTGCTGCTGGAGATAGTGAGCAGAGCATGGTGGTGGTTCCTTGGAGATGAGCATCTCTGACTATGGGGAGGCTGGCCCTGGGCACCACTGAGCAGAGTCTGGCCCCAGCCTCTTGCCCCCAGCCTGCAGCTCTTGCTCAGCATGGAGCAGCTCCCCTCTGAGGCTGCTCTTCTCCAGGCTCAGCAGCCCCAGGGCTCTCAGCCTTTCCTCCTGCCACAGATGCTCCAGGTCCCTCAGCATCTCCCTAGCCTCCCATGGACTCTCTGCACTAGTTCCTTGTCTCTCTTGGACTGGGTAGCCCAGGGCTGGAGCCAGGACTGCAGCTGTGTCCTGAGTGGGGCAGAGGAGAGGGGCAGGAGAACCTCCCTCCCCCTGCTGCTGCTCACACTCTTCTTCCTGCACCCCAGGAGACCATTGGCCTTCTTAGCCCTGAGGGCACATTGCTGCCTCATGGGGACCTTGTTCCCCAGCCCTCCCAGGTCCTTCTCTGCTGAGCTGCTCTCCCCCCACCCCAGTTTCCCCCTGCAAAGCCCAGGGAGAACCTTTAACCTTGGCATCTCTCACAGCGACGTCGCAGTGGAGCTGCCCTTCACGCTGATGCATCCCAAGCCCAAGGAGGAGCCAACACACCGAGATGGTGAGTGTCCTCCCCCTTGGGGAGAGGAGCAGCCCTGCTTTGGCTTCAACTGGAGGTAGGCAGAAGGTCCAGCTGTGGCTCCCAGTGAGTCTATGTGGTGCCTGATGGAGATTTTTGGCTCCTGTTGAACCAAACCCCATTCAACAGAGCAGCAAGTCCTGGGCTTAAACCCACGGGGAGGTGCAGCCACCTCCTGAGGGGCCAGCACTGACCACCATGATAGCTACAGTGACTAACCCTGTGCCCTCCTTCCTTCTCTGTTCAGTTCCAGAGCACGAAGCACCCATAGATACCAACCTGATAGAACTTGACACAAAGTAAGAGACCTCAAATCTCCTCCCCTGGGGGCTGTGTGGGGAGGGGAAGCTCTTGGGGAGGTTGCATGGCACCACAATCACCTACTAACTCTTGCCACCATACTAGGACTAACCCAAGCCCTAACAGATGCCATCCCCATCTCTCTTCTCTTCCTCCCTTGCCACCTCCCTGCATGGCTTCCCTCCCCCCCAAAAAAACCAAACCAAAACACAACCAAAACACCCAGGAGAAACCGCAGTAAGAAAGCGCCTGCCGGGCTCGTGTGTTGGTGTTGGGTTGGATCTGTGGTGTCCTTGGGGTTGGTGATGCTGTGGGGTTGTGTTCTACCCTTTGGGTTGATCCCCAGCTCTGTGTTTGTGCTGCTTTTTTGGGGGGAGGGTTTCTGTTGGGAGAGGTTTCTAGAATCATGGAGTTGTTAAGGTTGGAAGAGGCCTCTAAGATCGTTGAGTCTAGTTGTTTATTAGCACTGCCAGGTCACCACTAACCCATGGCCCTCAGCACCACAGCTCCAGGGCTTTCCAATCCCTCCAGGGATGGGGACTCCACCACTGCCCTGGCCAGCCTGGGCCAGCCCTTCACAGCCCTTTTGGGGAAGAAATTGTTCCTCATGGCCAACCTGAACCTCCCCTGGCACAACTTGAGGCTGTTTCCTCTTGTCCTCTCCCTTGTTCCTTGGGAGAAGAGCCCAAGCCCCAGCTGGCTCCAGCCTCCTCTCAGGGAGCTGCAGAGAGCCAGAAGGTCTCCCCTGAACCTCCTCTTCTCCAGGCTAAGCAAGCCCAGTTCCCTCAGCTGCTCCTCACAAGCCTTGTGCTCTAGCCCCTTCCCCACCTTCCTTGCCCTTCTCTGCCCACACTCCAGCACCTCCATGGCCTTCTGGGGGTGAGGAGCCCAAAAGGGAGCCCAGGCTTGGAGCTGTGGCCTCCCCAGTGCCCAGCCCAGGAGGATAAGCCCTGCCCTAGCCCTGCTGCCACACTAGTGCTGCTCCAAGCCAGGCTGCTCTTGGCCTTCTTGCCCCCCTGGCCACTCTGCTGCCTCATCTCCAGCTGCTGGCCACCAACCCCCCAGGTCCTTTTCCTGGGGGGGCAGCTTTCCAGCCACTCTGCCCCAAGCCTGGAGCCTTCCTGGGGTGGTTGTGAGCCAAGGTCAGGAGCCAGCACTTGCCTTTCTAGAGCCTCATTGGTTCAGTGCTGGCTGCAGTGTTCTACCAGCCAGCTGCTCTCTGCAGGGCTGCAGTTCCCAAGGAGCAGAGCAAACATTGCCAACAGCCTTGGCCCTGCCTTGTGCTGCCAATGTGGAGCTGCTCCCACCACTTTCAGGGTGCACATTCCTTCTGGAATGCTCAGGAGGCAACCACCCATTTGGGAAGTAATTTTGGTAAAGCTTCAGGGCTTAGAAGAAAGATGAGGGGAGACTTTCCAGCAGGAGCTGTTGTGACAGGGCAAGGGCTTATGGCTTGAAACTGAAAGAGGGGAGAGAGAGAGATGGAGGAAATGTTTTCTAGTGAGGGTGTTGAGCCTGTCCCAGGTTGCCCAGAGAGGTGGGAGATGTCCCATCCCTGGAAGCATTGCAGGTGAGGTTGGTTGGGGCTGTGAGCAGCCTGCTGTGGTTGCAGATGTCCCTGCTGCCTGCAGGGAAGTTGCCCTAGTGACCTTGGAAGCTTCCTTCAAGCCAACCCAAAATTCCATGATTCTATCCAAACAAGGCTGTTTGTGGCAGCAATGAATTTTGCCAAGCCCTGGACCTGCCCAAACACCCCCAGCTCACCTTGCCCACCCCTAACCTTCACCTTGTGAGCCTGGAATGTTCCTTAGAGCTTCCTCCTCCTCCCTCTCCCCTCAAACCTCCTCCCTTGTGCCCCTGCCAGTGACGACGACATCGTGTTCGAAGACTTCGCTCGCCAGCGACTCAAAGGCATGAAGGATGACAAGGAGGAGGAGGAGGAGAGGACAAACTCCCCCCAGCTCAATGACAGATAAGCAAGTCCTGCCCTTGGCCTCCCAACCCCCTCCTTGAAGCTCTCTGGGCCAGTAAACCTTCCTCCATTAGGCTTCTTCTCTTTTGTATGGTGATGATGATGATGATTTGGGGTTTTTCTACCTGTACCTGGAGCCTCTGACTCACCCCCTGGTGAGCACCAGTTAGAACCCTTCCAGCTCTGCTGTCTTCTTCACTCTTCAGCCAGCTGCTGTTTCTCCAGGTCAGGCTATAGTCAGAGGGGTGTTGGAGGTGTTCAGCACCCTCTCCCTCAGCCCTCACATCCCCCATCCAGCTCCTGTTCCCCCTCCTCTCCTTTCCTCAGAGCCCTTTCCTAGGAGCTGCCTCTTCAGAGCAGTCCAGGGGGGAGTGGGGTGCAGCAGGGGGGATGGGTGTGTGTGGGGAGGGGTCTTTTCAAGGCAGCCTGCTCATGGGAAAGGGCACCCCTGGGGGACACCTTGCCTGTCCTCTCCTTCTGCCCACCCCCTGGTCCTGCTGCATGTGTTCCCTCCCTGGGCTGCACCAACCTGGCTTTGATGCCTCAGAGCCCTGAGCCCAGCTCCTTCCCTAGCAAAGGGGTGATGATGACCTGGCAGTGTTGGGTCCTTGCTTGGGCTTGATGATCTTCAAGGTCTCTTCCAACCCAAAAGGATTGGATGAGCTGGCAGCAGCCTTTGGAAGTGCTGAGCTCTGGGCACTTCTCCCTCTCCCCACCTGCCCCAAATCCTCCTCTGCAGCCAACCCCAGGGGTTTCTTCTCCAGCTCCATCAGTTTCCACACCAAATATCATCTCCCTGGAGCTGCTGAGTTGCCAAGGCCAGGTTAGGGCCAGTGACCCTGGAGGTGACAGGCAGGGACAGAGGCCATTGTCCCATGGGTCTGTGCCTTGGCCCTGTGATGCTTGCTCTGGAAGGGGCTCACAAACACCTCCTCCTGGCACTATGGGCTCATGGGGGAACACCTTTGACCCCAGCAAAGCTCTCCTGGTCAATGGCTCCCATCCCTGGAACCATCCCAGCTCAGGTTGGACCTTGGGGGGCTGTGAGCAACCTGCTCTAGTTGCAGATGTCCCTGCTGCCTGCAGGGGGGTTGGACTAGATGACCTTGGAAGGTCCTTTCCAGCCCAGAACATTCCCTGTTCTCATGTTCTCCCTCTCTCTATGCCTGCATGGGGTCAAGCACCTAGTTTTTGGGGTAGGGGGGAAGGAAGGGAGGGCAGAGGACCAGCATTTGCCACCCTAACCAGTGTTTCTCCAGATGCTTGTGTCTCCTGGCTTGGTGGTGTCCATCCTGGGGTGCCTGGGAGCCAGCCCAGCCCCAAGTGACCCCCAGTGGGTGGGTGGGGGAGGAGGGGGGTGTCTCCCACCACCATCCAAGAGACTCTTCTCACTATTTATTGTGCCATTGCAGTCAGCATTGTCATCTGAGAGCAACCCCAGGGGCTCAGCTCCATCCTTACCCTGGCCTGGGGTGGGCTGGGGAGGTGAGGTGAAGAACTGAGCCTTTCCTGTGTTTCCCCCCCTCCTCCCTTTGTTCTTTTTGGGGTGAAGCTGATGGGCAGTGTGGTACTTCCTTTTGTAAAGTGGTTCCTTTGTACTGGTCACTGATGAGCTCCTGCTTTGGTTTCTCCACCATGAGCTGTGATGTTTCTGTGTTCTGTCCAATAAATTATTCTAGTTTATTAAACTCCAGAAGAAAAGACAAGAACCAAACAAAGAACCCAACCAACCACAACCATAAACTCCAGTCTTAGTGTCTGGACACTTCTCTTGCCTCAAGGACAAAGGTCCTAGGGTCTTCTACAAGGTGGAGGTTCTCCTCCCAGCTCTGTCCCAAGTCAAACACAAACTGCTGAGAGGTTTCCTTCTTGCAGCAGTTCATGGTCCTGCTGGTCCCATCACCTGCCTGCATCTTTCCTCCCTGGCAGATCAACTGACTGATGCATTGGAAAATGGAAGTTAATGCCTGGGGAAGAGGAGGCTCAGGGGAGACCTTCTGGCTCTCTACAGCTCCCTGAGAGGAGGCTGGAGCCAGCTGGGGCTTGGGCTCTTCTGTCAAGGGACAAAGGAGAGGAAACAGCCTCAAGTTGTGCCAGGGGAGGTTCAGGTTGGCCATGAGGAACAATTTCATCTCCAAAAGGGCTGTGAAGACCTGGCCCAGGCTGGCCAGGGCAGTGGTGCAGTCCCCACCCCTGGAGGGGTTGGAAAGCCCTGGAGATGTGGTGCTGAGGGCCATGGGTTAGTGGTGCCCTGGCAGTGCTGGGGAAGGCTGGACCCAACCTTTAAGGTCTGTTCCAACCAAAACAATTCTGTGCCTCTAAGTCAGTCTCCAGCTCTGTCCCATCTCCCACTCCAGTGTTTCCAGCACTCCTGCCCCTACATTGGTGCTGGGACAGCCCTGCCTGGGCTCTGGAGCTGAGGGTCTGCCTCTCCAAACCTCTTTCTCTGGCTGTAGGAGACTTTGGCCACCATCTCTCCCTGCTCCCTGCCCTGCCAAGCTCAGACAGACACAGCAGGTCAATGCCTGCTTGGCTTCTGTCCTCAGCTCCCACCAAATGTCCACCTGCTTGTTTGTACTCCACAAGCATTGGGGCTGCAGGAGAAACCACTTAGGTCCATCCTAAAATGCCACAAGACTGGCATCAAGATGTCTTTTACTCCAGGAGAGCTTCCTGTCCTGGCATGACCCACCCAGTTCCCACCACCCTCTCCTTGCTCTTGGCTACCAGCTGAATTCTTGCTTATTTGGGTGAGAAATGACTTCAGGAAGCTTCAGCTCAGCCTTGCCTGGGCTCCCTGCCAGCAGAGACAGACCTCCAGGGTAAGGTGTGGAGCCATCATGCTGCTCTCACCATGAGCTAGGCCCTGCTCCAGCAGCTGGGATGTTGTCCTAGATCAGCACAGGTGGCTATGGCTACCCCAGGAGAGCCTGCTCCTCTTTTTCTTCCCATCCAGAGAAGGGCAGGGAAGGTGGGGAAGGGGCTAGAGAACTTGTGAGGAGCAGCTGAGGGAACTGGGCTTGCTTAGCCTGGAGAAGAGGAGGCTAAGGGGAGACATTCTGGCTCTCTGCAGCTCCCTGAGAGGAGGCTGGAGCCAGGTGGGGCTTGGGCTCTTCTGCCAAGGGACAGGACAAGAGGAAACAGCCTCAAGTTGTGCCAGGGGAGATTCAGGTTGGCCAGGAGGAACAATTTCTTCCCCAAAAGGCTTGTGAAGGCCTGGCCCAGGCTGGCCAGGGCAGTGGTGGAGTCTCCATCCCTGGAGGGGTTGGGAAGCCCTGGAGATGTGGTGCTGAGGGCCATGGTGCAGTGGTGACCTGGCAGTGCTGCTTCATGGTTGGAGTTGATGATTCTAAAGCTCTCTTCCAAGCAAAAGGATTCAGTGATTCAGTGTCTGTGGAGCAGCATGACAGCAGCTCCAGGGCTTGGGCCACCCAGGCAGCAGGGAGCTGGAGCTGCAGTGAGCATCTCAACTCCCCCTGGGAGCAGGAGGAGCCAGGGTTGAAGGAGAAGCCAAATAACCTCTCCATTTCTGAGCCTAAAATGGGGGTGGGGGGACAGCCCCTCAGGGCAGGGCTGTGGCAAGGGAGGAGAAGGGAGGAGAGACCTCTCTGGCCAGTGTCCACTGCACCATTCCAGATCCAGGCCCTGCTGGGAAACACCTCTCCAGCCCTGCACATCCAGGCCATTGCTCTTCCCAGTGAGGACAGAGGTCTTGGAGAAGCCTTCCATGGTCCCAGGTTGAGCAAAGGTTGGACACATCCATGTCCAACACAGCTGCAAGCTGCCCCTTACCACACTGATGCTTGGGGGAAGGGGAGCTCCTCCTGAAGCTGGGCCATGTTCTGGGCATCAGCATCTGTTCTGGGGACAGAAGCCACCCCAACCTTCTCCCCTAAAGGCAAAGCTGGCTCAGCAAAGCCAAGCTCCACACCACAGCCTCCCCAGGAAGCAGGCTACCATCTTCCTCACCACCTCTTTGGCAAGGGAGTTGGGGGAGGAGCTAGCAAGCAGAAGCAGCAGAGTTCCCTTCACGGTGATGGAGGCAGCACAGAGAGGACAGGGAAGCAAAAGGAGCTTAAGCAAGAGCACAGTTTGTACTTATCTAAACTTCCCCCTTTTATCCCCCCCCAAAATAACCTCAGCTCTTTGTCCAGCTTGAGCCAGATCTGAGAGGGAACTGGAGCTCTGCAAGAGACTGAGAACTTGCAGCTGCTGGAGAAAGGATTGTGCACAGGGGAGGAACCTTCCTTGAAATGGGATGGGAGAACTCACACTAGGTGCTAAGGGCATCTCTCACAGCATCTCAGAACCCCAGCATGGCAGGGACCTCTGGAGATCATCCAGTCCAACCCCCCTGCTCCAGCAGGTTCACCCACAGCAGCTTGCCCAGGGTCACCTCCAGCTGCCTTGGCAATCTCTCCACACAAGGAGACTCCACAACCTCTCTGCAAAGCCTGGGCCAGGGCTCCAACACCCTCCCACCAAACAAGCTTCTCCTCCTGCTCAGCTGCAACCTCCTGGGCTCCAGTTTGTGCCCATTGCCCCTTGGGCTGGCCCTGGGCACCAGTGAGCAGAGTCTGGCCCCAGCCTCTTGCCCCCAACCTGCAGCTCTTGCTCAGCATGGAGCAGCTCCCCTCTGGGGTTGCTCTTCTCCAGGCTCAGCAGCCCCAGGGCTCTCAGCCTTTCCTCCTGCCACAGATGCTCCAGGCCCCTCAGCATCTTTGCAGCCTTCACTGGACTCAAGAAAGCTCCAGGTAGCTTTTGTTTCTCTCCACTGGTGCAGCCACTGCCACTGCTGGTGGTGACAGAGCTCAGGACACTCTCCCCCATTTCACAGCTGGGCAGGGAGAGGTTTTGGGTGTGCAGTGGAAGAAGCTTCTGCTGGGAGGAGCCCTCTGAGGTGAAGAGTGTGGAGCTTCCTCCTGTTTATCTCCTAGAGGGGAGCAGGTTTCAACCTTACACAGCTGCTGCCATGCCCCAGCTCAGTTCAGGACACAACATTCCCAGTGCCAAAGCTTCTCCAGCTGCTCTCAGCACCTCAAGTACAACCTTCACCCCAACTCACCTGCCCTCAAGCCACCTCCTTCCCCCCAGCAAAGCTTCTCCTCCTCTGAGAGAAGCAGAGAGTGCAGAAACCACCAGGAAAGGCCACTTAGGAGCAGGCAGGGCCAGTGAACTCTGGGTGCTGGGATAAGGGACAGACAGCACACAGCCTGGTAGAACCTCTGCAAGGACCTGCAAGCAACAAGCAACCTCTCCAGTGGCAGAAGAACTTAAGGCCACCTTTTTGGGGGGGGTGAGCACTCCCTGCTGCAGCTCCTGGATGAAGTAGGGTGAGGCTAAAGAGCAGCCTGATTGATTTCCTCTCCAGGTGACACCTTGGTAACAGTGTAGGCATTGCAGGAGTCATCTCCTGGCTCCTGGCTTCCTCAGGCCCAAGGAAATCACATTAACTGCAGCCAGTGGAAGCTTGCAGGCAGCTTGGAAAAGAGCCCAAAAGCTACCAAGCTCTTTTGGGTTTTGCTTTGGTTTGTTTTTCTCTTTTGGTCTTAAAGCTGGGGAGGGTAAAGCTTGTGGCAGGCTGGAGCTGACAGGGTTGTTCCTCTTCCTCTTCCCTTCTGCAGCACTCTGGCTTCCTGAGGAGAGGCCACAGGCATGTGACAAAGAGTGACAACACCCCACGGGGTGGTTGGGACATCCTTCCCCTCCCCCAGGGCTTGAAGGCAGGAAGCAGAGGGTTAACTCTGCCCCAGAAGAGCCTCATTTCCTCCCAACTGTGCTGGTGGGGTTTTTTTTTTTTGGGGGGGGGGGGGTGTTTTCTTCTGCAAAGCCTGCTGGGAGAAGGCTCTGTCCTAAAGGGACAGCAGGGTGTTCTCTGCTAAGAGACAACTCCAGCCTAAAGGCCATGGCTTGAGGAGAGGTTGGTAAAGGCTGCTCCAGAGGAGAACAAGTACCACAAGGCCAAATTTGTGCTGTTGTTGAAACAGAACTCTCTCTGTTCACCCACAACTGCCTCCAAACCAACATTCTCAACCTGCAGCTGCTGCCAAGCAGCCCCTGAGCCAGGAAGCAGAGAAGATCTCACTCAAAGGAAACTCTATCTAGCCACACTTGCCACAAGGCTGAACCCAATCCCAAGCATGCAGGGAACCATCACTTGCTGCTGACAACAAGGTCCTGGGTTTTTGCAGGTGCCACGTGTGGCTGGTGACCACGGGGAGCTCTCTGCTGCTGCTGCTGCTGCTGCTTCCCCCTCCAGCCACCACGTGGCCTCTGTGGATAAAGATGGGATCTGCTTCTTCCCCAGGGCTGGGCCAGCTTTGTGTGCTGTACACATGGACAGTTCCATCAAAACCTGGAAGAGAAGGGAGTCTCAGATACACAGGATGGCAGAGGAGAGGGGGAGGAGAACCTCCCTCCCCCTGCTGCTGCTCACACTCTTCTCCCTGCAGCCCAGGAGACCATTGGCCTTCTTAGCCCTGAGGGCACATTGCTGCCTCCTGGGGAACTTGTCCCCCAGGACCCTGAGGTTGTTGGAGAGAGGCAGTGGCACAGCTTTGGTTTCTGCTGGCTCCAGCAGCAGCTGTGAACAGCCACTCCCCTACCTAGGCTGTCTAAGGATCAGTTGGGCCTTGATAGACATCAGAGAGCAGAAAAGCCTCCAGAGAAGGAGATCTTTACCCCAAAACCACCTACCTGAGACACCAAGGCAGCCTTCCAGAGCAGGAGCCCAGGAGACACAGAGAAACTCCCCACCTGAGCCAGGAGAGGGAACTCTGCACTTGGCTGAGGTCAGAGGCTCTGAGCTTCTCCTTAGGTCTGTTAGGGTGAGGTGGCCTCCACTTGAGAGACAAGCTATGGGCTGGGAGCTCCAATCAGAGCCTGGAGCTCCAGGCCTGACTCCCATGCACCAGAAGTTAGCCCTCAGCACTGAGGAGATGGCCACAGGCTCCAGGAGCCTCTGGGGCTGCCGAGTGTCAGCCAGGCAGAGCTGCCCACGGGCACAGCAGAGGAGGAAGGTGCTGCAGTCCAGGAAGGTCAAGCCACTGAGCTCTTCACTGCTGCTGGAGGCTAGAAAAGAGAGGCAGGACTCTGAGGAACATCTCCAGGATTTCTCTGCTGCAATCATCACAGAGTCACAGAATCCTTTGGCTTGGAAGAGAACTTGAAGATCATTGAGTCCAAACATGAACCAGCACTGCCAGGTCACCACTAACCCATGGCCCTCAGCACCACATCTCCAGGGCTTTCCAACCCCTCCAGGGATGGAGACTCCACCACTGCTCTGGCCAGCCTGGGCCAGGCCTTCACAGCCCTTTTAAGGAAGAAATCATTCCTCACAACCTCTCAGTGTCTCATCACTCTCTGAGTAAAGAATTGTTTCCTAACATCTAACCTGCACCTTCCCTCTCTCAGCTGGAAGCCATCCCCTCTTGTCCTGTCTCCATCTGCCTGTCTAAGAAGTCTCTTTCCTTTTTAGTCCTGCAAGGCCACCAGAAGGTCTCCCTGGAGCCTTCTTCAGCCTCAACAACCCCAACTCTCTCAGCCTGTCCTCCCAGCAGAAGTCTTCCAGCCCTCCCATCATTTCTGTGGCCTCCTCTGGCCTTGCTCCACCAGCTCCACATCTTTCTTCTGCTAAGATCTGGGGCAGAAGCCTGAGAAATCAGTGTGATGGGAGCAGGGAGAAGCTGGAGCTGGACCAGAGCATTGCATGCATCTGGAAGCACCTACCCAGTGAAATGCCCACCTTTTGAGCATCTTTACCCCAACCTTCCTAAATCAGCCCTTCTCTGGCTTAGCTTACCTGCCACATAAACATTTTGCCTGGATTCCACCTCAGTAATTTGGACACTGTCAAGTCTTGAGCCATGAAGAACCCAGGGAGCTCTGGTGGAAATGGTTGAGATCTTAGCCCAAGCTTGGCCAGTGTCAGTCCCTCTGGCTATGTCACTCACTGCCTGAATAACATCTGTTGGGAAGAGATGTAAGCAGCTGTGAAACACAGCAGGAATCAAGTAATCCACATGATAAAGCTGCTTCAGAAAGATGCTTGCTAAAGCCTAAAGTGACCTACTAAACCAGCAAGTAATCCAATTAGGACTAAACCCTCTGCAGGATAAACCCAGCCCTTCCCAAAGCAGCCAGTGAGGTGCAGCCACAAGGCATTTAACATGCAGGCAAAAGGCATGGAAAGAGGGGATGGTTTCCATCATGTTCTGGTTTCAGGGGGTTGTGAGCAGTGGGGCAGAGGCTAGTTGGAGGCCTGGAGCTTGTGGTGTTCCCCAAGGGGTCACTTCTGGGCCTAGTCTTGTTCAACATCTTCATCCATGGCCTGGCTGGAGGCACAGAGTGCAGCCTGAGGCAGTTGGCTGCTGGTGCCACACTGGGAGGAGGGGGGGAGCCAGGCTCAGGCTGTGCTGCCAGGCAGGGAGAGCTGGACAGGCTGAGAGCTGGGGCTGAGGAACCTCCTGGAGCTCAGCAAGGGCCAGTGGAGGCTCCTGCACCTGGGGAGGAAGAACCTGATGGAGCAGGACAGGTTAGGGGCTGGAGAAGGAGCTGGGAGTGCTGGGGGACAACACTCTGTGCCTTCATCCAGGTCATTGCTGAAGGTATTAAAGAAGACCAGGCCACCTCCTGCCCTCCTCCAGCTCCAGCCACACAAGGGCAATGCCTCAGGACTCCACCCCACAGCACTGACACTCCTCATCTCACAGCCAAGAAGAAAGGGAAGCTGGAGATGCTTGACCCAAAGCCTACAGTGAGCAGCTGCTCAGAATCACCTTCTCCCCTTACCAGAGTCTTCTGCTGCCACCTGCCACACCTGGAGGGGGCTGCCTGCTGGGCCACTTGTCACCAGCAAGCTGAGGAAACAAAAAGAACCCCCCCAAAAACTCTTCAGGAGCTGAAAAGAGCCTTTTTATCCCCTCCCCTACCTGGCACAAACTGGTCTGTTGCTCCTCCTGTGCTCAGAGAAGGAACCATGAGCACCACAATCCCAGCTCTCTTCATGCTGGTCCAAGCAAATCCAGCCCCAGGCACTGAATGAACACATTTCCCCAAACTGCTAGACTAAAGAATGGTGCCAAAAGCCCCAAAGTAGCAGCAGGGCTTGTGTAGGAGGAGATCTGAATGAGTCAGGCAGAGGGAAGCATCTCTGCTGGCTCTCCAACCCACAGCAGGAATAAAAGCTGCTCAGAGAGGGAGGCAAGAGCCATGAGCATCCTTGTGTGCCTGCTCAGCACCTCCTCACAGCAGCCAGTGGGGAAGGAAGGGATGGAACAGGCAAGGAAAGGAAGCTCTCAGAGCTCTGGTGCTCAAAAGAGGGCTAGGGTGGGGGTCACTGGTGAGCCAGCAGCAGGGGCAGCAGTACAGCAGCAGCTCACTTCTGGAAGAAGCTGATTCCAGCAGCAGCTTCAGCTTCCAGCTGTCCCCAGCAGCTGCATCACTGCAGCTTTCAGTGGTGCAGCAAACAGCTCCTCTCCCAACACCAAGACAGGCTTCTAGGAGGACAACTACATGCCACTGGCCCACACTGAGCTCTCAGAGCTGGCAGGAGTGGGAAGGAGGCAAGGAAAAGGTCTCTCCCAGTGGACAAAGCTCTTCTCCACCTCCAGCTGGAAGGACCTTGTGCTCATACCTGGTGCCTGGCACATGCTTCAGGCTGTACACTGGCTGCTCTGAAAAGCCACCACATTCCACCTTGAAATCTCTCTCTGCCAGCAGGCTCTAGAAATCAGAGGCAAAGGCAGCTCTTGGAATTACTGAATCCTTTTGGCTGGAAGAGAGCTTTAAAATCAACTCCAACCATTAACCCAGCACTGCCAGGTCACCACTAACCCATGGCCCTCAGCACCACAGCTCCAGGGCTTTCCAACCCCTCCAGGGATGGGGACTCCACCACTGCCCTGGCCAGCCTGGGCCAGGCCTGCACAACCCTTTTGGGGAAGAAATTGCTCCTCATGGCCAACCTGAACCTCCCCTGGCACAACTTGAGGCTGTTTCCTCTTGTCCTCTCCCTTG
>VWZX01001742.1:26764-36909 GCA_013399015.1 Galbula dea | reverse complement strand
TCCCTCTGTGGCCCCAGCCCAGCCCAGCCCCACCCCATAGCTTCTGTCCTCCATGCCCTGCAGCCAGTTTTCCTCTTCTCAAGGCTCCAATCCCCGTGGCCTCCATTCTCCTCCCTCCGTGGGCCTGTGGCCATTTCCCATCCCCATGGCCACCGCCTGGCCTAACCTCGTGGCCTCCCTTCTGCCCTCCGTTCCGGTGGCCGTTTCCCCCACCCCTACGCCCTCCTCCCAGCCCCTCGGCCCCCTCCTTTCCGCACGTGGCCCGGCTCAGCCCAAGCCCTCCCCTAAGCCCCTGTCCCGGCAGCCCCTCTCGTCGCCTCAGCCCCACTCACGGTTCCCCGGGGCCCATTCGATGAGGCGGGTGGGCGCCTGGAGCTCGAAGGCGTGTAGCTCCTCGTACCTACGGGGAGAAGAGGAGGCTGGTGGGGTCGAGAACCGGGGCTGGGCCAGCGGACCGGGACCTGAGAACGGGGGGACCGAGGCTAGGGCACGGAGAACTGGGGACCTGAAACCGAGACTAGGGCCAGGGGGCGGAGGCCGGACCAGAGAATCGGGGCCGGCGCTGCACCGGAGCCTAGGGCCGGAGAACGGGAACGGGAGAACGGGTCTTAGAACCAGGACTGGAGGAGCCGAAGCCGGAGAACCGGGACACCGAGAACAGATCGGGGGACGGGACTGGGAGACCGAGAACAGACATGGGGACCACAGAACCGGGGAAAGGGACCGGGGAACGGGACCGGGAGACCGAGAACGGACATGGGGACCACAGAACCGGGGAAAGGGACCGGGGAACGGGACCGGGGAACGGGACCGGGAGACCGAGAACGGACATGGGGACCGCAGAACCGAGAACGGGCCGGGAAACGGGACCGGGAGACCGAGAACAGACACGGGGACCACAGAACGGAGAACGGGCCGGGAAAAGGGACCGGGAAACGGGACCGGGAGACCGAGAACGGACATGGGGACCGCAGAATCGAGAACCGACCGAGGAACGGTACCGGGAGACCGAGAACAGGCCGGGAAAAGGGACCGGGGAATGGGAACGGGCCTTGGGACTGGGACCAAGAGCCCGGGGCGAGACAAGATGACCGGAACCGGAGAAACGAGGGCAGGGGAAGGGGAAGGGAGACTGAATATCTCTCACAGGCGCAGGGACTCCAGCATCCATTCATCCTCTTCCTCCTCGGCGCCCATTGCCTCCATAGCAACGCCCAGAGCGCCCGGTGCGCCTCTGACGTCACTCGATGGCGCGTAGCAATGACGTCACCGGGCAGGCAAGAGAGTAGTGGGTGGGAGAAGGCTCAAAACTATTCGGCACCGGTTGCGAGCGCTTAGCGCTGCCGGAGGGGAGGGACGGGCTGTGGGGTGAGGGTTATGGGGGAACGGCTCCATGCGGGTGTGTGGGACATATACCGAGGCCTCCAGGCAGTGGGCTTTCCGTGGCCAACGTGTGGTGGGTTTAGGGGTGGTGGAAGGTGAGGGCAGCACTGGTTCCGTTGCGGTGTTCTCTTTCGTCTCAGCTACTGTGCTGCTCAGCGCTGCGCTGGAGCGGAGGCAGCAGCCCAGGGTTATAGGCAGAGTTACGAGTGTAATACTGATCATAATCATCGAGTCATGGAGTGCTTTGGGTTGGAAGGGACCTTCCACGGTCACTAGTCCAACCTCTCTGCAGGCAGCAGGGACATCTGCAGCTAGAGCAGGTTGCTCACAGCCCCCCAAGGTCCAACCTGAGCTGCAATGGTTCCAGGGATGGGACATCTCCCACCTCTATGGGCAACCTGGCACAGGGGCTCACCACCCTCAGCATAAAACATTGCTTCCTTACATCTAGTCTCAATCTTCGTGGTTTCAAACCATCAGCCCTTGACCNGCCTTCCCCTGAGTCAAGTCAGAATCTAGGAACTAAGACCATCCCGGACGAGCCCCCAAATTGTGATAAATGAGCAAGCCAATTTAACAAATATAACTGTAATTTTATTAATAAGAAACAAGTAAACAGCGCTGGGTGCACCGGGAGCTTGGGCTCAAACCAAATGCACACCCTGAACCCAGCTCCTCCCCTCTTTATCCCCTTCTGTCCCAAAGTCTCCGCCTCCCTTTTCTCCCGCCAAAAGTTCTTATTGGCTCTTCTTCTCCCGCTCTCCGGTCTCTCATCCACTCAGAGAAGGTGGGCTGATCTTCCTCTTCTTGTTGCCAAAGGAATCTTGCCAAAATATCTTCTTAACAGATTGTATAGAACTAATACAACACTCCATTTTAGAACAACATGTATAGGATACATACAGACGCCATTTTAGTTAACCATTAAAACAGTCTTTAATATAAACCAGAGGATGCAAATTGCCATGAATCAGGGAACATATCTCACAGTCTCATTTCTCCAGCTTCCTTTAGATGGATCCTGTCCCTCAGGCATGCCAACTGCACCACTCAGCTTAGTCTCATCTGCACAGGTGCTGAGGGTGCATCTCTCCCACAGTGTAAGCCATGGGTGGGATGAATTGCCTTAAGTACCTCCAGAAAAAAAACGATTTTGGGTAAGAAGGAGCTCCCTTCTTGAAGCAGAGCCCAGGATCACACATTTCTCCTACAAAATGAATGAAACCAAGAAATAAACAAAACAGATCCAAGGTGCCAGGTACTCAAAAGCAAATGAATGAACTAAGTAAATAAGTGTAGAATCACAGAATTGTTTTGTCTGGGAAAAACCTGCAAGATGGTCAAGTCCAATCATTAACTACCACTAACCCATGGCCCTCAGCACCACATGTCCAGGGCTTTCCAACCCCTCCAGGGATGGAGACTCCACCACTGCTCTGGCCAGCCTGGGCCAGGCCTTCACAGCCCTTGCCAGCAACAAATTGTTCCCCATGGGCGACCTGAACCTCCCCTGGCACAACCTGAGGCTGTTTCCTTTTGTCCTCTCTCTTGTTCCTTGGGAGAAGAGCCCAAGCCCCACCTGGCTCCAGCCTCCTCTCAGGGAGCTGCAGAGAGCCAGAAGGTCTCCCCTGAGCCTCCTCTTCTGCAGGCTAAGCAAGCCCAGTTCCCTCAGCTGCTCCTCCAGGAATGGAGACTCCACCACTGCCCTGGCCAGCATGGGCTAAGGATCCAACACAGAATCATTGAATCATTATTGTTGAAGAAGGCAGCTAAGATCATTAAGTCATAGAATCATTATTGTTGGAAAAGACCTCTGAGATCATCCAGTCCAACTGCTTTCAGCTCTAACTGCCTTATCCTAGCAAAAAAACCCAAATGTTGAATTGAAATATTGCCCTGGAAACCACAAAGCAATGAGGTATTGCAGGTAAATATCCAAATTCCATGTACTTCACAATGAGACAAGAAAGGAAAAAAATGAATTTAAAGTGCTTCAGTTGCAGAGAACTGCATCAGCATGGGAAATAAGCTGGACACTGCCTGGAACAGTTTAAAAGAGGACAGAGAAAAAGAAAAGTGAATCCTTGTACCAATTTCCATGACAAATATGTTGCTGATTAGTACATGGCCTGATTAAGCTCTTTACATGTTTTTTTCCACCAGATATCAGCAGGCCACAAACCTTATCTCCATCTCTCTCTCTGTCTCTGTATAAATGAGAAGAAGCAAGAGATGAGAACATTTTTGCTCTCTGCTTATCTCCCCACAGGCAGCTTGTGAGCTGAGCTGTTCAAGCAGGAACAGGATCCAGTTGTAATTCATAGGAGCTACTGTGTCCCTGGGAAGCTCTGCATCTCCTTGGGGTTTGGGATCTGGAGGAATTTGGGGTGGTTCCTGTGTCACTCAGGGTTCAGGAGGGAGCTGGGGGCTGATGATCTGTAGCTTGCTGGTGTGTTCACACAACAGGAGAGGGCTGAGAGCAAGGAGAGGCTCAGCAGGGAGGGGGAAAGGGTCTAGAGTGTTGGGAGGAGCAGCTGAGGGAAGTGGGGTTGGTTAGACTGGAGAAGAGGAGGCTCAGGGGAGACCTTCTGGCTCTCTCAGGGTGTTTGCAGAGATCTGGGAGTTGGGGGAGAGGAACCTCATGGAGGTCAGCAAGGGCCAGTGGAGGGTCCTGCACCTGGAGAGGAAGAACCCGATGGAGCAGGACAGGTTAGGGGCTGAACTGCTGGAAAGCAGCTCCATGGAGAAGGAGCTGGGAGTGCTGGGGGAAAACAAGGTCACCAGGAGCCAACAAAGTGGCCAAGGAGGCCAATGGTCTCCTGGGCTGCAGGAAGAAGAGTGTGAGCAGCAGCAGGTGGAGNTGTGAGGGTGTTGGAGCCTTGGCCCAGGCTTTGCAGAGAGGCTGTGGAGTCTCCTTGTGTGGAGAGATTGCCAAGGCAGCTGGAGGTGACCCTGGGCAAGCTGCTGTGGGTGACCCTGCTGGAGCAGGGGGTTGGCCTGGGTGATCTCCAGAGGTCCCTTTCAACCCCAACCATGCTGGATTCTGTGATTCTGAGCTCTGCAGGCCAGGAGCCTCCTGGAAGTGAACAAATAACCCTGTGGTTATTGAGGAGTGTTCAGGAGCTTTAAATCTTACAGGGCACTGCAGGAAATCAAACTAGTGTTAAACTAATCCAGAATTTCCCTAGATGCTAGAACACAGAACAATTATGCATTAGGGAAGCATTAATGAGCAGAATGAGTAATTAGGGTGAGAGCTGAGGGATCCAGAGGCAGTACACACTTGCAAGTGGGGGTTTCTGGGTAGCAGGGGATTACCTGGCATGGCTCAAGCTCCCTCAGCTCCCTGCCAGCTCCAGACTTCCTTATGGGCTCTGACCAGAGTTTAAGCATCACATGGAGCACCACAAAAACCATCTCAGAGGCACTATTGAGTGTGGTCATCACCATCTGCCCACATCAAGCAGCTCCACCCTAGCAACTAGGAGGGTGGACAGGTACCTGCAGATACCACTTGGCCCTGAACTCAAGTTCTTCAAGCTCCTGAGAGCCACCAAAATAACTCTGACTTTGTTCAGCTTCCTTTTACCCAGCAGACAGAGCAGATAGGAGTGTGTCCACCAGGAGAAACAGCCACTGAGGGGCAACACATGCTGCATCTGGGATCCAGCAGCCTCTGGGAAGAAGGTTTCCTGCTTCTTGCTGGTGCCCTTTGCACATTTACCTGTGCATGGGCAGCTCTGGAGTGAAAATCTGCTCTAAGGGTGACATGTTCCACCTGGGGCTGGGTAGAGCTCCTGGATTTCCCTATTTGGGACAGCCTTGAGGCTGTTTCCTCTTGTCCTCTCCCTTGTCCCTTGGCAGAAGAGCCCAAGCCCCAGCTGGCTCCAGCCTCCTCTCAGGGAGCTGCAGAGAGCCAGAAGGTCTCCCCTGAGATACATCTGGAAACCTGATGTTCAGAGCCTGCAGGTTCTTGTGTTTGATGGAATTCTTATTTACCTTTTGTTTTATATAAAGCCCAGATGAAGGTTTTGAGCAAAAAACACATGCTGCAAAGGCAATGACTTGTAGAAAGCATCTGCATGACCTTCTGGATATTGGTGTCATGCTCTTGCTGCAGATAACAAATAATATTAGCTGGAGATGGTTTCTAGCTGTTAGGCAAAATTATTATCCTGTCAAATGTGATGAATGAGGAAAGCAGAGAAGGCTTCAGCATCCCATCTTGGTAGCTATGGTCTGTAATCAGAGAATCCCAGAATCCAGCATGGTTGGGGTTGAAAGGGAGCTCTGGAGATCATCCAGCCCAACCCCCTGCTCCAGCAGGCTCACCCACAGCAGCTTGCCCAGGGTCACCTCCAGCTGCCTTGGCAATCTCTCCACACAAGGAGACTCCACAGCCTCTCTGGACTGCTCTCTTTCAGTACTTAAAGGGACCCAGAAGAAAGGTGGGGAGAGACTTTTCATCTGGAGCTGTTGGGACAGACCAAGGGGCTGATGGTTTGAAACCAAAAGAGGAGATTGAGACTAGATCCAAGGAAGCAATGTTTTCCTCTGAGGGTGGTAAGAGCCTGTGCCAGGTTGCCCAGAGAGGTGGGAGATGTCCCAGCCCTGGAAGCATTGCAGCTCAGGTTGGTTGGAGCTCTGAGCAACCTGCTCTGGTTGCAGATGTCCCTGCTGCCTGCAGGGGTTGGACTAGATGACCTTGGAAGGTCCTTTCCAACCCAAACCAGTCTATGATTTCCTCATGGACCTTGCTCCCTCTTCTTCTGGACTGGAATGGATTTTCCACCTCTTCCCAGCTCCTCATCCCAGCTCCTGGGGAGAAGTTTCCAAGCTATGGATACAAAAGGCTTTAATGGATTGGAGGTTACCCCTCTGGACTAAACTAAATACCTCCATGATTCCAGGCTCTGCTCAGCTCCTTGAGCCATGTGTTGGCTGTTTCTATTCCTCAGGCCACTTGGACACAATCCATGCCATCAAAACTGGAGTTAAAATTCCTCTCTTTGGGAATGTTCTCCCTCAGGAACACTTGTTGGGAGGAGTAAAGCACTCTGCTGTCTCTCAGGGGAAGAAAACAGCCTCAAGTTGTGCCAGGGGAGGTTCAGGTTGGCCATGAGGAACAATTTCTTGCTGGCAAGGGTTGTGAAGGGCTGGCCCAGGCTGGCCAGGGCAGTGGTGGAGTCCCCATCCCTGGAAGCTTCAGGGAGTGACAGTCTCTGGTGGCTGATGCTGCAGCATGTTCTGATTCCAGCAGGATGTTCAAACCTAAAGAGAGGAGGGACAAATGAGGAGAGTGGTTCAAGGTTTGGAGAATATTCAAGTGAGAGCCTCTGGGTGTTCCTTGGGTGAGGAAGGGTTTGATCATCTGCTCTGGGAACTTCCATGGGCTACAGGGATCTGGTGGCAGCCAAGAAATGAAGCAAGATGTTATGGGTGGCAAGGGAATGACATCAGAGTGGGGATAAGGCTTTCAACAGGGACAACAATAATCATATTAACAATAAAAGGATATTTTACTGCTTGTTCTGAATGGCTCTTCAGTGCTAAACACTTTGCTAGGAGAGGATTTCATGCAGTTATAAGTTTGGTTGGTTGGAAGAGAGCTTTGAGAGCATTGAGTCCAAACTTAGCCAGCACTGCCAGGTCACCACTGCACCATGGCCCTCAGCACCACAGCTCCAGGGCTTTCCAACCCCTCCAGGCATGGGGACTCCACCACTGCCCTGGCCAGCCTGGGCCAGCCCTTCACAACCCTTTTGGAGAAGTAATTGTTCCTGATGGCCAACTTGAACCTCCCCTGGCACAACTTGAGGCTGTTTCCTCTTGTCCTCTCCCTTGCTCCTTGGGAGAAGAGCCCAAGCCCCAACTGGGTGACCCTGCTGGAGCAGAGGGGTTGGCCTGGATGATCTCCAGAGGTCCCTTCCAACCCCAACCATGCTGGATTCTGGGATTCTGTGGATTTGTTTCTTTGCTGCAGCACAAAGCAGCATTTTGGAAACTTCCAGCACCTTCTATCCAAACCCCAAAACCACCTCCTGGGGATCAGTTCCTTTGGGATTTATCTGTTTCCTCTAGTGGTGGCTAAATAAGATCATGTTCTGAAGGAAAACCACCCTTGTTTCCATTAGGTTTTATGCTAAAAAAAGAAGGAGAAATGATCCTTAATGAAGTTTTTCTGCTTTATTTTGTTTGGTTTCCTTGTCCCAACTGAAGAGCTGGGTAAATAAAAGCTTTCTTGGAAATGTCTTTGTGCTTGGCCTGCAGTAGTTGAGACTAATGACTGCTCTCCTGCAATTTCCTCACCTTATTAAATCTCTTGCTCATTTTCAGCTCCTTTTACCTTTCACCCCCAAAGCCTCCTCCAGAACCAGCCAGAAGAGAACCATTTCCCATGCCAAATGAGGCAGATTTTCTGCCCCACTTGATGTTTCCTTCCCTCTCCACCTCTCATCTAATCCAACCCTTCTCCATTTCTCTCCCTTCTTCTTCTGCCTCCAGACTGGCAAACCTGGAGGAGGTCATTGACAGCAACAAGATCAGGCTATTAAAACAGCCAGGGTAATCTATTGGATTGAATTAAACCCAGCAGCATGGAATGGCCTTGAGGTTAGCAGCCATTTAAGGTTGTCTTCAGACATGGTAGATCAAATTCTCCTTCTTCAGGGCCTCTTGAGATGGATCATCATCATCATGGGGCTTTCTTTTCCATCCTGGCCCCCATGAGAGAAGCAAATCCAAATGAAACACTTAATTAGGCTGAAAAATATTCTCCTATTAACAGAGTATCAATAACTCACTTCCACTTGGAGATTCTAACAAGATCTTCTCCTTCCTTAATCTCATCCTTAGTGGGAAGTGGAAAAGCCCTGCAATAAATCAAGGGGCAAAGGCACCACTGATAGGGAACATAGACAACTGTGCTGTCTTGCTCCTCACCTAGAGGTGCTCCCCAGAGATGTTCTGCAGCATGTTTCCTTCCCTTGAGCTGGGAGACCCACATGTTATTGCTCTGATGGAGCTTCTCAGCTGTTTGGAGTTCTCCTCTGGCACTTTGCAGTTGACAGCAGATGGAGATCCTACAACAGACCTGGCAGTCAAGAGTGGTGAAGGAAGAGTTGCACCAGGACAGGTTAGGGGCTGAGCTGCTGGAAAGCAGCTCTATGGGGAAGGAGCTGGGAGTGCTGGGGGACGGCAAGTTCCCCAGGAGGCAGCAATGTGCCCTCAGGGCCAAGAAGGCCAATGGTCTCCTGGACTGCAGGGAGAAGAGTGTGAGCAGCAGCAGGGGGAGGGAGGTGATCCTGCCCCTCTCTTCTGCCCCACTCAGGACACAGCTGCAGTCCTGGCTCCAGCCCTGGGCTCCCCAGTCCAAGAGAGACAAGGAACTAGTGCAGAGAGTCCCTGGGAAGCTAGGGAGATGCTGAGGGACCTGGAGCATCTGTGGCAGGAGGAAAGGCTGAGAGCCCTGGGGGTGCTGAGCCTGGAGAAGAGCAGCCCCAGAGGGTAGCTGCTCCATGCTGAGCAAGAGCTGCAGGCTGGGGGCAAGAGGCTGGGGCTAGACTCTGCTCAGTGGTGCCCAGGGACAGCCCAAGGGGCACTGGGCACCAGCTGGAGCCCAGGAGGTTGCAGCTGAGCAGGAGGAGAAGCTTGTTTGGTGTGAGGGTGTTGGAGGCCTGGCCCAGGCTTTGCAGAGAGGCTGTGGAGTCTCCTTGTGTGGAGAGATTGCCAAGGCAGCTGGAGGTGACCCTGGGCAAGCTGCTGTGGGTGACCCTGCTGGAGCAGGGGGTTGGCCTGGATGATCTCCAGAGGTCCCTGCCAACCCCAACCATGCTGCATTGTGGAATTCTTAACATGTCATGGCTGAAAAAAATCAGACCAAAGAAATTGTAAGAGTCTAAGACCTTTAAAACTCTTCCTTCATGCTCCCTGGGCCCCAGGCAGCCTGAACCTTGAGCTCCCCAAGGTTTCAGCATCCTCCAGCCCTGGCTGTGGAAGCTCTGATGACATTGTCCCTGGATATTAATTATTCTGAAGAACATTTCTAAAACCCCAAAGATCTGCAAGCCACCCAGAGACTAATTTGCTCTGGTTTCTGTGGTGTGGTGTTGCCATGGGAGTGGAAGAACAAGGGTTTGGAAAGAAACATGTTTGGAAATGAAAGTCCAATGCTTCCAGAGAGTGTTTTGAACATGAGGAGCCAGGAGCTCCAACAGCAGGGGCATGATGTCTCCTTGGATGCAATTAGACATTCAAGAGAGAAGTTGCCTCAGAAGTTGGATGTTTGAAAATGTATGGAAATAGGCAGAGACACAGAACCCCAAAATCCAGCATGGTTGGGGTTGGAAGAGACCTCTGGAGATCATCCAGTCCAACCCCCCTGCTCCAGCAGGGGCACCCAGAGGCAGTGGACATCCTCACTCTGGGACTTGCATGGAGGGAACATCCTCCTTCTCTGCTCTAACACTGCCATCCCCTGGCATGTTAGCACATAGGCACATAGCTTGGCTGGTCTCCAGTGTCTCCAGGGTCTATTGGACCTCTTCTTTTCTCTGCCAGTTCCAGAAGAGGTCATCCCTGCCTCCATCCATCCATCCATCCCTCCATCCTCCCTCCACCCATCCATTCATCTCCATCTACCTATCCATCCCTGCCTCCATCCTCCATCCATCCATCCATCCTCCATCCATCCTCCATCCCTCCATTCTCCATCCATCCATCCTCCCTCCATCCTCCATCCACCCATCCATTCATCTCCATCC
>VWZX01001742.1:0-23615 GCA_013399015.1 Galbula dea | reverse complement strand
CCTGCTGCTGCTCACACTCTTCTCCCTGCAGTCCAGGAGACCATTGGCCTTCTTGGCCCTCAGGGCACATTGCTGCCTCCTGGGGACCTTGTTGTCCCCCAGCACTCCCAGCTCCTTCTCCATGGAGCTGCTTTCCAGCAGCTCAGCCCCTAACCTGTCCTGCTCCATCAGGTTCTTCCTCCCCAGGTGCAGGAGCCTCCACTGGCCCTTGCTGAGCTACAGCAGGTTCCTCAGCCCCAGCTCTCAGCCTGTCCAGCTCTCCCTGCCTGGCAGCACAGCCTGAGCCTGGCTCCCCCACTCCTCCCAGTGTGGCACCAGCAGCCAACTGCCTGAGGCTGCACTCTGTGCCTTCAGCCAGGCCATGGATGAAGATGTTGAACAAGACTGGACCCAGCAGTCCTGACCCCTTGGGGAACACCACAAGCTCCAGGCCTCCAACTAGCCTCTGCCCCACTGATCACAACCCTCTGAGCTCTGGCCTTCAGCCAGTTCTCCACCCCCCTCACTCTCCACTCATCTAACCCACACTTCCTAAGCTGCTGCTCAACTTCATGGTTCTGTGATTCATCCTGAAATTCTTCCAGAGCAGCAGAGGAAGGAAATTTTAAGGCACATATTGCACTGGAATTTCCCTTCCTATGAATGGGCAGAGCTCTAGAGACACACAGGAGAGGAAATTGCACCAGAGCTGGGTTTCAGCATCTGGGAAGGGACAGAGAGAAAAATCCTGTCTTGGGTAAGGAGAAGGAAAGAGAAAGAAAGGGAAAAAGGACAACTTTCCCCTTTCAGTCCTTATGAAACCACCAGCCCTCTGTCTTGGGGTTAACTATATTGAGACATCATCTACTAGGATGTGTGAGGTGCCTTCAGCCTTGGAAAAACCTTCTTGGTTGCATGCAGAAGAGTGTGAGCAGCAGCAGGGGGAGGGAGGTTCTCCTGCCCCTCTCTTCTGCCCCACTCAGGACACAGCTGCAGTCCTGGCTCCAGCCCTGGGCTCCCAAGGCCAAGAGAGACAAGGAACTAGTGCAGAGAGTCCATGGGAGGCTAGGGAGATGCTGAGGGACCTGGAGCATCTGTGGCAGGAGGAAAGGCTGAGAGCCCTGGGGCTGCTGAGCCTGGAGAAGAGCAGCCCCAGAGGGGAGCTGCTCCATGCTGAGCAAGAGCTGCAGGCTGGGGGCAAGAGGCTGGGGCCAGACTCTGCTCAGTGGTGCCCAGGGCCAGCCCAAGGGACACTGGGCACAAACTGGAGCCCAGGATGTTGCAGCTGAGCAGGAGAAGAAGCTTGTTTGTTGTGAGGGTGTTGGAGCCCTGGCCCAGGCTTTGCAGAGAGGCTGTGGAGTCTCCTGGTGTGGAGAGATTGCCAAGGCAGCTGGAGGTGACCCTGGGCAAGCTGCTGTGGGTGACCCTGCTGGAGCAGGGGTTGGGCCTGGATGATCTCCAGAGGTCCCTGCCAACCCCCTCCATACTGGATTCTAGGGTTCTGTAGTAATGAGGATCCTTCTCACTGCATTTGCACAGCCCATGAGATTTCCTCTTGCTTCAGGACAGGAAGGAACATCCTGTGGTTGAGGGTCAGGAAAGGGAACCATCAGTTTAGCCTCTCTCTTTGTCCAGGGCTTTCCTCTTCTGAACTCAGCCTGCATAGACATCTGCCCCTTGGTCACTGGCAGCTCCTGGTGTAACTCCTTCATGCATTAGAAGGCAGATGAGGATCAGAAAGCAGCCCCAAAACCCAGTAAAACAAAGCAGCTGATGAGCACTGGTGGACTCCAGCCACCCAGTTTCCATCCCAGCTCTGCAAACAGTTTCTCCAGCCTCTCAGCCTTTGGCTCTCTCTCCTTGAGACGTCAGCAGAGCTCAGCTGGAAAACCTCAGCCCTCAGCCAGCTGTTGTTTCCCTAACTCCACATGCAGAAAAGGCTCAGCCTCAACCACACAAGTGGAGATGTGTCTCATTCCCCAGGCAGGACATTCAGCTGCTCCTTCAGAAACCCAGTTCAACTCTTGGAGCAAGAGCAGAGCAAAGCCTGGGGAGATCCAAGCTCACTAATGTGGCCTCTACCAGGCTGCAAGCCCCAATTTCTTCCTCTGTGGGCATCTGGAATCTCAGACACAGGAGAGGATTTAGTGGTCTGGTGGTGACAGGTAGACTTGATGATCTTAGAGGTCTCTTCCAACCTTCATGAGTCTCTGTTTCTATGATTTGATGATCCCTTTGGACAAGAGCAGTTCTGTCATCAGTTCCTGCAAGCTGACTTTGCTCCAAGTCTTTCCACCACCTCCTCCAGAGGGTTTAACATCACTGAGCTGGAAGGAGACTGGAATTGAAGCATTTTATGCAGCACACTGAGGTTTTAGTCACTAAGACATACCTAGGGCTTGGTTTTCAGTAGGAATTATCCTTTTCACTCACACAAGATAGACTCAGGGGCCAAGAATTTGAAAGTCAAAGAGTTGCAGCCACCTGAAATAGCTGCAGGAAAGCACTTGGTCAGAGAGTGGCAGCAGCAGGCAGGAGATGTCTCTGAGCTGGGAGACGTGTGGCTAAGTGCATCAGGAGAAACACTTTGTTTCCCAAAGCTTTTATACTATCCCAGAGTCACAGAGTTAGTTTGGTTGGAAGAGACCTTGGAGATCATCAAGTCCAACCATTCCCCAGCACTGCCAGGTCACCACTAACCCCTGGCCCTCAGCACCACATCTCCAGGGCTTTCCAACCCCTCCAGGGATGGAGACTCCACCACTGCCCTGGACAGACTGGGCCAGGCCTGCACAAACCTCTCAGGGAAGAAATTGTTCCTCCTGGCCAACCTGAACCTCCCCTGGCACAACTTGAGGCTGTTTCCTCTTGTCCTCTCCCTTGTTCCTTGGCAGAAGAGCCCAAGCCCCATGTGGCTCCAACCTCCTCTCAGGGAGCTGCAGAGAGCCAGAAGGTCTCCCCTGAGCCTCCTCTTCTCCAGGCTAAGCAAGCCCAGTTCCCTCAGCTGCTCCTCACAAGCCTTGTGCTCTAGACCCTTCCCCACCTTCCTTGCCCTTCTCTGCCCACACTGCAGGGTTTCACCTGCTCCCCTTCCCACCTGATGCAATGCCACCTCACCCATAGCTAATAGGCTGAGTGTTGGGCTTCTTCAGCCTGCAGAAGAGAAGGCTCCAGGGAGCCTTCCTGGTGACCTTTCAGTACTTCAAGGGATATAGGAGAAAGATGGGGACAGACTTTTGAGCAGGACCTGTTGGGACAGGACAAGGGCTGATGGTTTGAGGCTAGAAGAGAAGATTTGGTCTAGACAGAAGGAAGATGTTCTGCCAGACATCCAGGACTTGGGCTGGAGCAGCAAACCCAGAGCTCGGGGTGGCTCCCAGCAGCTGGAGATGAGGTGCAGAGGAAGAGGAGTCAATAGATGGTGCTCTTCTTCCACCCAACATCCTCATGTCATACTGCTGCTGAAAGGAGTGTCCACCTTTCCCTGCCTCCATCTAGGCATGGAGGGTGATGACTCCCCCCCACCTACCTGGGCCATTTTGGGTGCCTACACCTAGAGACCCTCCTCTTCCCACCAGCTTATCTCCCTCACTCAAAGACCTCTGACCTCCCAAATTCCCTGCTTAGGGGCTGTCTGTACACATCCCCACCTAGCCTGGCTGGCTGGGGAGGAGTTCTGCAGCTGTAAATTATTCATAATTCCATTTGATTTGAGGTTTCTTTTCCAGCTCTCCTCATGCCCTTCCTGAGCCACTGCAGAGCCAACCAGAGCTGATAAGGGTGATGTCCTCTGCAGTGCATTATCTGCCTGGTGCAGCCCTTGCTGGGGGAGGACAGCTCAGGGTCACATGGCTGAAGAGTATTTTTGGCCATGGTGGTTTGGCTCTCTCCTGCTTCAGTCAAAAAAAAAAAAGGCACTTTCTCTGCTGCTGGGGTTAATAAAGAGGTTGTTTAATTATTAGTTAATGAGCTCATGCAGGGAATGAAGATAATCTTCCCTTTGGAAACAGCAAATCCTTCTGCCCAGCCTGGTCCATGGGCATCTCATCCAGCAGAGCCCAAGAAGAAATCCTGGGAGGAGAAGGTGGCTGTGCCTGTCTCAGATTGCTTTGAGTTGGGAATAATTCCATGGGGAGTTTCCAGTTGGGAGCTTGTTGTGGCTTTGGGGATGAAAAAAGAATGGAGAAGCCATCAAAGGTTCTCTCCATCTCCTCCCTATATTCTCCTTGGATGTCATTTTGTGTCCTGGTCCCCAGGACTGTAACATGATGAAGTCCCAAGTGGGAATTGGCTCTGGCAAACCTGGTCTGGGTTTGTGCACCTGTTTGCAGCCAAGACATCAATGTGCAGGGCAGCCAAGGCTGTGTCAAGCCAGGAACACTTGGAGAAGGCAGCAGGAAGGACAAGCAACAGCAGCTGGGCAAGGTTCAGTGTCTTGGCCAAGAGAGGGGATGGACTTAGACCTCTAGACTTTGATCCTGAAAACATTACCACCAGAGACCTCCTGATGAACTCCAAGTTATCTGCAAGCAAATAATCCCAGAATCCAGCATGGTTGGGGTTGGCAGGGACCTCTGGGGATCATCCAGCCCAACCCCACCCTGCTCCAGCAGGGTCACCCACAGCAGCTTGCCCAGGGTCACCTCCAGCTGCCTTGGCAATCTCTCCACACAAGGAGACTCCACAGCCTCTCTGCAAAGCCTGGGCCAGGCCTCCAACACCCTCACAACAAACAAGCTTCTCCTGCTGCTCAGCTGGAACCTCCTGGGCTCCAGTTTGTGCCCAGTGCCCCTTGGGCTGTCCCTGGGCACCAGTGAGCAGAGTCTGGCCCCAGCCTCTTGCCCCCAGCCTGCAGCTCTTGCTCAGCATGGAGCAGCTCCCCTCTGGGGCTGCTCTTCTCCAGGCTCAGCAGCCCCAGGGCTCTCAGCCTTTCCTCCTGCCACAGATGCTCCAGGTCCCTCAGCATCTCCCTAGCCTCCCATGGACTCTCTGCACTAGTTCCTTGGCTCTCTTGGCCTGGGGAGCCCAGGGCTGGAGCCAGGACTGCAGCTGTGTCCTGAGTGGGGCAGAAGAGAGGGGCAGGATCACCTCCCTCCCCCTGCTGCTGCTCACACTCTTCTGCATGCACCTCAGGAGACCATTGGCCTTCTTGGCCACCAGGTCCCACTGCTGGCTTAGTTCAGTGCCTTAGTGCAGAAAAGCAATGGGGAGAGCTACTGCAACATAGTTTGGGGTTCTATAAACAAACTATTCCCAGTCACAGATCCCAGAGCAATGCCACAGCTTTGGAACTTAAAAGGAATAAATGTAGGTAAATAAAGGGACTAAGGAAATGGAGGTAAGGAAAAAGCTCCAGAGGGATGGGATGGGATAGGATGGGATGGGATGGGATGGGATGGGAAGGGAAGGGATGAAGAGAGGAAATAGGACCCAGGAGATGGCATGAAAACTGGGAGTGCAGAAGCAGTTTGCAAAGCCTTGCACCAGCACAAGCACAGCTCTGTCATTTCGGGATGGCAGCTTTGGGAGAAGGGGAGAGGAAGGAAAAATAAATAAATAAAGGAGATAATGGAAAGAATCCAATCGAAAGAGATTGCAAAAGTTTTGGTACAAATCTGCTCGGGCTTTTGAAATCGCAGCCTAAGCTCCACCTCCTCCAAGCCATCCCCACCTCCAGGCTGGGAAGGAAAAGCCTGAATGGCCACAGCAGCTGCTGGTGGAGGAAAAGTTTTGCTCCTGGCACAGTAGGATTGGGATCGGCAGAGTCCTGGAATTGTGAGTATGGCAACTGCCACCCACTGCCAGGAGATGAGTGTGGGACAGAGACCTCCCTCGGGCTCTGCCTCCAAGCTGCAGCATGGCTTTGAGCTTTGGGAGATGAGAACTTCTCAGGCTCTTCCCTCTCCCTCTTGTTTTGCCGGACTCCTTGAGCCCATTTGGCTCAGGAGATTTCCAGCTCCTTCAAAGCTCAAGGGTGGGGGAAAAGAAAGGCTTGGTGACAACTGCTCTGCACCTCCATCCCCTGCTGCCTTTCTGCAGGTGGATTTGTGCTGCTTCCACTCTGCTTTTGCTTATTTCTTTCAGTCTTTTTATTGGCTTTTGGGGTTTGGGGGATTTTTTTTCCCTTAGGCAGCTCCACTCATGTCTCTCTCCCTTTGCAGGGACTTTTCCCAAGCCCTCAAGCTTCCATGGTTGGTTTCTCTTCCAGTTTTGCTTCTCCTTTTTATGGCAACCCTTCTTCTGACCCCAGGTCTTAGTGAGCTTTTGAGGGAGATGCCAGGTTGGACCTTGGCTGACCCCAGCCTTCTCCAGCAGTGTGTTGGCTTGGGAGAGACTTCTTCTTCACATAGATCATGGTGTGTTGGCTGCAAAAAGCTGATGTGACCTCCAGGCTGTGAGAAAATAGGTGGCAGGGGGCAGGAAAGGGTTAAGGCCATGGGGAGAGGCTTTGTGAAGCTCTGTAGGCTGTGGGTGAAGATGCAAACAACTCCATGAGCAAGGGGGGGGGTGGTGGGATGCATCCCTCCCTCTGCTTTGGTCTGGGCACTGGTTGCTCTGCAGAGGTGTGAGCTTAGCCTGGAGACAAGAGCTGTCTTCAGGGCTGAGCTGCTGCCACTGCCTGGAGTTTTCCTTAGCTGGATTGCTCTTGGGTCAAGCAGGCTTCTTGCTTTCTCCTGGGTCTTGCAACTGGTGGAGCTGGTGTGTCCCTTACACAGGAGGTGAGCACAGCCTCCTGGGGTCAGTCAGGCCTTCCTGAAAACCCTGATTTTTTGACAGTTAGAGGTGAGATGAAATGGTGGGAGAAGGTCCTGCGCTTCACACAGCCCAGCTGGGCAGGTGTTGGCCAAGCTTGCTGCTTCTAGGAGGACTAGGGCAGGGCTTGTCCTCCTGGGCTGGGCACTGGGGAGGCCACAGCTCCAAGCCTGGGCTCCCTTTTGGGCTCCTCACCCCCAGAAGGCCATGGAGGTGCTGGAGTGTGGGCAGAGAAGGGCAAGGAAGGTGGGGAAGGGGCTAGAGCACAAGGGTTGTGAGGAGCAGCTGAGGGAACTGGGCTTGCTTAGCCTGGAGAAGAGGAGGCTCAGGGGAGACCTTCTGGCTCTCTGCAGCTCCCTGAGAGGAGGCTGGAGCCACGTGGGACTTGGGCTCTTCTGTCAAGGGACAAGGGAGAGGAGAAAAGGAAACAGCCTCAAGTTGTGCCAGGGGAGGTTCAGGTTGGCCACAAGGAAGAATTTGTTGCTGGCAAGGGCTGTGAAGGGCTGGCCCAGGCTGGCCAGGGCAGTGGTGGAGTCCCCATCCCTGGAGGGGTTGGGAAGCCCTGGAGCTGTGGTGCTGAGGGTCAGGGGTTAGTGGTGACCTGGCAGTGCTGCTTTATGGTTGGACTCCATGATCTTCAAGTTCTCTTCCAACGAAAAGGATTCTGTGACTTTCTGCAGCCCATGAATCTCAAACAATAGAAGAACACGAACTCACTCTCTCTGCTGCCCCAAATATCAACCTTTCTCCTCTTTCCCATGCCAGCTCCAGCCCTACATAACTCCACTGGGCTGGAGCTTCCTCCTAGCTCTTGCTCCTTGTCCCAACATCACCCTGTAATGTCACCAGCTCTCTCCTCCCCAACAGCATTTCCTCCTGGGTGTTTAGAACCAGCTCCTCTCCACCTCTTTTGGTTTAGGTTTGTTTTGCTGGCTAAGGAACTTTTTCACTTCTCCTTAGCTCTGCTCTCACTTCCCCACAGCAGAAGTTCTCTGCATCTACCCTTCAGTCAATCCCTCTTGTGTGCAGGTGCCCAGCATCACTTCCAGCTCCTGCTGGAGGAAATCTTATTGGTTTCCCCTCAAATATTTGGGGATTTTTTTGGCTAGAATCTAGAAGTGATTTTAGAAGGAGAAAAGAGTTCCCCTTGAATGTCCTGTGGAAATCAAGGGGTAAGAAGCAAGTGAGTTGGTGCTCCCCATGCATCAATGTGTAAGAGATCAGGTCCTTGGCCCTGTGTGTGTGTGCCTATGGAAAATCTTGGGGTTTGGAGCTTCTTTGGGGGGAGAAATTAGAGAGTATATAGAGGAAACAACATCTGGATTGCTCCAGGAAGACTCAGCTCCAGGGAGCTGTTGGGACTTTCACTCAGGATGTATCTACAAGGCATGAGGTTCTTGCAGCAGCTCCTGCTTTTCTTTTTGCAACAGCTTCTCCCTCAAAAAAGTTGCTTTTTGCTGATCAGATTCTGTTTGGCTCCTCCCTGCCTGGTGCCTTTTCCTTGCTTTCACACATTGCCTCCAGCTGCCAACAGGCTCTGCAAAGCTCTCTAGAAATGTGCAGCAGAAGCCTCACTCCTGTGCAAGCAAGGATGGAGGAGAACAATTAGCAGGAAGGTATTTATGGGGTGAAAAACCTCCAAAATAGGAAAATTCTGCTGTGGGCTCACCTTCCTTCAGGCTTGGCAGATGTTTGTTCCACAGACTCCAGCACTGTGTCTGTAGCTTACAGAAGGGCAGCTCACAGAACCTCAGAATCCAGCATGGAGGGGGTTGGAAGGGACCTCTGGGGATCATCCAGGCCAACCCCACCCTGCTCCAGCAGGGTTACCCACAGCAGCTTGCCCAGGGTCACCTCCAGCTGCCTGGGGAATCTCTCCACACCAGGAGACTCCACAGCCTCTCTGCAAAGCCTGGGCCAGGCCTCCAACACCCTCACACCAAACAAGCTTCTCCTGCTGCTCAGCTGGAACCTCCTGGGCTCCAGTTGGTGCCCAGTGCCCCTTGGGCTGTCCCTGGGCACCAGTGAGCAGAGTCTGGCCCCAGCCTCTTGCCCCCAGCCTGCAGCTCTTGCTCAGCATTCAGCAGCTCCCCTCTGGAGCTGCTCTTCTCCAGGTTCAGCAGCCCCAGGGCTCTCAGCCTTTCCTCCTGCCACAGATGCTCCAGGTCCCTCAGCATCTTCACACGCTGTCTGGACACACAGACATCAATCTACCACAGCATCTTTATTAATAGCAGCACAGCTCCTGTTAGCTGAACAAGGAGAAACACTCACTGGGCTCAGCACAGCTTGAGTAAATAATGGGGAATGTAACACAGCAAATTAAACCCCAGCAGGGGAGACAAAATGCCAACAAATAACCCATAACCTTCCTTCCCTCCATGGAATTTAGAGATAATTTACATTCACCAGCAGTAAAAGTGGAATAGAGTCAGGGTGAGTGTTGGAGTGTGCCTGTGGTAAGTGGGGAGATGGTCTGGAAATTGGGGGTGAAAAAAGGCTTTAGAATATGACAGAAGGGAAAAGAAACTGTCCAGACATTGTGTGGAGTTGCTGAGGGACCTGGAGCATCTGTGGCAGGAGGAAAGGCTGAGAGCCCTGGGGCTGCTGAGCCTGGAGAAGAGCAGCCCCAGAGGGGAGCTGCTCCATGCTGAGCAAGAGCTGCAGGCTGGGGGCAAGAGGCTGGGGGCAAGAGCATGGGGCCAGACTCTGCTCACTGGTGCCCAGGGCCAGGCCAAGGGGCACTGGGCACAAACTGGAGCCCAGGAGGTTGCAGCTGAGCAGCAGGAGAAGCTTGTTTGTTGTGAGGGTGTTGTAGCCCTGGCCCAGGCTTTGCAGAGAGGCTGTGGAGTCTCCTTGTGTGGAGAGATTGCCAAGGCAGCTGGAGGTGACCCTGGGCAAGCTGCTGTGGGTGACCCTGCTGGAGCAGGGGGTTGGCCTGGATGATCTCCAGAGGTCCCTGCCAGTCCCAACCATGCTGGATTCTGGGATTCCTGGATATGGAGGTTATTCCCCAGGTTGTAGCCCCTCCCTTTGCCACCCTGAGGCCACTGTCTCCTGGCAGTGGTGATGAGATGACAGGCAAGCAAGGCTGTAATTAATGGCAATATTTTATTACAGCCTGATGGCATCAGTTGGTCTGGAACTGACCTGCTGGCTTATCCATACTCATCTCCCTCAACCCACAACATCCAGGGCTTGTCCTGCCAGGCTCTGCCTTCCAAAGAGATGCTGTCACAGATGACAGGAATGTGGAAAACCCCCACAGTTCTTAGGAGAAATCCCTCAGCTATAGCTGAAGGAAGAACATCAGCTGATGGATCTGCAGTGCCAGGCACCTTTGCTCTCTGCATGACTATCCATCCATCACTCCATCCATCATCCACCCCTCCATCCATCTCTCCATCCTTCCACCCCTCCCTCCATCACCTTCCTTCAGGTGCAGGACCATATCCCATGGGTGGTTGATAGCTGCTGCTCAGGGTCCCTGCTGCATGACCTGCTCCACCAAGCCCCTGCACCAACCTTCTCTCCCTCAATGCTCACCCTTGGTGAAATTTGGCCACCCATGCCCCTAGCTAGCCTCCTAAACAGTTGGACTTGATGATCTGAAAGGTTTCTTCCAACCTAGACCATTCTCTGCTTCTGAAGACCCTCCCCTGGAGCATGGAAAGTTCCTCCTGGGTTCCATGGAGAAGCAATTTTGCTTGAGAGCTCACTTGCAAGGGTACAAAGAAGCAATGTTCTGCTTCTGCAGGGTGCAGCTCTGCTTTGGACCAGGGTCAGTGACATTGCCACCTCTGCCTGTCACCCTTCATCCCACCTCTCACCAGCTTCAAGGTGGTTGGGCACACTGGTGGCTCAGAGCACTGCCTAACCTTCCTGAGGTTCTAGGGGAGCTTCTCATGGACTCTGGAAGTTAGGAGCAAATTTCCTTGACTGCTGCAGCCCTGGGGTTTGCTGCAGCATTATCTCCTCCCTTGAGATGGACCTGAGGGCAGCAATTGCTTTGGGGAGAGGATGTTGGGGGGTTGGTAACTCAGCAGGGAGCAGATCCTCCTCTGGACTCTGCCTCTCCTGAGCACTGCTCTTCAGGCTTGGGTAAATGCCACAGTTAAGACAAGCTCCTCTGGGTAGGGTTTCCATCCAGCCATGATGTGTTTGAGGGCTGTGGGACCTGCTCCTTAGCCTCTTCTCATGGGGGAGGTGTAATGATGGAGAAACAATGATGGAAAGCCTTTCACCTCAGTTGCTGTAGAGCTTCCAGATGCTGCTGAGGTGGAAACATCCATTAGTGTCTCCTTAACAAGGAGGCTAATGACTTTAACGTGCCTGCAAACAATAGAGCTTCCTGAGCAGGAAATCTGGGCATTGAAAACCAACAAAGACATTGACCTCCTGCACATCAATCACTGCACCATGGAGCTGCTGAGAGGGGAGGAGAATCACAGAACAGAATCAGAGAGAGACCATTGAAGGGCATCTAGTCCAACCCCTGCAGGCAGCAGGGACATCTGCAGCTAGAGCAGGTTGCTCACAGCCCCAACCAACCTGAGCTGCAATGGTTGCAGGGATGGGACATCTCCCACCTCCCTGGGCAACCTGGCACAGGGGCTCACCACCCTCAGCAGAAAAACATCTTCCTTCTATCCAGTCTCAATCTGCTCTTTGTGTTTCAAACCATCATCTCTTGCCCTGTCACCACAGGTCCTGATGAAAAGTCTCTCCCCATCTCTCTTAGAGGTCTCCTTGCAGTCCTGCAAGGCCACCAGAAGGTCTCCATGGAGCCTTCTCTCCTCCAGCCTCAACAACCCCAACTCTCTCAGCCTGGCCTCACAGCAGAAGGCTTCCAGCCTTCCCATCATGTCTATGGCCTCCTCTGGCCCTGCTCCACCAGCTCCATGTCTCTGCTGTGCTGAGGACTCCAGAGCTGGCCCCAGCACTGCAGCTGAGCTCTCCCCACAGCAGAGCAGAGCAGAGCAGAGGCACAATCCCCTCCCTGCCCTGCTGGCCACCCTGCTGGGGCTGCAGCCCAGGCCAGGGTTGTCTCCTGGGCTCTGAGCACACATTGCCAGCTCAGCTCCAGCTTCTCCCCCACCAGTTGCCCCAAGCCCTTCTCCTCAGGGCTGCTCTCCAGCCCTTCAGCCCCAGCCTGCAGTGATACCAGGGGTTGTCCTGACCCAGGTGCAGGACCTTGCCCTTGGCCTTGTTGAACCTCCTGATGTTCCTGTGCTCCCACTTCTCCAGCTTCTCCAGGTCCCTCTGGATGGATCCCATCCCTCTGTGCAGTCAACCCCACCACTCATCCTTGGTGATCCTGGCCCAGCACATCTTTGTGGCTCTGAGGTGAAGTGATTGATAAGTTCTAACCTCTCTAGTGTCCTTCTGGTTCCCATCTCAGCGTCCAGATGTTGCTCCCTTGCTTTGCAGATGCCAAGTGCTCTAAGAAAGTGAAACCAAAGAATAATTCAGAATTGCCTGTGATGTCCAAGTGCTGTGTGGGTGTTTGAAACCATGAGAGGAATTTGGGCAGAGCAACTCAGCACTGTGCCCAACCATTTCTTTTGGCAGGTGGATCAAGCAGAGCTGGCAGAATGATGAGGACAGCTACCAAGAGCAGCTTCCCAGATCCATCCCAGAAAACACTCTGCAGGAACCCATTCCTCAGCATCAAGGTAAGTCCTTCCTGCTTCCTCTAATCTTCCCTTTGGACTCTGGATCACTGAAGAGGAGTTGAGCTTCCTGGAGAAGGCTTTGGTAGGATTTCTCTTGACCACATGTCTGTGGAAGATGTTCTGGGTGCTCCTCAGGGCAGCAGTGCCCCTGGATGTGCAGCTGTCTCCATCCAAAAGCAGGTGGTGGGGCAGGGATGTTGCAATGCAAGTTTAACCTCCAGCTTCTGCAGTGTTTAACTTCCCTCAGTGAAACTCCCAAAGCTCAAAACAAACCTTCAGGAGAACCAAATCTCAGATCATCAGGAGAAGCTTCTTTGTTGGGAGGGTGCCAGAGCCCTGGCCCAGGCTTTGCAGAGAGGTTGTGGAGTCTCCTTCTGGGGAGAGATTCCAACCCCAGCTGGAGGTGACCCTGGGCAAGCTGCTGTGGGTGAGCCTGCTGGAGCAGGGGGTTGGCCTGGATGATCTCCAGAGGTCCCTTCCAACCCCAACCATGCTGAATCTGGGATTCAGTGATTCATGTTCCCAGAGGAGATAAGTCCTGAACATCCAGAGCTTCACTAGCTGGAAAGGCAAACAGAAAGTCTGAATTCTTCTCCCTGATCTTCTCCTGACTGTCTCTAAAGAAGCTCTTTGTGTGGAAGGGTTTGTTCCTGTCCCAGAAGAGCTCCTGCCAGCCCTGGAGATGGCTCCTTGCCTCAGAAAAGCAAGGAGGTTGTGCAACCTCCCACTTGTGCTGCTGGATCTTGGAGTCCAGGCCAACACAAACCAGCAGCAGCTCAACTGAAATGATCTCTTTTGTCCAAAGCCACTTTCAGCTGAAGAAACTCCCCTCTCCTTGCACATCCAAACCCTGCTGCCATTTTTGGCAAAGGACCTCATTTTGAAAGCCCAAGGGGAAGGTCAAAGGCTGATGGTCAGTGGTCCAGCACAGCTTCACTACTCATGCCATTGTGTAGGAGATGATGATGATGGTTGTGTTGCAGCTCACAACCATCATGCTAGATGTTCTCTCTTCCTGTTGGCAGTTCTTTGTGTTCTGCCATGGGCTCCTGCAGCTCTCCCAGCTCCTGGTCTCTGGCTATCTGAAGAGCTCCATCTCCACCATCGAGAGACGCTATGGCCTCTCCAGCCAGACCTCAGGTCTCCTGGCTTCCTTCAACGAGGTAAAAACCCAACTTGACCTAAGCAATGCTCTCCCCATCCTCCTGGCCTTCACCTGGGAGACCTCCTGCTCTGTTTGTCCTGCTGCAGGTTGGCAACACCTTGCTGATTGTCTTCATAAGCTACTTTGGGAGTCGAGTGCACAGACCTCGTTTCATCGGCTGCGGTGCCATCCTGGTCTCCTTGGCTGGCTTCCTCATGTCTCTGCCTCACTTCATCACTGGACCCTACCAGTATGACCAGTCTGTTGCCAGTAGGTACTCTAAGAACTGCTTTTATGCCTTTTTGGGGATAGGTGAAGGACCCTCAAGGGGCTGGGAGATGTAAGGTAGAGGAAGGTCCTCAAGGTGTTTTGATTTTAGGAGAGTGAAATCATCTCAGTCCTGAGAGGCAACAGCTGATGGTGAGGGAAGCAGAGCCAGAGGGCAGCTGGAGCCATGGGAAAGGGCATGCAAACCACCAAAACCAAGGCTGTGCCTCTGGTTCCCTTTATCTTCTGCACATCTGGGAAGCAGACAAGCCCTGAGATGTTCCTCAGCCATCAGGGCTCTTATCTTCTCTGGGCTGAGCCATGTTGTCCTCACATGAACTGATCCTTTACTTTCATCATGTAGATAAGGTCTCCTGAACATGAGGTCTCCTGAAGCCATGTACAGGAAGGAGACAAGAGGTGTGGGGAAGAGCTTGACACAGCCCAAGGGGGCAGCTTTAGAGGTGAAATGCTGTTGCTTGCAAGGAGGGAGGGAGTGTTGGTTTCACACCTCACTTCTCCTGCTTCTGGGGCACCCCACCTGTCTTCCAGTGTCTAGCTGAGCTGCCTCTGAGGTAATGCTTTGAGGTTTTAGACCTTACTAGAATCCCAGAATCCAGCATGGTTGGGTTTGGCAGGGACCTCTGGGGATCATCCAGGCCAACCCCCTGCTCCAGCAGGGTCACCCACAGCAGGGTGCCCAGGGTCACCTCCAGCTGCCTTGGCAATCTCTCCACACAAGGAGACTCCACAACCTCTCTGCAAAGCCTGGGCCAGGCCTCCAACACCCTCACACCAAACAAGCTTCTCCTGCTGCTCAGCTGCAACCTCCTGGGCTCCAGTTGGTGCCCAGTGCCCCTTGGGCTGGCCCTGGGCACCAGTGAGCAGAGTCTGGCCCCATGCTCTTGCCCCCAGCCTGCAGCTCTTGCTCAGCATGGAGCAGCTCCCCTCTGGGGCTGCTCTTCTCCAGGCTCAGCAGCCCCAGGGCTCTCAGCCTTTCCTCCTGCCACAGATGCTCCAGGTCCCTCAGCATCCTCCTGTGAGAATCATGGATGTGTAGATCACTCATGGAGGAACAGCTCAGGGTGGCTTTGGGATTTTCTCCCTGAAAGAAGGTGAAGGGAAGTTCTTTCTCCTTCTTAGACCTCTCTTTTTCATCCCAGGCATCTTCAGCAACACCACTGACCTGTGCCAGCCTGGGGTGCTGGGCTCCTGGAGGAACCTCAGTGATGTCAGCTGTACCCCCCGTGCTGCAAGGGAGAACCATGAGGTTCTCCTCATCATGTTCATTGCCCAGGCACTGCTGGGCATTGGGGGTGTCCCCATCCAGCCCTTTGGGATCTCCTACATCGATGACTTTGCCAGTGAGAGGAACTCCCCCCTCTATTTGGGTAAGGCTGAAGCTGCTGTGGGAATGCTGGGTGGTTGGTTGGACTTTGGTGATCTCAGAGGTCTTTTCCAACCTTCATGATTCTGTCATTCTAAGAGAGGGATCCAGAAGTAGATTGAGAGCAAGGGCAAAGAGTTCTGATTTCTCTTGCTGAGAGAAGAGCTTTGGTGGTGTCCTTCTGCTCTGCTCAGTGCTAAGAAGGTTTCTGGAAGAAGAGTTCCTCTGCTTCAAGCTTGGACAAACTGCAGGAAGAGCTGCAGAACATGACTTGGGGTTGAGGGAACTGGGCTTGCTTAGCCTGGAGAAGAGGAGGCTCAGGGGAGACCTTCTGGCTCTCTGCAGCTCCCTGAGAGGAGGCTGGAGCCAGGTGAGGCTTGGGCTCTTCTGCCAAGGAACAAAGGAGAGGACAAGAGGAAACAGCCTCAAGTTGTGCCAGGGGAGGTTCAGGTTGGAGGCTGAAGAAGTGTCAGGAAAGATCTGAGCTTTGCCAAACCTTCTCTGGGAAGAGAGCCTGGAAAGCTTGGGCTTGTTCTCTCTGAAAGGTGTGAGATGAGAAAGCTGCCAGGGAAAGAACCCATGCTGGAGGCATAGGTGTGGCTGGATCATGGTCCTGCCTCAAGGTCCCTGTGGTCCCTTCACATTGGACTGAGCCCTTCTCTGCTCTCCCCTCTCTGCAGGCATCCTGTTCTCTGTGACCACCATTGGGCCAGGGGTGGGCTTCATGTTGGGCTCCACCATGCTTCGTTTCTACGTTGACCTTGACAAAGTCAGCAGAGGTGAGTGGAGGTGCCCTGGGAGAGCCAAAAACATCCTGCAGCCTCTGATCCCATCAGGCTTGGCTTGCCTGCTCATGAAGGATGAAGAAATGGGGTTAGGATCTTCTGCCTTCCTGCATACCCTCATGTTCTGTTCTTCTAAGCCATCTTCTGTGGGTGGATGTTGAAGGAGAAAAGTGCCTGAGTGAGCAGACCTGGAGAACACCCAGGTTGACAGCTGCCTTCAGCCAGAAGGGGTCTTCACCCTGCTGGGAAAACCATAGGATGGTTTGGGTTGGAAAGGAACTTTTGAGCTCATCTAGTCCAACCCCTGCAGGCAGCAGGGACATCTGCAGCTAGAGCAGGTTGCTCCCAACCCCAACCAACCTGAGCTGCAACGGTTGCAGGGATGGGACATCTCCCACCTCTGTGGGCAACCTGGGACAGGGGCTCACCACCCTCACTGGAAAACATTGCTTCCCCAGCTTTCCTCTAATCCCTTGAAGTCCTGCAAGGCCACCAGAAGGTCTCCCTGGAGCCTTCTCTTCTCCAGCCTCAACAACCCCAACTCTCTCAGCCTGGCCTCCCAGCAGAAGGCTTCCAGCCCTCCCATCAGGTCTGTGGCCTCCTCTGGCCCTGCTCCACCAGCTCCATGTCTCTGCTGTGCTGAGGACTCCAGAGCTGGCCCCAGCACTGCAGCTGAGCTCTCTCCACAGCAGAGCAGAGCAGAAGCACAATCCCCTCCCTGCCCTGTTGCCCACCCTGCTGGGGCTGCAGCCCAGGCCAGAGTTGGCTCCTGGGCTCTGAGCACACATTGCCAGCTCAGCTCCAGCTTCTCCCCCACCAGTTGCCCCAAGCCCTTCTCCTCAGGGCTGCTCTCCAGCCCTTCAGCTCCAGCCTGCAGTGATACCAGAGGTTGCCCTGATCTAGGTGCATGACCTTGCATTTGTCCTTGTTGAACCTCATGAGGTTCACTTGCTCCTGCTTCTACTGCTTGTCCAGATCCTTTTAGATGGACCCTGTCCCTCAGGCATGTCAACCACACCACTCAGCTTGGTGTCACCTGCAGGCTTCCTGAGAGTTAAAAAAGAAAAGGGTGTATTTAGCTGTGGCTGCTTCATGCTTAATCTGATTTCACTTCCCATGTCCCTAGAGAAATCCTTGGTGTTTACTCAGGTTGGGATTTCAAATGTGCTGAATGCACCATGCAGGGAGAAGATGATGACATCTCTGTGACCCATCCCTTGTTACCTCCAAAGAGGGGACATCAGCTGTGGCAGGATCTCTTGAGCCAACATCCAGGAGTCTGACTGCAGTTTAATTAACCCTTTCCAGTGTCAAACCTCACCAGGAAAAAAGAGGTTTCTGGGAGGACACCTCTCCCTGGGGTTGCTGGTGGACACTGTCTAACCACAGGGATCCTCTTGGTCTGTCAAAAGATTTCATGCTTCAGACTCACCCTGCTGGGAATTTGCCTTCTGGCTCCTGCATATCCCAACTTGTTTATGCCAAGTCTTGCTCCCAACCAAAAATGTTGTCCTTGGCCAAGTGCCCTGAGGATAACAGAAGAGGAGGAAGGCAGGAGAAGGAGAGAATCCTTCTAGATACACTTTGCTTTTCATGATTGGCTTCCTTTGCTTTCAGCTGCAGCCCAGGCTGATGGACCAGACTGGTGGAGGCACAGCTCCAGGCTCCAGGTCCTGCTCTGATCAGGGGGTTCTTGGGTTGGTGGCCAGGCTGTGAGACACTAAACCAGTGCTCTTGGGTGCCAGAAGTTGACTGGGCTTAACTCCATCTTGGTCTTAAGAAGGCAATGGATGTCTTCTCCCTCAAGATCATGCAGGATAGGGCTTTGAGCACACTGATCTGTTGGAAGATGTTCCTGGTCACTCCAGGGAAGTTGGACCAGATGATCTGCAAGTTCTCTTCCAACCTAAGCCATTCCATGATGTTTCCTTCTCCATCAATGAACATCAGGGCTTGAGCCCCTTGGATGAGTGTTTCCAAGCTTTGTCACCACGTGGAGATCCCTTCTCTGAAAGAGCTCTGATGGGAATGCTTTCCTCTGCTCTTCCAGCTCTAGGACACCCCTCTCCCAGCTGTCTCCATCCAAATTGCTGAGTGAGGTTTTCAGGCACTCTTGTGATAATGAGAAACAAACTGATTTAGCACCATGGAAGGAAAGTTGGTCACAACAGCCCCAGGAAGGTTCCAGCCTTGGGGCAGAGTGGCTGCAAAGCTGCCCCCAGGAAAAGGACCTGGGGGGTTGGTGGCCAGCAGCTGAAGATGAGGCAGCAGAGTGGCCAGGGGGGCAAGAAGGCCAAGAGCATCCTGGCTTGGAGCAGCACTAGTGTGGCAGCAGGGCTAGGGCAGGGCTTGTCCTCCTGGGCTGGGCACTGGGGAGGCCACAGCTCCAAGCCTGGGCTCCCTTTTGGGCTCCTGACTGCCAGGAGGCCATGGAGGTGCTGTCATGAGCTGAGCATCATCTATTTTGGTGTGATCCAGCTCTGGGATGTGCAGAGAGGACAGGGTCCAGAGCACAAGGGTTGTGAGGAGCAGCTGAGGGAACTGGGCTTGCTTAGCCTGCAGAAGAGGAGGCTCAGGGGAGACCTTCTGGCTCTCTGCAGCTCCCTGAGAGGAGGCTGGAGCCAGGTGGGGCTTGGGCTCTTCTGCCAAGAGACAAGGGAGAGGACAAGAGGAAACAGCCTCAAGTTGTGCCAGGGGAGGTTCAGGTTGGCCATGAGGAAGAATTTCATGCTGTAAAGGGGTTGTGAAGGCCTGGCCCAGGCTGGCCAGGGCAGTGGTGGAGTCCCCATCCCTGGAGGGGTTGGGAAGTCCTGGAGCTGTGGTCCTGAGGGCCATGGGTTAGTGGTAACCTGGCAGTGCTGCTTCATGTTTGCACTTGATGATCTGAAAGATCTCTTCCAGCTGAAGAGATTTTCTGATGGTATCCATCAGGTGCAAATGCTGCTCAGACCTTAGAACTGCTGGCCCATTGCTTGGGAGCCACCACTTTGGAGCTCATTAACCTTTAGGGTGACTGGTGCCACCCAGCACCAAGTCTGTGGCTCACTGAGGTCTCTCCTCACCTTTGATGTCATGTTCCTCTCTCTATGTGTCTTGCAGACCAAGTCCAGCTGACGAGCAAGGACCCACGGTGGGTGGGTGCCTGGTGGCTTGGCTTCCTGGTGGCAGCAAGCCTGGTGGCCCTCTCTGCAGTGCCTTATTTCTTCTTCCCACGAGAAATGCCCAAAGAGGTAGGAGAGAACCTTCAGCTCCCCCTTTGGCCACCACACACCCATCCCTCCTGGCTTTGCCATGCATGTTCCTCCCCCCCTCCCATCACCGGCTCCTGTCTCCGTGACTCTGAGGGTGGTGGAGCAGTGTTGAGCTCCATCCCAAGGGCTGATGTGAGCTGTGGTTTGCTCTCATCTGCCATTTAAGAGGCTCTTGAAAGGTAAGCAGATGTTTGGTGACAAGCTGGCAGGGAAAAACCATCACCAGCCTGATCTTGTCCTGAGAAACCAAGCCAGTCTTTGTCTCCCTCCAGTTTCTTGGGAGATATGTTTGTCCCTGGCTCTTGCTGGAGCCTGCTGCTGGGGCAGAACTTAACTTGGTGTTTACTACTAAGGGTTTTGACTTCTCTGGACCTTTCCTGAGTGCTTCAATGCTCATGCCAAGATGTGAAAGAGCTTGAGAGCTTCCCAAGCCCTTTGCTGGCTGTGGGTCATGGTTTTCTGGCAACCAGCTTGTCGTGAGGGACAACACAAAGCAGATTGTTCTTTCAGAGGAGGCAGCAGGCTGTGGTTTTTCATGTCACTGAAGCTGCTGGGCTGCCTTTTGGAGCTGAAACTGAGCTCATCTCCATGTCTTGGCCATGGTCTAGCTTCTGTAATTGTCTTTCACAGATAGTTTACCTTGAGGAAGTGTTGAAACATTCTTGTCTGGACAAGTCCATGCACTGCTTGGTGCAGATAAATTCATCCTTTCTCCTGCCACCACCTGAAGTCTTTGCAGGAAGCAGTGATTAGTGTGGAGAGTTGAGGCTCACCTGCCTGGGAAATGTGACCTGTTGTACCACTGACACTCTGGGGACATAATGATCTGCTCCTTGCTTCTATGTATAACAGAATCCCAGCATGGTGGGGGTTGGATGGGACCTTTGGACATTACCCAGTCCAACCCCCTGCTCCAGCAGGGTCACCCACAGCAGCTTGCCCAGGGTCACCTCCAGCTGCCTTGGCAATCTCTCCACACAAGGAGACTCCACAGCCTCTCTGCAAAGCCTGGGCCAGGCCTCCAACACCCTCCCAGCTAAGGTGGAACCTCCTGGGCTCCAGTTGGTGCCCAGTGCCCCTTGGGCTGACCCTGGGCACCAGTGAGCAGAGTCTGGCCCCAGCCTCTTGCCCCCAGCCTGCAGCTCTTGCTCAGCATGGAGCAGCTCCCCTCTGGGGCTGCTCTTCTCCAGGCTCAGCAGCCCCAGGGCTCTCAGCCTTTCCTCCTGCCACAGATGCTCCAGGTCCCTCAGCATCTCCCTAGCCTCCCATGGACTCTCTGCACTAGTTCCTTGGCTCTCTTGGACTGGGGAGCCCAGGGCTGGAGCCAGGCCTCCAGCTGTGTCCTGAGTGGTGCAGAGGAGAGGGGGAGGAGAACCTCCCTCCCCCTGCTGCTGCTCACACTCTTCTCCCTGCACCCCTATATGCTGTGAGGGTTACAGAGGTGCTGTGGTCCTGTGAGGTGGAAACTCCTCAGTGTTCTGCAGGATGAGGGAGATGTTAATGCAATTGCCTGATGGCTCCTCCAGAAGCTTGGTTTGCATGGAAGCCATCATGGGTGATCTGTGTCAGGAGAACCTGCTCACTGGGTGAGGAAGTTTCACTTCATCTCAGGAGAAAGGTTTTTTATTAGGGCTGGTGGGAGTAGCAATTTCATTAACAGCTCTGGAAAGAGAAGAATGGACTCAAAACAAGAAGAGCTGCCTCTTTTTTCTGTGGTCTGAGCAGTTTTGAGGAGCTCAAGGAAGAATTGGTTGGAGATTGGCTTCCAGAAGCAGCAAGAAGGCTTCACCCTGTTCTGGTGGCTGGTATCTCCCTGGGAGCTGCTGGAGAGAGTCCAGCAGGTTCTGAACTCTCTGAACAAGAGGAGAAAGTTCTTTACTGTGAGGATGCCAAGTTGCATGGCAGCCAAGTGGAGTCATCAGGGCTTGGACATGACTGGGGCATGTAGATCTGCTTCCCGTGAAGTCCATCAGAGCTTTCTCATGAGGCATCTGTTGGAGGAGGACATGAGCTGACAGTGCAGGGGAGGCTTTCTCAGGGCCAACACCTTCTTTGCCTGGTGCTGGGTTGATGTTTGGATCTGTGTGGCTCTGGAGAGTCACAGGATGAAACCTGAGGCAGGAGGAAGCTTGGGTGTACAAGACAGGGCTTGCCCAGGAGAAATGCTGAGCAAGGACAATGCTGCTGCTTTTGTCTGGGCCTGAGACCATGACAACCTCAGACCTTTGCTGGGATCATCCTCAGGATACTTGGGTGCTAGGAATTTGCTGACAAGTATCAAAGCAGAGAAACACCTGAGGGATGGAATCCATCCAGAGGGACCTGGACAAGCTGGAGAAGTGGAACCCTAGGAAGCTCTTGAGGTTCAACAAGGCTAAGAGCAAGCTCCTGTGCCTGAGTTGAGGCAACTTCTGGTATCACTCCAGCCTGGGTGTCAGTCCATCTCACCCCTGCTTACCTCCAAAGCCTCACTGGTAGGAGGGCTCCATGCAAGTTGGGAAGCTTTGTCTCATCTCCAGTCCCTGGTTTAGTCTTTAGTTGGTTGTTCTGCCCCCATAGGAGCTTTTCCTATTGGATATAGAAAGCCAGAATGAGTGTATCAACCATTTGAGGTTCAATCAGGCCACGTGCTGGGTCCTGACCATGGCTCACAACCACCCCAGAAAGGTTCCAGGCTTGGGGCAGAGTGGCTGCAAAGCTGCCCCCAGGAAAAGGACCTGGGGGGTTGGTGGCCAGCAGCTGGAGATGAGGCAGCAGAGTGGCCAGGGGGGCAAGAAGGCCAGGAGCATCCTGGCTTGGAGCAGCACTAGTGTGGCAGCAGGGCTAGGGCAGGGCTTGTCCTCCTGGGCTGGGCACTGGGGAGGCCACAGCTCCAAGCCAGGGCTCCCTTTTGGGCTCCTCAGTGCCAGAAGGCCATGGAGGTGCTGGAGTGTGGGCAGAGAAGGGCAAGGAAGGTGGGGAAGGCTCTAGAGCACAAGGGTTGTGAGGAGCAGCTGAGGGAACTGGGCTTGCTTAGCCTGCAGAAGAGGAGGCTCAGGGGAGACCTTCTGGCTCTCTGCAGCTCCCTGAGAGCAGGCTGGAGCCAGGGGGGGCTTGGGCTCTTCTGCCAAGGAACAAGGGAGAGGACAAGAGGAAACAGCCTCAAGTTGTGCCAGGGGAGGTTCAGGTTGGCCATGAGGAACAATTTGTTGCTGGCAAGGGCTGTGAAGGGCTGGCCCAGGCTGGCCAGGGCAGTGGTGGAGTCTCCATCCCTGGAGGGTTTGGAAAGCCCTGGAGCTGTGGTGCTGAGGGTCAGGGGTTAGTGGTGACCTGGCAGTGCTTGTTCATGGTTGGACTTGATGATCCCAAAGGGCTTTTCCAACCATACTGTTCCTGAGACTCTATGCTTTGTACAAACCCTCCAGCTTTGTTCAGCAAGGACCTGGTGCCCTTCCAGCCCATCCCAAAAGCTGAAATGAAGTTAACCATGGGAGAAATCTCTTCAGCACCTGCTCCATTGTGGGTTACCAGTTCATGGGAAGAGGATAAAGGGCAGGGACTAATGGAAGTCCAACTCTTTATCTGGAAGCTTTAGCTCCTGGTGCTGAGATGCTCTGGGGCTGCCTCATTAAATCACCAGCAAAGTCTAGAGAGGGAAGCATCTGTGATCCAGCTGGCAGGGGGTGGTGATACTGGGGTGGACTGGTCTCTGCTTTCAGATTTGCATTCAAGAGAGGCACAGAAAGGTGGCCAGTGGCTGAAAATAACCATTTCAGGTGAGGAAGGCTCCTCTGGGCTGGTTATTTTAACACTGTAGGAAGGAAGGTCCCTGGTGGGACCCACCCTTGCTGGAAAAAGCACAATGAAGTGTTTGTAGGGAGCATGACCTCTTTAGGAGGCAAAGAATTCTCTGTCAAACTCTGAGGTTTGATGTTTTGTTTGTTTCATATGAAACCAGCTGCTCTGACCTGGGGTTTCACCAAGCCACCAGCAGCAGATTCTGCATAGCCAGAGGGGAAACTCCAAAGAAGCCTGAAAAGAAGGCAGGCAAACCTCTCTGTGACAGAGCAGCTCATTTATCCCTTGTTTCCCCTGTGGTGTGTTTGGATGAGATCAGACTGCCAGCACCTCTGGATGACCTTCTTGTAGGCAGGTGGAAGCAGGAGCTTGGCTTGAAGGCAAGTTGCCTTTGTTTGCCTTTCCTTCAAGGCAAGTCCAGCTCTCACAACTGCTCCATCATACCTGATTGATTCATCTCCATGTAGGGAAACAAGAGGTTTTCTCCAGGGCAAGATCAGGTTAGAGATGTTCTTCTTCATGCTAAGCATGAGGGAGATTCATGCTGGAGCTGAGCTGGTAATGTGTGCTCAGAGCCCAGGAGACAACCCTGGCCTG
>VWZX01001738.1:150167-195713 GCA_013399015.1 Galbula dea | reverse complement strand
TATATATATATATAAAAAACCCCAAACAGCCTGATGTGCCAAGAAGTAGAATATTGCAATTTTACCAGGCTCTTAGACCCTACACCCAAAAAGTACAGGGACCATCTGATACCTCATTTGGGTACAGCAAGTTTTTGTGATGCACAAGGGCCAAAAAGCAACAGCTGAGGAGAGGATGATTCAGAGTGGCACTGGCATTCCCATCACAAAGGGGCTGCAGATCACTGAAATCCTGGGAAGAGTTCTTTAGAGGCATCAAGACAGCTTTTGAGAGAGCTGCTGAGGCAAAACTTCTCTTCCTAAATAATTCCCAATTCATCTTTCTAGTATCTCTGTACTCATGTGGGCTTCTACTAACATTTACTCTCCAAGAAGCAGTTCCCAAACTTATCACAGGAACATATTTTATATTAAAAAAAACAATTAAACTGATTCATTCTGTGTGCAAATTCTATTAACCTGCCTAGGGACACTGCAGTGAAGAAACATTTCTTCTCTTGAAAGAAGGCAAGCTGCTAAGTAAAGAGAGGCAGCTTTCAACCACACAACAGTTAAAAGCAAACTAGATGTTCTACTGAAAAGAAAACTTTGAAACAAATTACTCCCTTTCTAGATAATAAGATACATGTGAAAAGCTTTCAGGGAACCTAAAGTTTCTTAGGAGATCCAAACCACAGGGATGAGGCCACTCAGTCAAAACCCCACTGCAGTGAACTGCTCAGCCAGAGCAGCTCTGTAAGGACAGCAGAGCAGGAGGTGCTGTGACCAAGGGCTGGGCTGGTGGAAGGGAGAGAAAGAGAACGAGTGAAGCAAGAGAGGAGAAAAGCCAGAGTTTAGCCTCACTATCCACAGCTCCCAGGCTCTGGGGTCTAAAGGGATCTGCAGATCCTGGTATTCTCCTTCTCCCTTCTGATTAGCAATTCTGCCCTTGTTCCAAGACAACCAGCTCAGAGTTCCCATAACACCTGAACATGCACATTCCTGATCAAACAGAACACGAAACTCAGGCAACAAAGCTCAGGGATCAAGTTTTAGGGAAGACCAGATTAAGCTTTGAGTCTAATAAAAAAACCCTGAGAATGTGATTTAAAAGGTTTTCTTACACACATAGCTTCACTAAGTGCCTGGTGTGTGCCAGGATGTTCAGGCTTTTACCTGCTAACCAACCCAAGCCAAAAGGAAAAGCAGCTCCTGACAACGAGCTGATGACTGAAAGTCATCTGGGGGGAAAAAGCTACTCACGCAAGTGTCATGTTGTTGCTGGGGTCCAGTCCAACCTCAATCACCGTGGTCCCTTCTATGTCCACCTCTTTACAAGGAGTAGTGTTCCTCCCAGTAACTCTGCAGGCCTGGTAGAACCCATGTGGCTTCACTCGCCCCGAGTCGTTGCCCACAAAGACCTGGAGCACCACCGGCTCGTTGTGACCTTCCAGCTGAAACAGGGCAACACAGAGCCAAGAGTTCAGTTGGCCAGCAGTGCCTCTTCACTACAACAGGAAACATCTTACACGGCTGAAATTGAAGTGAATCTGCTCCCAGTGATGCTAGAAACAACCTGTCACTGGTGCTGCCAGAGAAGGGCAAGCACCAGAGCTCCATTGAACCGGCAATGTTTTCACACTGTTCCTTCCTCATCTTTGAAACATCCCAAAAGAACCCAAACAAAACAAAGAGCCCTTCTTAGCCTCTACACAATTTTTTTTTCCCCACTAGCTCAGATTTCCTGAAGCTCCACTGACTCACTTTGTCTGTCCAGCCCTGGCAGACTTTTGTATGCAGAGACTGAACCAGTTTGCCTACTGGTAAAGCAAGCTTGAGCTTCCAGGAATCCAGTAACATGAGACTCTTCCAGACAGAACTCTCACTGATGGGTGCTAAAGGGTAACTGGGAAAGGAATTAAAAGGAAATTCAGATGAACAAAGGCCCATAAATGAGCACTACATCACCATGGCAACGGCACTATATGAATGGATTCTTTTCTTACCAAACTTCACTGGATTCCTACATTCCTCAGGAGGCCTGAGGGAAGTGCTGGAGATGTTTCTAAGGCTGCTGAACAGGACTTCCCAGATAACTACACTTCTATACCCTGTCAGCAGCAGTCAGCTCACATTTGAAGGGCTGTAGCATAAACATTTCTTTGCAGACCTGATCATTTAGCTTGAGTTGAGAACTGCTTTACTGCTTTCTCCAAGTGGCAGAAGAAAATCTTTCTTGTTTGTATGATAACAGTTACAGTTGTCTACTCACTCGACCTGCTGGCCACACTCCTCCCAGTACAACCAGGATGCCATCTGCCTTGTTCCCAACGAGTGGGCAATGCTGGCCTGTGTTCAGTTCTGTCTGCACTCTCACATTTGTGGTCCCTGCAACTTCTGTGACGGCATCTGACATCAGTTTGTCTGTCTGTCTGTCTCTAAGTCACATGCAGCAGTACCATTTGCACTAGGAAACCTTCACAAGCACAGCCCTGAGATTCTTAGATACTTTCCACCAGGCAGTGCAGCCACCCTTGCAGATGGACAGGTGGCTGAAACCTGTCACTGTGAGTGAGATCTGTGAGCAGAAGACTCCTGCTAGGTGCCTACAGAAAGCATCATCTATTACCTTCTCAGTCAGGTAGCCTGTAACAGACACCAAAACATTATCCCTGAGCTTCCTCCCTCCTCTGACCTCTACAGGCCAGTCTCCAATTTCATGCTGGAGGTCTGTGCAGTCAAGGAGCTCCTTATGATACATGATGTCCTCTCTTCTTCCTCAACAGCTGCTGCACATCCACAGCTTCATTCCAGCCATGGACACTGCCCCAGATCTCTGTGATTCCAGCCAAGTCATAATCCTGAGACTGCACAGGGGAAGAAACAAGACCTGCAAATTCACTGACTGTGCAGTCACCAGAAAACAGCCTCTGAATGTTTTTCCTTCCTAGAAGGAATGTGAAAGACCTCTTTGTAGCCTTCCTCCTGGTGTTTCTCCTCCATCTGTAGCTCCTCCTTCCCTTCTGGAAAGGTCCCCCATCCTCTGATGAGCTTACAGCAAAGCTCTCCTCACCAGCCTGGCAAACCTGATCAATAATTTTTCCCTTCTTTGAATAAGGTGAATTTCATCAGCCCTCCTTTTCTCCCCTCCAAATGAAGAAAGACAAACAAAGAAGCTAAATGCTTACTGGAGAAACCAGCTCTGCAGCTAGGCCCTGCATTCCAGACTGTATCTGCTCCATCAAGATCCTTCCCCTTGATCAGAAGGGTGGAGGACACTGTTCAGTGCTGTGTGCCACTCATCTCTCCTCAGAGCAAGTGACCATCATCATCACCTAAACTTCAAGGCATCAAAGTCCACAGAGGGAACAGGCTAAGTGTGAGCACAATTGCTTTCTCTTTTCTTCCTCCCACTCTCCAGATCTACTAATCGATATGGATTTCACTACTGCTAACTGTCCTGAGCAGAATGACCCAGCAGGGACTGCTCAGTTAGATCTTCATGACTCTGCCTGAAAGGCAGACACTAGATTTGTGGATTCAGATACAACAGATACTACTTACAAACAAAAAAACCCAACCAACCAACCACTGAAAACCAACAAAAAAACCCCCACACTTATTTTTTTGGATGAAACCTAGTTTTATATCCTCACCAATAAGGCACAATGATGACCCCCTGCCATCAGCAATCACCCACTCACAGTATTTCACTCTCCTAGCTTTGCATGCTGCAAGTATCTTATCTATTTACCCAGTTCATACCATCAGTCTTAACATGCAGCAGAGATGATAGATCATTGCCTTGAGATAAAGCTTCCTTCCTCCTATAGCTTTGTGATGCAAATAAGACTGGTTACCTGCAAGAAGATTAACAGTGCAGTCTCTCCAGCAAAGACACTGCAAAGTCTCCTCCCTTCCCTCTACAAAAAGAGATCCTAGGCCAGTATGAACTGAACCAGTTCCCATCCCACTAAAGCAGCCCTTGGGAAGGAGTCCCCTACCTTTACAGTCGGAAAGCCCTGCTGGGTCCGGTCCTTCACGGAGCCTCGGCTGCCTTCAGTCAGGTACCGAGCCCTGTGCTGGGTTTCTGGCTGTACCACTATCTTCAGCTCCTTCCCCTCACTCTTAGTCGGATACTGACCACACAACATTGGGGTCTTCTTCCCTCCAGCTCCTTTCTGGTTCTCTGATGCTCTGGGAAGTCAAAGCAGACCATTATAAAGATGTTAGAAGCAGCTCCCCAAAAGAAACCAAACTGAATCACAGAGAAGCTAAAAGGATAAAGTGTACATTAACAGAGAGAAGATTGATAGTTGAGGGCAAACTTTGGAACTCTCTAACAGAGAAGGAAACCTGCAGGATGAAGAGGAACTGTGCTTCCCTGCTTCCTCCATCCAGGGCAAAGAGGAACTGCTTTTCAGAGGGTAATCATAAAGGAAGGGAAAAGCAATTAGCATTAACCTATCTTATCAAACAGAAGAAGGCTCATAACTTGCTTTTTCCCAGCATATGACATAGCCCAGTATGATCTGAGTAAGCTGTAACAAATATACATATGTACACAGGCACTGAATGGATTTAAGGTTAAATGATACTCCTTCAAGCAGGAAAACAGCCTCATGCCTGTCTCCACCTGAGCCTGCACATCCATACACACTCTAATGCTGGTTTCTGTCAAAACAGGTCAATCCATCTACTATAAAACCAAGTGAGTTACTGTAAAGAGTGAAGACATAATTGCAGCCATTTCCAATCTGCAGTGTATGCAGCAAGACTGCTTCTTTCCAGAGGGGAACCTGAAGGTGTCCTGCACCTTGTGTTCAGTTCCATAATTAAAACCTGAATGAAGAAGCCTTCCAAAGCATAACATCAGGTGATCAATTCTGTGTTCATGTTAAAGCACAATGGAAAACAACCTTTGATCTTATACCAAGCAGCTCTGTATAATGAACCTGAGCTGCAGCCTAACAGACCCACTTAGCACCAGCAAACACCGAGATGCTGTAGCAAAAAGGACAGGCAGAAAAAAGGGCTCTGCAAACTTCTGCAAATGTCATATTCTATTTTGCAACCAAAAAGTAGTTTCTAACAGTTAATGACTCTAAAGAAAGCAGTTTACAGTAACAGATGTGAATTTCTTAAGGAACAAATCCTGTTTCAATGTGCAACACAGAGAAATTATTTATCCAGGACTTTTTTTCTCCTAGGGGAGAAAGGTGAACAAACAGTTTTTCCTTCAAAATCATTCACTGGGAGCTTTGCACTGCACGTGTTCTCCACTGACCTGAAGCTGGGGCAACCTGTAGTGCTCTCTTCCAATTACCAGATGATTTATACCAACAAACATCAGCAGCACCTTTCCTACTGCTCCTACTGTGCCACAAACAGCACAAAGCCACACAGCACACAAACACGTGCAAAGCCATTTCCTCAGCCCCAGCACTGCCCTCCTCCTACAGAAGGGTCTTCTCCTGCCCACAGAAGGTTGGGTACCTTGCCCCCTGATTCCACCACATCTCATACCCCTGAATGTCCTATTTGTCACACTGTGTGTTTCTACTGAGCCTTCCAAAACCCTTAATACATGTAACAAAGGGTTAAAATGGACACTGCTGTGCTGCTGCAAGGTCTGTACTTGGAATGCATTTCACCTAGTGGAAGGTGTCTCTGCCCATGGCAGGGGTAAGGGACTCCATGATCTCTAGGGTCCCCTCCAAACCCAAACTATTCTATGACTCAGTAACTCCTGCTTCTGTTACTGAAGGTTAACCACCTCACCGTGGACTGTCTGCCCCACAAGCCTCCTGCTCACCCAGCCAAGCTGGGATGGATGCCCAGGACACAGTCCTCACCAGCCCTGTCCTTCACACTCATCTTCAACACAGGGCCAGCAGAGAGGCAGGATCTGGGTAAAAAACTAGCACAAAAGAACTGTGAGAGTCTCACCTTTCTGCCAAGGAGCCCTGATGACTCTGCCAGGGTCTAGTTAAACAGGCTGTTTCTAAACAAAACCTGCCATGTAAAATATACCTTCTTTTAGGGAAACAAAAGGGATAAACTCTTCTTTGAAGCAGCATATACACAACCTGTGATACACTAAATAATCTGTAATTACACCACTATGCTCTTCACCTCTGTGCAAGTTAAGCATAATGATAATCACTCTCAAGCTCGTTAGATAATCACTTTCTCTGTTCTTCCTGTCAGGACATAACTCCACTGGACTAGTAATTAAAAGGAACATTTACCAACTTGCAGTGAATGTTTTCTCACCCAGATTTTAAAGCAGCCAGCTACCACCTCTTAGCTTCCCACCAGGAAGGCTGGGCTACTGTGAACCCCACAGCACGATGCTCACTGGGATGGGACCCCTGGAAGCTGGGCACGGGAGAACACTCCATGGAGACAGCACAGAACCTTGGGAGCTCCAGCCCCAGAGTTAATACTGGAGACTGAGATGATGCTGAATCTTGAAGGGAAGCACTGAGAGGCAGCCATCAGAGTGAAATTCACTTTTAACACTCAAAATGTGAAGTTTCAGCAGTATAAGGTTAACACTTTGGCCTCTCCAACACAACTCTAGTTCCTGACAGTACTTTTAAAACCCAAGTGGCCTCAGCTGTCAATAATACTTTATACACTGACATATTTATGCTGCTTAATCATTTTGAAAGCCTTCCCTCTAGAAACCTAAAGTAATCATTACTTTCAATCAGATTAGCTGAACTTGAAAGCAAATGTAGAAGCTTCACCAGAACTTCTCAGTGGTCTTCCCCCTCAAATCACAAGGATATATCATTTACACATCTTTGTAACTTCACTTCTTTATAATACTAACACTCATGCACATACAAATAGTGAAATATTCCATGCACACATATTTATGTATCAGCTTAACTGTTACCAGACAGGGTCTCCTCAAAGCTATCACTTCCTTTTCTAAACAAGAATCGTTAAGTGCAAACCTCTTGTATTAAAGCAGATTTCCTGAGTTAAGGTTTGCCTGGTCCTGCCCTGGCACTGGGGCTGTTCCTGGTAGAGACCTGACAGGGAAAGCGAGAGCAATGCTGTTGGAAACCCGAGACTGCCCTAAATCACCATCAATTCAACTCTTTCTGAAAAGGCTTTCACCCATTCCAACAGTTTCCACAGGAATATTTTCTTTTTCTTCCTAGCTTTTAAAGACAACTGCCTTGAAGCCTCTTTTGAGGCAGACACTATTTCCACTCCCCAAATTAGCAAGGCTACTTCCCTTGCTCTTTTCTTCAAGCCAGAAGTAAATGAACAACCTTGGCTGAGCTCCACCAGGCCGCAAAGTTACCCAAAAAAAAGGTCACTACTGTGACCCAGATTTGTAATGCTCCATCTCTCTCCACAAATGAAGTTTTCTAGTATCTTGGCCACTTCTTAATCCCAGAGCTTTTTATTTCAAAGGACAATTCTGTTACATAAGAGTTTTGCTGCATTTCAGCCTAGTCTGTAGACGACACATTAGGAAAAAATTAGGCTTATCTACCCCTGCACGTCCAGAGACCTGCTGACACTACTGGGGAACATTCACTGGTTAGCCTCCAATATTTTAGAGAATGTTATGGTTTTGTGATGTTTTAGACTCTCCCCTTTCTGTCCAGAGGTCCCAATTACACTCAGACAGCTCTTGCCTTTTGATGGGAGTTTCTCCCCCCTGTAAGCAGACCTGACCTCCCTCCTGCTCGGTGCAGGCACCTTCCTAGCTCCCAGCAGCTGCTTTGCACTAATTCCCTGCTTCAGCTCTACCATGTACTAACACTACTTGATTACCAGCTTCAGCTGGTGAAAAGGAGAGATGTTGGACAACTGCAGTCAAGCTCAGTGTGGCTGCTGGAAGGAATGGGTAGCAGCACCAGCGTTCCCAGTGCCAGCCTGCTCAGCTCTTGCCGGTGCGGTACCCAGGCTGCCGGCACACTCCAGAGATCTCCTCAGAATCGCTTGCTCACAGTGAAATTTTAAGTACAGAACTGCAATGACTCTGGGAACACAGACTCCAAGCTCCTTCCCTTTGGAATATGAGAAGTGCATCATCTTTCCCACCAATCCAATATTCACCATTGCTGTGATGAACATTAGAATGCACTGCAAGCACACACAGGGAAGTAAAAACAAACGACATACGCTCCCTGCCCCAGAAGAAAATCCAGGTAGAAAAAGCCAAATGTATCCACCTGACTGTCTTGCAAGTACTAAAGAAGCCACAAGTTAAAAAAGCCAGTAAAATAAAATGTACCACACTGTTGTAAACTGAGGGACTTTTTCCTCCTTAAGCACCTAGAGATGCATTTAGTGAACAGTGTGAAGTGGGAGAGATGAGAGACCACCACCCGGGCGTGCCCACGCACAGACACACGCATGCACACGACCCAGAAGCACAGAGAGAAACAGGATTAGAGATTTATTTCTGAAAAAATCAAAATACAGAAGTGAATTCACAAGAAAAAACAAACTCTGGTTCACCAGGTCATCTTAACATCGGGTCAAAACGTAAAGCGTGCGTTAATTGGAAGGAGGAGAAATCCTAACGAGCCATGAACTGCTCCTGCCATCGCTCTCTCTACGGGACAGATGGAGAGAGACAAACTGAAGCAGGTGAAGTGTACAGACTGAAATCCTCACTCAAAATCCTGCAAAAAACAGTAAGGTTTTGGGTGTGTCCACTCCACTCCTGCCTCTCTTTCGAAACACGGTAAGGTTTTCTCTGCCATTTTATAAATGGAATTGTGCAACCTTCTAGGAATTTCTCTTAAACAAGAATACAGATGAGCTCATCGTCACTGCTGCTTCCAACTGTTGCAGGGAAGTTTAGCTTTATCTTCTAAACAGAGATTAACAAGTCTAATGAGAACTTGCCAGGGACTAGGACGCCAAAGGGAAGAGCAGAGATGGGAGGGGATTGATGTGAGAACCTGAGCAGAACACTTAAGGGGGCCTGGGGGGAGCTTTATTAGTTTGCTTTTACATATGGCCATAGAACTTTAACAAAAAAAAAAAAAAAAAAGCTGATACCAACCCATTTCCTGCTTTTGAGTTGCCTTTGCTGTCCGTGGTGAGCTGAGAAAGGACATAGTGAGGCGCTTTGGCACTGTCGGCATCAAATATATCCATGTTGGACTCTTCACAATCTCGGCGTTTGATCCCTGGCCTCTGCTTTGGGTTTCGTTTGCGTGATTTACGTGGCACCTCAGTGTTATCATTGTAGGAACTGGTACTCATGTTACTGAAGTTGGAGGGTGAATCCTCCATCCACATACTGCAGCTCTGTTCTGACTCCAATCCACAGCCCTCATCCTGGCAGGACATCCGACTGTTGTCCAGCAAGTCCTCGGGTGGTGGCGAGATGTACAGGACTGTGTGTCTCTTCGGCGTTGACTGCTGCTGCTGGGCTGCGTTACTGGTTAACTGCTTGTCACTTACCCCTCGGGTACTTACCCCCACGGCTGAGGAGCAGCTCTCCACTTGCATAGCCTTGCTGTCGGTGACTGAGGTAGAGTAAATGGTAGGACTGGAAGAGGTGGTAAAGGAGCTGCAAGCACCGCCCATGGAGGAAGAGGAAGGAGCTGAAGAAGCATCTGCGGTGTATAATTCACAAGTAAATACAAGATACAGGGTCCTGTGCGTGCTGGCTATAGCAGTCCCATTGAAATCAAGTGATTTATCAACAGATTGCTTTCCCCCGACAAATATTTGGAATTTGGTGAACTTTTAGAATGCTGATGCTTAAAGCAGCCCAGCCTAGCCAGTAGGGGACTTTGGGAACGTCCAAAGCAGGCTTAGGATCATCCACTGGAATCCAGCGTTACAAGACGTTATCTTAACGCATACAAACGGCTGCAAGTCAACAGAGCTTTCCTTGCCTCAGCCTCTACCTGCGTAGAGGCCGGTTCCACTACAAGAATGGAAGCCCCCAGTGCAAGATGCTTATCAGCCACATTCAATGCCAATTAAACCATCTATGGTTGGAGAGGTTTATTTTGGAGAAAGACGGGACTGTGCTTAGCCACAAAATATTAAAATAAGTTTCTAACCTATGAAGCAGAGAACTACAGGTCATTTTTAATGCAGACACTCCCTGCTTCAGAGGCAAATCCTGGAATAAAAATATGAGAAAATAAATGAGAAAGAGAGCTGCTGATTATTCCATCATAAATGAGAAATAAAATATAAAAATCAACTGAGCTGGTAGGCAAAATGGAACTGGTATCAGTCACTAGGACAGAGCTGTTACTTGTCAAGTTCAAAACAGGGTTGAAACATCTCTCTTGGTGACGTGCTGATACAAGGAGACATGAAACGTCTGTCATCTGACTCCTTCAGTCACCAACACTGATTTCCCTCAGACTTCATCAGCTGAGTCCCTCAGCATACAGAGACAGCTCAGGACATTCACGCTAAGCAGGATCCTTCAGACAGCGTGGCTGTCACATCTCCAGAGCTCACCCAGATCAGTCTGGTTCAGAAAGACAAGAGGACAGCTAAATGATTCAAACAAACCCATGAGGATTTCTGAAGAACAACATCATTGCTTCCACCAAAGAATTTTAGGGGACAAATCAGCTGAAAACATAGGCTGAGATGTGCCAGGGGAAGCAGGATGGACACACACGGGTCTGCGTTCCTGTATTTACATCAGCTCTAGCTCACTGAGGAATAACTCACTGCATTGTATATTCAGACTTTAGCTTCCTGGGGAGAGATGTGATTTTCTCTATCTCTACCCTGATGACCACACCTCTCACAATAAACCAGAGCCACAAAATAACCTAATTTTGGAAACAACTTGTCCATAAAACATACAGGGAATTACTCACATATGTTTGTTGAGCTAGTTCCTGCTGTGGTAGAGGTTACACCTGTCATTAAGAGGAACATGATGGGTTCCCTTTTCCTCTTTAGGTTTGGTTTTTTTCAATCCAAAATATTAACCTCTCAAGTCTAAAAGGTTCAGAAATAGCTGAACTATTTTATCCAGTTTAAGCTATTTAAAAGTAACCAAGAAAGGATGCTCAGCCATGAGACATATATTTAACTGAGAGTAAACCTTCCTATAAACCAACCTCTTGTGACTCCCTGTGGGTAGCACTGACTGATGATGAACAATTTCTAAACTGTTACTGTTCCTTACAGCTTTTCAGTACTAAATTAATTTTAAAGGGAACCTACACCACTTCAGATGGTAAAATTTAGTGGTCACTACAGCTGATCAATAAACTATTCTGCTTTTCTCATCACAGGAAGTCCCTTTCCCAAACCTTCCAGTGAACCAGGAGCAAGATGAATGATACCAGTTCCATTTCCCAGTCTGTTCTTTGGCAAATAACAGTGGCTGAAATTGGGAGAATTCAGTCACTTTGAACTGCATTCCAGTTTAAAGGCAAATTTATCCTTTCTATATCATGCATTAATGCAATGCTTTTCCCAAAAAAAACATTTATAGGATTGGCAAGAACTATTAAATCTAGATATTCATTTCAGTGACAAATATTTAGGAGCTGATTTGCAGCCACTTTGAGTTGAGAAAGATCATTGCTATTTGGGATGTTTACTTGGTTTTGTTTCAGCAGAATTCATTTCCATTCCTGGTGTATAGGCTCAGGCAGAAAGGAGCAGACAACAGAGTGTGCATACAGCAGATAGACTGCAGCCAAGCGCTCCCACAGGGAATCCAGGGAGCACAGAGCAGCAGTGCTGCAGACCTGGATTCTGAACAGCAACATTTCCCCCAGTTAAAATTAACTCTCCTTTGAAGGGATGTCTGATACACAGCACAACACAGTGTTTGCCTGACCAGGACAAAGCCCCTGACAGAGAAACTCACTGTGTAACTGAACCAGGCAGCAGGGCTTGAGAAGACTTTTCCTCCAATAGGTGATTATCAAAGATGGGGTCTTCTTGCAGCCAGTACTGGCAATGTTTGAAAAGGTCTTTTAAAAGACCTATCAGAACACTTCAGTAAGCTGTGCACAGGTCTGCTCTGGAACAGAGGTGCCCTAACACTGACCAGAACTGTTATCAAATGGTTCAGTGCATGTTCTGTTCAGAAATGCAACCAACTGTCCTTTCCCCTCACTGTCCTAGGGGAAAAAAATGAGCCACTGACTAAACAAAATAGTCTGCTGTATAAGGCTAAGAAGAGCTGGCAATGGTATTATTATTTTAGGGTGCAGCATTTTGCACTGTTTAAGTTGCTATCATCATTTTTATCCCAAATAAGTTCTCCATTTTATTTCCTAGACATGTATGTGTGTATGTATGAATATATGAGATTTCCTTCCCCAGGTATGTGTGTGAACATCTGTGTGTGTTTTTCCTTCATACATTTAGAAAGGAGGGAAATCCTGTCCATTATACATCCCTTCTACTCTCCTCCATTTACCAGGAGCACCTCTGTGCAATACCATCACTGAAACAATATCAAGCTAAATGGTAATGTCCAAAACCCTCTCTTCTGCCTCTCAAAGCAATGCCATCACCACCTGCAACCACCCCAGTGGTTTAGAGCATCCATGTGCCAGTGTCCTCTCTATTACCATTAAAACATGTAAGAAAGTCAGGCAAATAAATGAGCTGTGTTAGAACAAATACACAAAACCTACTTTGGGGAATAAATTAGTAATTGCTTTAATGTAAAGTTATGCAAATACTAAGAAAGGCAGCAAAATGTCTTGTTTTCTCACAGAGTGCAGGCCTTTAGCCAACTCATCTTCTTTTGAATGACTAAACAAAAAAATGGGGTCAAGCAAATAAGAATTCCAAAAATGACTAATGAATAAAGCCCTGAGTGTTCCACGTGGCTCCCAGTTTGGTTTGTCACTAAAGGCAGTGACAACACACATGCACCTGGCACCAAAGGAGATCTCTTGGGTGAATATGCTGCAGTTTGGGGAAAAGGAAAAAAAAATAAGCAGTTTATTCTGAAGTTTTCAGTAATTCAAATTTGACTGGTATTGCTTCCAAAGGTGAGAGGGCCTTCTGCATTTCCTGCTTTTGAGGAATTAAGTTTTCCCCAACATCAACCAAACTGCCCCCTGAGGGTGGTCCCTGAGGGTGTACCTGGGTGCAGGGGACGAAGACACACACAGACACACATGCTCTTTCCCAGTTCAACCATTTCTTTGATCTGAGGTTCCTTTTTTAAGACACATATTAATGGGAAGTGTTGCAGGTGGCTCTTGCATTTGCAGTTTAACAGTGCTTGCAATGACAAAGAGAGTGTCAATGAGTAATTGACAATAAATTTAAAAACACATAAAAACTGCTTTCAGAGCAACAACACTGACTGGAAGCCAAGTGCATGTCATGGTAAGGGGGCAGCCATCTAAAAGAATAACTGACACCTGCACCAGCATCACAGGATGGGTTTTCCCTTTTTCTTCCAAAAAAGAAAGAAAACTCCTGCTTCCACAGTAAAGCAACTTTGATCTTTGTTGAAATTAAACCTCCTGAATCTCTTCCTTACCACCACTGTAACATGGCAGGTAGCTGAAGCAAGTAATTCAGAACCCAGTGCTGGAGTTCAAGATGCAAATAAAGAGATCAGACAACTCTGCACCTCCTGGAAGACTACATTTCAAAGGCATTCCAGCTGTCCATGCCACCAGTCCTAAGTGTACTTATAATAGCTTCCCAGGCAGGCTAAAAAGGTGTCTATGGCTCTCAAGCACTTCCCTCACTTCAGGCAGTGAACAGTTATATTCACAAGCCAGAGACTGAATAATTTGGGGGATCTTCTGCAAACAAAAAGCAGTCCAAAGTAGTGGCAGCCGTGAGGAACTGCAGGCTACGAGCAGGGACTATGGGAACAGAGAGCAAAGGGCATCCCCAGGAGCAGATCAGTGCAGACATCTTCCTTCAACAGCATAAAGCATGCACAAAGAAAATGTACTGCCTCCTGAGTTAGTAACTGAGGCAATGACACACATTTCTATAGCCTATTATCTTGTGAAGTCACAGTACTCAGCCTCTAAAAAAAACAGTCTGAAAGGCAGAAGAAATGAAAACCACATCACTATGTGACACTGAGCCTTGTCTTTAGGTAACACCTCCATGGAGTCAACCCTGAAATCCTTCTTCATTCTTCCCAAACAGACCCTTAAATACCACAAGGATTACCAACTCCTCAAGGAGAAACAAACAGCATCCTGATGATATGTTTTCTTTTTTTCAGTGCCAAGCAAGTCATTTCCTAGACTGGAAAGCTTAAGGTTGCAAATGCAAATAAACTGGAGATACTTTTGGTTTACAAACTTCTCAGCTACCTGTGCATGAAGAGCCAGGACTAACAAAAAGCCAGTTGAGAACTTGCCTTTTTCTCAGCCCCTAACCTGCACCCCACACAAACTGCTGTGCTATGTTCAGGAAACAATTGCCTGTCAATAATGAGAGCTCACCACACAGGGTGAGGTTTAGGTGGTGCACAAGCTTCATGGGAAGTGTATCTGTTTCATTTATCTAACATGTCATGTTCCTGGTGCGTGCTAATGGGTTTATTTGAACCACTGGACACAGGAGAAGCATTTCAGAACAAAACCAGAAGGATATCACATGCCAAATTTCCAGCATCGACCCTAACGTTGCCAAAGATTTTAAGGGTAAACCCCAGAACAAAGTGGCTGCAAATCTGCTTTCAACACCTCACATGCCAAACTTGGGTTTCTACTTTTCTTCTTCTTGTATTACTGAGGTAAATGGCAAAAAACTTTTCCAAAAAGTTTAGTTTCAAATCAGTATCAATCCACTATTTAGAAATAATTAAAAAAAATAAGTAAATAAACCAAGGGGAGGGGGGGGAAAAAAAAGGGAGGGGAAGGGGGGAAAGAAAGAAAGAAAAGAGACTTATGAAGAAGTCTGAAAACAAGACCGACCTATACCCTGGGTGGGATTGGATGGGTTAAGTGTCTCTGGCACTATTTGTCTTCACTATTGACAGACACTGTCACACAACCCACCACTCGATGCCTGTCTCTGAATGGCGAAGCTAGAATGCAAGTTAAGTGTATTAATAGAGAAAAAAACTAGCATCCCAGCAAATATCATCAAGCAATCCAATTCACCAGTTATTAAAAACACTCAGATTCAAGATAGGTAGGTTAATTTAATTTACATCAAGCCCAACAGTGTAAAAATTCCCCTTCCATTCACATGCTGAACCAAGCAGAGTATTATACTTTGGGTAAATACATCGATCAGGTTGGGTTTGTTATAAATGACATCTGGTATTCAGTTCACACTCCAGTTTAGGTATCTAAGGAGAACTTTTGTTAGTGGCTTACACACACTAATCCCAGGTATCTGAGATCCTCCCCACTTGCAGCTATAACCAGCTGCCAACAGGCAAGTCAGAGCTCTAGGACCCTCAGCTGCTCCTCAGCTCCCTGCCCTGCAAAGTGACCACATGAGGATGCCAGGACTGATGGATCTGACAAAGAACACTTCCCTCCAAGAAACTCTTCTGTTCCTTAGATACATGGTTGGTTTTTTGCTAAGATACAAAGAACTCCTCTTGGCCTTCATGAAGTGTTTGGTGCTGCTGCTTCTAGGAGGTGCCCAAACCACAGTGCAGTTCTTTCTGCCCTTCTCTGGCTTGGCTTTCCACCATTCCTTGAGGAACAGGGAACTCTCCTGTCACAGTCATTCTCAGGCCTTTTTGATGGAAGAACAGGAGTCACTTAATGCAAGAATTTGCCATTAAAAACCTCTCAGAATGAGAAAACAGCTTGTGTTTGATTGAGCAGTTCTGGAAATCTGGGGTTACTGATCGTGGGAGATTCAGGAAGATTGCAAATAAACTTATCTAGGAACAAAAAGAGATGATCTGGAGCAGGTAAATGAGAAGGGAGCTCTGATCCACACTGAGGAACAGGTATGCACCCAATGCACACACAACTCCACACAACTATGATGTTTTCACTGAGCTTGCAGAGAAGATGTCTTGAGAAGTCTCCATAGATTGGAAACACTAAGAGAAATAGTTTGCATTTCCCAGTGATCATTTCTCACCAGCAGACAATGAAGGAACCTCTCCACTGCCCCAACCATGGCTCAGACTCTCCCAGACTAGGGTAACAGTTCTTTGGGGCACACACTATGGGCCAGGAGTAAAACTTAAAACTGGTTCCACATAGATGCTGGGGTGAACAAGCCAGAGCAGCTCATACACAGCACCAGGAAGATGTCATTTTAAAGAGCACTGGGATCTGGTTTACATTCATTCTGTAAGAAAGAAGTATTTGAGAAATGACTGCAGCAAGCAGACTGCAGACAGGAATCCCTGGAAGACATCCTCCCTGGGAAGGACAGGAAGGCATTTCCAACTGGGAGGCTGGTGGGAAGAGGAAGGGAAAAGCCTACAAAGAAATGGAAGTTTTTACAGGCATTGGAGACCAACTACAAAGAAGAATCTTTGTTTCTGGTAATTTGTTTACAACATGTAATTATATGCCCATGATAATAGAATTAGCAGCAACACTGATATCCCCTTTGAAATCTCTGGTAATTATTTTGGTATCAACAGGAAGAACTGACTAATTACACCAGGAAGGATGATAAATGGACAAAATATTTCAGCAAAAATAAAAATTAAGAAGCCTGACTCTAGCTACTCAAAAAAGAAACCCCACAAAGCAAAGCAAACCCCACCCCCCATCTCCACTCTGAAGCTGTATTAGAAACTTTAGCTGGAGAATAATGAAGAAGGTTTATCCTGGCAGTGGAAAACATGACCTGCAGCCCTCAGCACCCAGACTCGACCCCACAGAGGATCTAAGTATTTTTATGCACTTCTCTACAATAGCCACTGAGAGGCAAAGCCTTATTTTGTAACTAAGATGACCAAAAATGCTTATGGCAAGTACTTCAAGAACAACTCTGCTCAAAAAAGCCACTTACAGCTGCTTGGGACAAGTAGTTTGTCCCTTTAATGGAAAAGGAGCACAAAGCTGAAAGACCACAACAAGGCAAAGCTTCATCATTTACCAGATGTTTTCCCAGGGTACAATCATAGATGTTTGGAAGCCAGAAACATTCAATACATCACAGATTAACTCTATTTGAATATGATGAATGCCAGAAGAGATCAGTAAATACACTTTGGTGGCACAAAATCTGTTCCCCTCTTGTTACAGCAAGAATATGGCTCTGTGGAGAATTCAGTTTGAGATGAGAACCGGAAACTGCCAGAATGGAAACGATGCAGGAAACACTGTCCTGGGGAGCAACCCAAAAAACACAGAAAGAGAAGATATCTGCCTCTGTGGAAAATGGAGAGCAGCTTGAGAGACCATCAGAAGCTGATGCAGCTCTTTCCAGGATCTGCTACAGAAAGAATGAGCAGATGATGAGCACAGAAGCAAGTTTCTGTAACAGCTTTCTTCACTGGAGTTCAGAAGGTTGGAGCGTGGATGTTTCCAGAGAGGAAAGATGAAAATGCAATATTTGCTTAAAGCACAGAGTCAAAAATCCCCCTGAATCATCCCCAAAAGATAAGAAGGTGGTGCTGACCTAGAAAGACTCCTTTGAAAAAGGACTTAACTGAGCAGTGTACATTTTTTAGCATTAGAAGCACGTGTCCAATGTGTCCCAACTGAGACAAAGATATTGGGCAGCCTAAGAACCAAGCAACTGGAGCTTAAAAATACTGCCTGGAAGGTGTTATTAAAGCTTCAAACACATTTATTTCATGGAGAAGAATATCTCCAGACACAGCTTACAATGACATTTCTCAGCATGACACCCTCATGCATTTCAAGAGTCTAGAAGATGATTCATAGTTAATGTGTTTATGGGCTCGCACCAGGCAAAATCCTCCTTCTGCTGTCCCCTGGACAAAGACACTTGTAATTCAAATGGAAAGCACAAAGAATGGTTTCTAGTGGTAAAATCAGATCCTTTCCCTCCCTTCTGCTTTCCAGAAGGGAAGAATTAGAAGCTTGAGGCAGCAGCTCAGGTTGTGATCACTGCAGCTCAAAATCCTAGAGCTCTATTAAACGAGACTTGCCTGCTTGACAAGGAGTGGGCAATACCTCTTTTGTCTGGATTCATGAATGTGAGAGATACATTTATTAACAAATTAATGAAAATCCAATCAGTAACATTCCATTTTAATACTCTTAAAACTCTTCTGTAAATCACCAAACAAATCTCCAAACAGAAGAACCAGAAGTCTGCCCTTGCAAGGTCATCGCTGCTAAAAGCAGCCCATCCTGCTCCTCCAAAAACCCAGAGAAGTTCACTGCAGCGACAGGCATTTCTCACCTAGAACATGCTTCACATGGAACAGAGCCCCACAGCAAAGTGACTGACAGAAAAGCCACATCTAAGTTGAATTTCAGCCAGATACTACCTTACTCTGTATTTCAGGAAGCAGAGAACAAACTATGTTAACTACTAGAGGAGCAGTAAAAAGCTTTCCCCACTTTGGATCACTCCCTGCTACCTAATCCTCTCATTATCAACAGCAATCATATCTGCAATGGACTTCTGGGAGCAGTGTGCCAGCAGCATTCCAAATCAGCCTTCCTTTAAGAACCAGAGCAAATGAGGTTACCTACAACACCGCAGAGACCCAACTCTCCTTTCCCTGGCACTTCCCAAGTCAGTCAGGGCTTGGAGCAAGGGAGAGCTGACATCAAAATTCAACTTAAAAGGAGAAATAGACTTAGACAAAACAAGGGAAAGATTTCAGACCCAAGAACACTAGGTTGCTGAAGTCATCTTTCCTCCTCATCCTATCATCTGTACAGTGTCTGCAGGCTGTTATTAAGGACTTGATATATGCAAATGAATAGTCAGTCTTGGTCTTTTAAAATGTAAAATACATATTTCTGTTTTCCTGTACAGACAGGGACAAAGTCCAGGCTGATCTTCCTTTTCTTTCCCTGTTAAGAAATCAAGAGCCCAGCCCAGGCAGATCTCTCAGTACTCCCTAAGACTGGGTGACAGGGCTTGAAAATACAGTAGCAACCCTGAAACAATTAAAGAAAGTAAGAAAACACAATGCACCCTTTTATCTAGAAACGTGGTACAGCCAAAACACTTGTGCCCTACTCTCCTGAGGAAGTGGAGAGACTTGGATGCAGAAAAAACACCTCAATGAAAAGCAAAGGCACTTTTGAGATTCTGGAAGTCAGCTGAGAACCCTGGACAACAGCTCTGTGCTGTGGACACCAGCAGCAGTTCAGACCTGCTGAGCTCAAGATGGCTTGGAGGAGGAAACCCAATCAGCCCCCACACAGCAGGAATTTGTGGGAGGTGGGACTAGGACTATCTACTGAGATCCACTGCAAAGAGTAAATTCACCTCTCCTTGTACCTCACCTACAGCTTCTGTAGACACTGATGTTCCTTCCTCTGTTCCAAAGAGTTTGTCCCCAGCTTTAAAGGGAAAAAAAGTCTGGCCTCAGACTTAGCAGAAATACCCAAGCACCTCTCCACCCCTGGGGTACAACATACACTAGATATTTTCCTCTCACCTCCCAACACCAGAGGGAGGAGCAGGGACTGTTCTTTTCAGCCTTCTGCTTGCTCTCTGGTTTTGGAACACAGCCAATGAACCTGTTTTGCAGGTGAACATTTCTCTAAGATGCAGGTATTTTTCTTTCCAGGATGTGGTGGAGGAGGGGAGAAAAAAAAAACCCAATAACAATAGCCCAAATCCCACTAAGACATTACACTAAAACTACCTGTCTGATACCAGACCTTGGCCAGCAGGCTGCTGCTGAGGAGCTGGGTACCCCTCCCCTGGGAGAGCTCCATGGCACTGGGCTGGGGCTCAGCTCCCCTCACACATGGACACAGCACCCCTCACTGCTGAACAATCCTAGTCACCACCAGTAGGTGTTTAGAAAAGGCCAGGATTCAATTGTTCTTGCCCTCACAGTGATGTAAGCAATGAAAACAAAACTAGTCTTTGCTCTCTTGGGGGGTTTTTGTCTGGTTGGTTAAACACCATTTTGAACAACTTGGCAAACTGTAGTTGCTTGTGCTTAATACTTCTGATCCTGACTTCAGCAGCACCCAGAACCTTAACTGTCTCATCCCAACCCTGAAGGAAGGTCTCCAAAGCCACAGCTCAGTAAACAATTCAGACCAGCACAAACTGAGAGCTCTGAGTAAAGCTAGCTCCACTTTTCCTGACTGCTCCTTCTTCCTTGCAACATCCCTCTCCCTATTCCACCAAAAGGGCTCCACTAGACCCATTCTCTGCTCCAGGACAGCTCTAAGCTGGAGCCAGGTCCTCAATCCTGTGCTGTGGTACACACATGAACAGCTCTTCCCTGGGCAGCAGCACCAGCTTCCAGGCTGTATCAAACCACACCACCTGCCACACTGACAACTGCCCTCAACTAACAAGGAGGTCTCCTTTCAGTGTTAACAGAAAACCTCAACACTATCTTCTGAAGTCTCTCATTCAAGAAAGTTGTGCTGCAGTTTGACCCAAACACAGCCAATGCATTCTTGGGTTTTTCAGAAGGAACTGGAGTGGCTGTTAGCAGACACTAAATACCTGGAGGTAGCAGACATTTAGTTCCATTCAAGTTTTTAAGTCTTTTCTGTTAGATACAGAATTAATTAGCAGTTCATGTCTGTCTGTGGATTTAGAGTGTAACAGGGTTTGTGGGATTTTGACCTTCCCTTCTTTCCAAGATCCATGTTTCTGAAGGGTTTGGTTGCTGCTATGTCTTTGAACCAAACCATTTTAGAAATACAAGCCCAAATGACTTTTTGAATCAGTGATCTAAAAATAGCAAATCCTTTCAGTATAATAAATAAAACCATCCAATTCTTTCAAGGACCAAAGTTCCACTGTGCACAGTTAAATCCACAGGTTCTCTCAGAAGAGGTCTGGCAAAACATGAATGGTGAGCAGTGCTGTAAAGTTTCTCTGGAAAGTCTACAATCACTTCATTTTCTGATCAGAGTCCTGCACCATGCAAATCTGGGAAACATTCTCACACAAACATTTAATGCATATGAACTCAGAGAGAGGAAAAAAAGAATAATGCAGCTATGGGAATCCTCACCTTCAACATATACATTTTTCTCAAGCAACAATTTAAGGCCAATTAGGAGAATGGAACATGACCTTTGGAGAAATATGGGGATCAAAATTATGCAAAAACCCCTTAGCCAGTGAAGAAAGATGCATCTAGCATGAGCATAATGGTCATCTTCTCCTCATGGCACAGATGTTCCTACAGGAACACCAGATGCACACCAGCACTAAGGCTAACCTCACAAATCAGAACTTGGTCCTTAAATCCTCACTTTTTGATGTTTAATGAAGACCAATGACAGTCTTCACACTAAAGCCTAAAACATGACTGGGAGTAAGATAAAGATGAAGATAAAAAGGTCATGCCTCATTTTTATATGCTGTCAATTAGATAATAACTCAACAGCTTATAGAGGTGCCACCCTCTAGCTGTATATTGTATTCTCAGCTATTGGAGAGTTTTGTCATAATTACAATGGAGAGAGATATGTGAATGCAGTTTAAATACTAAGCTTTCTCAGGGCTCTTAAAGGAAAACATGACCTTTCTTCCTCCTTATGGTTTGGTAAAGCTTCATGGCCCAAGATGTCATCTCCTATTCCCTTTTTCACCCTGGCTAGGATTTGCTGGTTTCCAGTTGGTCAGCATTCTGCCTTGGCTCCAAATAGGTGTTTATCACCCCTGAGGACAGAGGGCATTCTAGGAGGGGACAGACCTGTACTGCAGAATCACAGACCAGCAAACCAGGGAACATTTCTCATGAAGATGACCTCTGGAGGTCCCTTCCAACCCAGATGATTCTAGAAGATATACATATATATGACATACAGCAACCTTTAACACAGGCACCTGATGATTCAGGCCACCCACTAAACTGTTACTACCTAAACTCTCCTAGAATGAACTCTGTTCCTTCTCCACAAGCTCTTATGTGTTTTTTTTTAACAATCAGAACTTTGCCAGCACTGTTCATGTTGGCCAGAGCATCACAAACCTTCTCCAAGGAAGAGGCTAACTGAGGATGCTTACCAGCAGCGACTACAGCCGGAGGCGGCGAACCTGCCTCGCCACCGCTTGTTTGGCTCATGGATGCTACAGATGTTTCTCTGGAAGGTGGTAACTGCAGCTCCTTTGGGAGAAGGTCATAGACCGATTCTGTTGAACAAAAAGCATTTGATCAGAAATTTATTCATGCTAAGAGACAAGACATCATGGTTTTGCCTAAAAGAGAGAAATGATAATCCAACCTTCTGAAAGTTGCATGAACATCCTGGAACAAAGTCACTTCAGAAAGCAAACCAACCACAAAGACATGGAGAGAGACATTCTCAAGACCAAAACAAAAGGACACCAACTTGTTCAAGCAAAGGAATAATCCATGAAATTCCACAGAAACTGCACTCATCCAGCATGAAGGGGCTGAGAGCATGTCCAACAAGTCGTGTGTAAACCAAAGACAAACCTGTTCTCAGAATGCAACTGTCCTCCAAAGACTATGTGCCCAAATTCATGTTGTCATCTGCAGAACATCCTATAGGGTCTTCCCATGTAGAAAGTGTCAATTCTTGTTACAGAAGATCCTTTAGTTCCATTTATCTGCAGCATCTCTTTTTGCCTCCAACTCTCCTGTAAACTCCAGAGGAAGGAGTCTGCACTGAGGAAATGGCTAGTGCCAGCCTGCTGGACACCAAAAGCCTTTGAGATATACCTGTGGCAGACCCTGCACAGGGAAGAGAGGGGACTACTGAGGCACAAGTCTGTTTTAAGACAAGGAAGAAAAGTCCACTGACTAAATAATCAAGAAAGTAATAGTGGTATTTGACCAGGAATGCCTCAGGAAGGTGATGGGAATACAGAAAATTGTTGTTATTGTATTGAATATACTTCTGCTATTGAACCACAACTGCTAAATCCATGGGAAAGAGATGGAACAGGTATTAACTCCTGGAATAGCAGGACCAAACAGGCCACTAAGATGATCACCTGTTGCCTACTCTTCCTGGGGTAAAAACATTTAAAGATCTTCCAGACAAGTTCTGGCTGGACCACGCAGGGAGCAAGAGCAGAGAGGTTGTGCATTGCTTGGCTTGCCAAAGGAGCACATTTGATCCACCAGCATTCCAGACTCTGCAGTTGTATTCACAGCTTTATCAACAGGGAGGGCTGTGTAAAATCCAGCCCTGGGAAGCCAGGAAGCCCTGTTACTACCTCCCATAGTCACTGCTGGGCAGGTTCTGCACTGGCACTATAAGGACAACAGAACTCCTCAACAGGTGTCACGGGAATTCAGATCTGGTTTAACACCTGGAAGCTCTGGAGCCAGCAGCCTGTTAGGATTCTTATACTGACTGCTGCTTGGGGTTTTCAGCCTCAGTTCCCCTCTTTCTGTCCTAAGCTGTGAAGCCAGACCCTGTGTCCAAATCCCAGGGAAGTTGGAGGAAAGAATGCCAGGTGTGTTTGCCCCCTTCTGAAAACAACCAGTTCCAGCTCATGCTCCCAAGTGCAGAAGCATGGCCAGCGCTGCAGTTTGCAGATGTTTGTTATTTGTCATGCTGCATTCTGAGAAAGCTTCTGTCAACCACAAAACTCCCAGCAGATTCCAGAGAAAACCTTCACTTATTTCCCTGTTGAATGGCTCCTATAAGCTTGGCTGCTGGCAGAGCTATCAACACGTCAAAGAACTCTCTGCTTGGAAACCACAAGACGTGTGTGGGTCTGTTTTCTGCTGAACTACTATTTCTCTTCAAGATGAGTATTTAGGAGACTGAAGAATGAAAGGTTCAGATTTTGTCCTTAGAATGAAAAGCACAAATACCAGCTGAAGAAAAACACAGCTGTGACGTGAGAGAGGGCTTCCCTACGTGACATCCCTCTGCCTCCAGGTGACTTTCTGTCCAGCAATGGGCCCCAAAATGAGGAATCCTAACACAGCATGTGTGTGTGTGTGTGTGTCTGTAACTGGAGCAACCTTTACATTTGTATGCCTATGTTACATATATACACACAGATGCATTTGCATTCCTTTCTGTTGTCTCTCAAGAAATCCTCTTTGAGGAGAGAGCCACTCATCACCATAATTCTGCCATGACTCAGAAGCTATTTGGCATTGATTACAAAGCCTCATTTCCAAAAGCTGAGCTATTAGGTAAGAGGGAGCTATTCTCCTTGAGTTGGTTGTTGTGTTGGTTTTTTTGTTTTATTTTTAACTCTCAAATGTGACAAAGGTTTAAATGGATGCTCAGATGCAAAACCCCCACAGTGTATATTTTTTTTCTCAGGGAACATGTAATTTTAGCAGTAATCCACAACAAGCATAATTATAATCTCTGTGAATAATTCTAACAATATGAGAAAGAGAGGAAAGGAGAGAGGGGGGGAAAAGAGAGCATTAGAATTGAAGCACATTCCCAAAGATCACAAAACCACTAAGAGCAAATCTTCCATTTCATTCTTCATTGATCAAAGACCAAACTACCTGAAACATGGTGTAAAATATGACATCCAGTTCTCATCCTGATACACTTGGATACCACACCAAAAATCAAAGATGTGAAGATGTGCCCTACACTTGGAGAAGCAGCTGGCACTGTAAACATGAGAGCACAGAGCAAGCTAGGAGGAGGGAAAGGAACGCTGCCTAGGAAGCCACTGTCAGGTACAGCCTAGAGGACACAGATGTGGTGAAAGAGGAGAACTAACAGCACCATGAATGGCTCAATACTGACACACAGCCCTGGCCACCATCAGTGTCCAGGTCTTCCAGGTCTATATACCCCTCTGCTCTCGTGCCTCCCTGTAACTTCCCTCCCCTCCCAGCAGTGTGAGGAAGAGTGTGTAAGGACATCCCAAACAGGAGTGAGGGAAACCATGGGACATCTACTGGGGAGCACACAAGAAGGAAAATAAATCCAAACCATGGGATTAACACAGCATAGGAGAGACATGGACCTGTTGGAGCAGGTCCAGAAGAAGCCAGAGAATGATCTGAAGACTGGAACCCCTCTGCTGTGAGGCCAGGCTGAGAGAGTTGGGGTTGTTCAGCCTGGAGAAGAGAAGGCTCCAGGGAGGCCTTCTTGCAGCTCTTCAGTACTCAAAGGGCCTAGAAGAAAGATGGGGACAGACTTTTGAGCAGGGCCTATGGGGACAGGACAAGGGCTGATGGTTTGAAACTAAAAGAGAGAGATTTAGACTAGATAGAAGGAAGAAATTGTTTACTCTGAGAGTGGTGAGAGCCTGGCCCAGGTTATCTAGAAAGGTGGGAGATTCCCCATCCCTGGAACCATCCCAGGTCAGGCTGTTTGGGCTTTGAACACCCTGATCTAGTTGGAGATGTCCCTGCTGACTGCAGTGGGTTGGAGTAGGTGAGCTTTGAGGTCTCTGCCAAACCTTCCATTCTGTGATTATATGAACATATGGCAGAAGTTTAAGGTCAAATCCAAACTTTAAGAAACAAAACAACCAAACAACCTCCTGGCTTTTCTTCAGCACAGAGGTAGCTTCACAGCCTGACACACCTTCAGTGAAGGGATTACTAGGAACTTCCATATCAACCTTCTCTGAAACTTTCTGGGTACCTTTAAGAAGCTTGCAGCAACAAACCTGCCCTGCACAAATCAGACTTCAAATGAAACTTTGTGTTTTCACCTAAACACAGGCCAATGTTTATATATGCTGCACTATAAATAGCATTAAAGCAAGAACTGACAAACTCCAGAAAGATTAGAGTTGTTGCAAGGAAACTAATTCTTCCCCAGAGAATCTAGGCCCCCTCCTCACCTGGTATCCCATGTAAATAGCTAAAGCTCCCTCCCCTATCCATCACCTCTCCTCCATCACCATGTAAAACACACTCACTCAGGATATGACATTTTCTGCTCTAGTTTTATGGTTTTTTTCATAAAAATTCATATACCCACAAAAAAAAAAGACAGGCTGTTATGTAAATACAGTCTTACATTTGAAGGCAAAAATAAAAACTCAGCATCATGACATATTTCTACTTAATTAGCAAGGAAAAAATACATAGAATTCTTGTTTTCAGAGCCAGTGTTGAATCAGCTACCTCACAGCACAAAGTGTCTAGGAACTCACTGCTGATTTCAAATCCCAATATATGAGTTGGCTAATATGAGTTGCTCTCAAGATGATGGGATTTTTGCTACAAGTAGTTCCACTGATACCCAACATCTCTCCTAAACACATTTTCTTTCTCCTTATAGGAAGAGAGGAACATGCACTTCAGGATTACTGGAATTGTGAAATATAAACAAGAGCAACAAACACAAAAAATAACCAAATCCTGCTATCAGTCAAGAGCTGCACACACTCATTTCCACATACAAACCTTATCCTGCCTTTGTGCAATCAGTTATTGGACATCCTATGTAAAACAAACTTCTGGATCTCCTATCTTCCCAGAGAATCTCTCACCTAGACTAACTAGAGAAGCTGAGGCTTCACAAATTCTGCTGCTGAAATCAAGGACACATGGGGGACAAGCAGATTTACAGAAAGAATTTAAAGTGTCAAATTTCTTCAACTGCCCTTTATCTGATTATCCTACTCCTATAATCTCTCATCTGAGATCAGCTGCTTCTAACTTTGATCTCCCTGCCAGTTCTACTGACACCTCAGAAAATTCTGTTTCACGTGGCTATAGTGACCAGAACAGCACCAAACATGAGGTCACCATTCACCACCACCACATTTTAACCCTGGGGACGACAAGATTTTGTTAGTGTACAGCTGAAACCTGCACAAAATGCTCAGAATTGAACTATTTCATGAACAATAGTCAAGTAATATGATACTGGACTTGCTTGTTCTTGCAGCACATCAAAACCAGTGCACCTAGCCAAACAATCAGCATTCCACGACACTTGGCTCCCAGCAGGAACTGAGCCAGCACCCAGGCTCAGGTGGAAAGGTTCACCACCACTTCTCCCAAAGATCTGCAAGAGCAGGAATAAATCCTGGAGAGAGCCAAAGCATCTGCAATGGTGCTAGAAGGGATGATCAGCTGGTTATCAACTGCCACACACAACTGAAACCGGTTCGCTTGAAATGAAAAGAACTGAACAAAAGCCATCTGTGAAAGGGCTCAATGCATTCCAACCAGTCTTCCCAAAAATACAGCCTTGGGTCAACATGGGTCTGGATCAGTCCCAGCAGCTGGTGACAGGAGCTCTGTCTTTGAGGGAGAGTGAGGAGAGGCCTCAGAAGGGTTTAGGCAAAACAACTCCGAGCAGGTAGGAAACCATGGGTGAAGCAGATCTAAATTACAGGCATGTGGGCTTACAGCAAACCCTCAGCAGTCCAGCTTCCTCCAGCACCCCCAACAGAAACTACTGCACTGACATTTTTAATCCATTCTCATCATCACAGTACCAAAGGACCTTCTGGAAACACACCTGCCTTGTGACCAGCAGCATTAGATTCTTCCTTACTATTTAAACTTTATCTTAGGAACACAGCAGCCGAGATTATGGAAGCAAAGGGAACACAACACATCTGATTCCTGTCTGGGAGTGCTCAGATAGCTGTTAGCTTCTGACATGTCCCAGAGGAAGCCCTGCTTCTTCCAAAGTGTGTGTCTCCTCAGCGTGGAGAGTGCCTGCCCTCCATGGAAAAGGAGAGCTCTCCAAATGCCACATAAACTCCCACAGCCAGAACAGGAGGCACTTCCAGTGAAAAAGTCTCTTGTTAAAGAACACAACTGTAACACTGACGTGGAGATAGAGGCTCTCACTTCAAAAGGATGGAAAACCATAGAGGAAAGAGAAGTAGTTTCCCCAAAATAGCTAATGAAAGTCAGTGTAAATAACCAGTTCAGCTCTAATGCAGCACACGTGGCTCCAGTATCCCCTCACGTGTGTTCTGCACTGCACCTTTAATGAATCTTGAATTCAAGACTTTCTGGTTGCATCTACACAGGAATTTCAGCTACACAGATTGAGAACTGTGATTTCAAGTGATCCAGTTCCTCATTAACTCATGCTCCACAAGGACTGGTTACCTTACAAAAGAACTTGTCTGTCCTCAAGCTTCTGCGAGGCCTTCTTACCCTACCAGCAAACTTAACTGAAATCCTCCTGGCTCATGGACCAAAGAGCTGCTGCTTGGAACTCAGCACTTGGGGACACTGGGAGCACAGAAGATATGGAAAACAGCAAAGAATACCCATTCCCAATGTTTAAAAGCAACAGCAGGCTCACCCATAATGACTGCAGACACCCTCTTTTTGCCAGTAGCACCAAAGCTCTTCAGCTAGACCTGCACCTCATTACTCTGTACCAGAAGCAAAGCCATGCCCCCCACAGATTCCATGTATGGAAGCCAAGTTATGAACCTGATAGAGAAACTCTGCCCTCATCTACTAGTAAATGAGGCCATAACTAATGTCAAGGGAAACTGATGTCACCATCTGAAAATGTCATCTATTCCAGACAGCTACAGCTACAGGGCCACAGAATGCTGCCACAGAACACAGAGGGCAACATGCAGTCAAACAGCCATTTCTGCTTTCCAGGCATGGAATTCTCCCTCCCTTTTGTTTTTATTTAAAATAATCAGTGTAAATTAAGTAAAATAACCAGTTAAAATTGAAATAGTGGGGAAAAGCTGGCAAGTGAGTTTTGACAACACAAGAACAGGGGGGGAAATAAAGAACCCAGGAAAGAAGAATTGTTTGTGCTTTTAGCTGCAGCCATCCTTCCACTGCATGTAACAGCCTCTAAATTCATTTCTGATCATGATGTGGAAAATCCTTTTTTTTTTCCTCTAGTTTTCCTCCTAACAACAAAGACAACAGACATCACTTCACCTAGCTGCAGCTCCAACTCCCACTTCAATGTCACTCCTCCAGGTTGTTCTCCAGCCCCAGCCTTGAGGAGGTCATTGAAGCACAGCCTCAGTTGTCCCTCAGCCTACCCATCTGTCTCCCCCACCACAGTGATGTGCTCCTGGGGCTTCACCTCTTCTAGTGCTGAAGGCTTCTTCAGCAGCATCCCTTTGGTACCCAGACTAAAAGGCAATGAATAACAGCCCTTCCTGCTCAGAAGGCAATCCTGTGGCAGAGTACATACAGGGAGTGATGGGAACAATGGAGGCAAACAGAACATTTTCCCCTTGTAGCTGGGATTTCTTCCCTCTAAGGAAAGGTACATCCTGGAAATCCTTTACCACTTCTATGACCTCACAGAAAAAAAACAAACCCCTTAATCCTTGTCTTTTAATAAGCTGCCTGCACTGAATGGCTGCCCATTTGATCCCCACTGATACTAGCCTCCTCAACAGGTTTTAATACCAGTACAGATTTGGCTCCTTCTTCCAAAGCCATTTCCTTGCTGCAGCACATGACAGTCACACCAGAGATTAGACAAAACCTTGGTGTACTCTTCTAATCAGCTGGCAGCATCCAAGCAGAAATCTCTTCTAATGATGTGCTCTAAGCTGATCAAAAAAAAATCAGCCAAGCAAGCAAACAGGCCAAGAGAGTTGTTTATATGGAACTAAGATTAAAAAACAATTAGAACTACATGAACCTGCAGGCAGCCTCTGCTGTATGGGAGGGAGGTGAGGGAAGTGGCACACACACAGGCTCAGCAAATTAAAACTCTACACAGGGAAAAATAATGGAGTCCATACTCCACCACATGCCTGGCTAAGCATTACAAATTCAGGTGCAGAGTACCCATAAACACATGTATAAAGATTCTATGATGCTAATCAGTTCATGTTAAGACACATTTTTGGGCTACATTTGTATTACCAAGGTTCCAAATGTCACCCAAGTGTCTGACTGTCACTCCTCACTCTAAAGGTAGCTGCGCTGAAACAAAACTATAGATGCAACTGAATAGCTTGCAGAAACTTCTGTGGGTAAGAGAAGCTAAAATCAAAACCTGTTCTAAGCCTGAAAAAATCTAGGCCTCTGAATCTGCCAGGAGACCTTGTGGTTGGTTTGTTTGTTTAACTTGAAGTTCTGTTCTGCTCAGAAGTCCAGTGTCCATGATAAACAATATAGTTTAGTGGTGCAGTTGATTGTATGCCACCGAGCCCACCACAATGGCTGAGCTCACAAAGAGGTTTTAAAGAATGAGGGGGGGGGAACAGGGGAGTGTTACATCAGCTCTAAATATTCAAGATCTAATCAAGGCCTTGCTTTGTTGCAAAATGTCAGTGCCATGTGACCCTCGTGGATTTTTCTGTACACAAAAGCCTGGGTGTGGGAATACTTTGAAGCCTGTCAGGAAGGACCTGAAAAAGCCAGCTGATGAGCACCCCAGATCTTGGCCCTCCCCACAGCTCCCTCCACACATCCACCAGAGACAAAGAGGTCCTCCTGCAGATCCCAGGAAAAGCATTTACTGACCAAGTTCGGTTATTACAGCACAGAACAGAGGATATGTTTCAGAAGCCTCGGGTCACCATCTGTAACAGACATCAGACCAATACAGGAACTCCACACTGCATGGGACAGCAACTGCTCTCCCTTCATCCAGCCTCAACTGGGAGAAGTAAATTCTGGAGCGAAGATATAAACAGGCTATTGCTTCTTTTGTCTGTGGGTTAGCAAGACAAAACATCACTACAGCTACCCTGAGGATAGAGAGCTACAGCTCTGTGGAGCCAAGAGAGAATTTGCACCTGGCCAGTGGAGAAGATGGGAGCTGGTGTAGGGCAGTGGAATGGGGACAGCATGAACAGGAAGCCAAAGCAGGATAACAAGGACTCAGTAAGGAGTTCAACAGAGGAAGCTTTGAGAGTCTGAGAAAGGCAATGAGAAGAAAGAGCCTAGTGCATAAAACCAGAACAGAAACAGACTGAGACAGACACAGGCCAGATGAATCTGTGACTACTAAAGTACTTCCTACTCCAGCGTGGTGGGGTTTGTGGTTGGGGGGGGGGGAGGTTGGGTTTGTTTGATTTTGTCCTTTCCCTTTTGTTTGTTGGTTGGCTTTTTAGAGTGCTCCACAGGAGAGCCAAACTCTCACTTGCAGAAATGAAAATCACACACAACTGCAGACAAGGGCAACTCTGCTTAGGGCACTGCAGAGATTTGATATGATAGAGTTACAAAAAAGATTTGGAAGAAGGAAAGAATAGACAACAGAGTAAATCAGCTTTTGTTCTGTATCTCTCAAAAGAGGATTTATGATATATTACAGACTACCACAGCTCTGTATTTCCTAGTATCTTTGCAACTTCAGCAGGTGTCACACAGGCTTGCTTGGCAGTAGTTAAAATGAGGCAAGCTGCCCTGAAGACAGGTCTAAGTTTCACACAGAGCAAGAAAGCAAGACCCTACCCAAGCATAAAAGAGAAAAGATAAAATGCAGCAACTGTTCAAATCATGTAGGCTGCAAAAGGCCTTCAAGATGATCAAGTCCAACCAGAAGCCTACCACTGCCAAGTCCCACTAAACCACAAAGGTACTTCTGGTGTAATTGCACAGCAAAAGCCCAAGAGCAAGAAAAAGCCTGTACTGGCTGAAGCTGAGTGAAAGGACACCATGCACTACTTGACAGTCTTGATACAGACACCTTCAAAACATTTCACAAAGTTGCCAGTCTGATCACTCCTGGTTTTGCAACTGCAAAAAGCAAGCTGCAGGGACTCCCAGGGCTCCCCAGCCAGCCAGCAGCAGGAAGAATCGAGTTTCTCTTACTCTGTGCTCAGTCCACGAGGTAGCACTCACTAAAACAATGCCGTTCATAGAATCACAGGATATTCTGAGCTGGAAGGGACCCACAAGGATCACCTACTCCAGCTCCCCACCCAGCACAGGACACCCTAAGAACCACACCACGTGCCTAAGAGCGATGTCCAAGCACGTCTTGAACTCCATCAGGCTTGGTGCTGTGACCACCACCCTGGGGAGCTTGTTCCAGAGCCCAACCACCCTCTGGCTGAAAAACCTTTTCCTGATATATTTTATTTCCTGTCTTTGAGTATGTCTTAGAAGAGCATGATTAAACATAAGACTCAGTTCAAATTGACAGCATAACCTAAAATACCTGAAGAGCACTTCCTTCTGTCCCTATAGACACTAACCTGTTCTGAGTTCCCAACAGTACCTGTGCCACTATTTTTCACATAGCTCACTGGCAGAAGTATCAAGACCCACAGGAGTAAATTCTGCAGGGAAGATACAGACAATCTGTTGCTTTTTGTCTCTGAGTTAGCAAGACAGAAGTACGCCTCCAGCTCCACTGAGGACACACAGCTACACCTCGGTGCAAACGTGATGGAACTTGCACAGGGCTGGTGGTGTAGCTGGAGAACCACTGCTCCATGTGCTGGCATGTTGATAAGGTACAGGGCACTGGAACAGGGGCCACAGCAGGAAGACACTTGCTATGCCTCCTGACATTGCACAGTGCCTTGGTTTCAGCAGCACCTCTGAAGAGCAGTGTTCCCTCCCTATCTCCAGGCCGTACTCAGGGTGTGCAGAAGGCAGAGCAGTGCAGGACTGGATCCAGTCCTCCCAGTGTGCTCCGGTTATTGTCAATACTGGCACAACTAGATTGCTGCTACAGCAACAGTGGCAGCTTTTCAAAGGAACTGCAGTGTATACAAGGATGTTTTACACAGCCAAACAGAAAATCTTCCTTCCAGTTCCCTCTGGCTTCAGACAAAAGAGGCAAACCCTAAATCAACAGGGTTCACGAGCACATAGGGAAAGGCAGATGCCAGGGGTCTGCCTGCAGCAGAAAACTTCAGGATTAAAAAGGTTTGTATTGGTGCAGCTCCTCTCTGAAGGATCAGCACAAGGGCAGAGCACAGGACACTGTAAAAGCCCAATCCTGCTGCAAATGCTGCTGCTCCAGCACTAAAATGCACATTACAGTATGATGGTGAAGCAGAGAGGAGAGTTTGCTGAAAGACAGCCACCTCTGTTTTAAAGAGTGATATACTTTCACCAAAGTCATTCAAACTTTATCACAACTGGAATATCACTATTTCTTGTGCATAAAAGTGAAAGCTAAAAAGGTTTTTCTTGCCTTTTTTGTTTAAGTATTAGTACCCAAAAGGCCAGCATTAAAAAGGTAATTTTGCAAGCAATAGGTTAACTGAACAAAAATCAGTTACTGCACTATTCCACTAACCTTCCAAAAAGCTGCTAATCTCAATATTCAGGATTCTGCCCAGCAGGGTAGGGTTGAGAAATTAATCCTTTTAAAGTTGAATTTCAGCAACTGACAAAGCCATGTGTTAGCCAAATTCTATTTATGGCACTCATCCAGATATCAAATAAAGCTTTTCCTGGCTGTGTTTCAGTCATCTCCATTCACAGCTCAAAGAGTACTTTTATAAATGCAGACAGGCAGTATAAATCCTGGCTCTTGTTTGCATCCAATTTTACACATCTCAGAAAGAGAGAACAACGTTATTTAGCAATTGTCACTTCAAGAACTGGACCAGTCATGACTTACTGAAAAGTCTGCCCTGGGCAGTTGTAAACTCCAGACACAACCCCCAAGGACTGAGAAGATACCACTGCAATACCAGAGTGAGCAGGGCAGAGCAGCTGAGAGCTGACAGGACAGGTATCTGGAAGGCTTTAGCAGGTGTGAGGAGCAGTATTTACAAATACAGGGTTTTAGCATAACCCAAAATGGGGGGGGGGAAATATGTATTAAAAATAAATCAATCTGTTGACAATAGCTTAAGAATTAAACAAGAACTAAATGCAATGTTGCCATGTTTTCATCTTCCAGCATGCAGGGAGCAGAGTGAACTTGATGTGTGGAAAGAATCCAAATATGACAGGGATGGAAACTCAATGAAGGAAACCAAACCACCTCACTTTGCCATGTAACACTGTTACACACACTTGTCACAACAGCAGCATCTCTTCAGTTGTGACTCTAGACCAAACTGCATTTTCAGGAGAGTTGGTTTTCTCCTCATCTTCCCATTCTGTCACTACAGAGACTTCACTGCTCAAACCCTCACAGAGATCCAAACACAGCATGACCAAAGAATATCACCAACAGCTATTTATCAGCCCCTTTAAAACACTGCTCTTGTTTCAGCACCCCAGAGGTAACCAGGCACTCCAGGTATGCCAGCTCCATAGCTGTGACAGACACACCAAAGTCCTCCTGCCCCTCAACTTGCTGTTGTCTCTGAATGGCATTTCTTGGCTTTTCCAGGTTTGCAGAGTTGTTTTCCTGACAGGGTTACTGTTGCCATCTCTTACCTCTGCAGGAGAACAAGAAATGCATCACTAGCAATGAAAATTACCTGTGCTTTTTTTCTTCTGAGGCTATGCCACAAGAGTTGACATGAAGAATAAAGGCACACAGGCATTCAGAGTTTCAACACACTGGAGCTGTCTCTCAGACTCAGCATCTTATTATAAAGCTGGGTGAGGTGGCTATGCTCATGAGAACTCACATGCCCTATCTCCTAGCAGGCTGTCTTGAGCCCACCAACCATCTCCACACCTCCCTCCCTTAACTCATTTTAATCAGACACTGGCATTAAAAGGTATTTTCTTTCACTAGCCCCCAAACTGAGAAATATTTATGCTTCCCTCCCATCATTTTGGTTTCTATTTAGAATTCAACTCCTGTGTTTGATGATAAACATAATTTCCCAAAACAAACATGAAGTGATGTTTAACAAACAAAACTCCTTGGCACAGCTCAGAGAATGCTCTGCTGAAAGCCTGACATCTCCACCACCACTGATCAGGTAAGTGAGAAGGTGTGCTGGGTGAGAGCAAGGGAGCCAAGACTCCTGTATCTCACCAGCTTCAAGCTCTGGTATTGCAGGATCTCAGATTAGAAGGTAAAACCACATCAGTGTTAAAAAACACTGGAAGCATTGAGAGGCAGCCTGGGTGCCTCACACACATTTCAGACAGTCCCAGGACACATGAGTCCCAAATCACTGCTCAGCTTTCTACCACGTTGAGCTCCACCATGCTCAGGCCAGAAACCAGAGAACAAGGAGAGGGGAAAACAAGACTACAAATAAAATCCTTTTTGGTGAGCCTGAACAACACAGCAGAAGCAGGAGTTATGGACAGCACTTGCTGAAAGCAAGCTCCCATCAAGCACAAGGTGCTATGGTCCCATCCCCAGTTCAACACCTCCAAGCCCTTAGCTCCTTTCTCACAGCCTTGCTGCCCATGCCCATGAACCCTCCTCTAGACTGCAGATAAAGGCAGATGAGACTCATGAGGTGCACACTCAACCACCACAAACCTGTCTCTGCACCTGGAAGGATTTCCTCAAGGAAATAAAGAGGCAAGTTGTTTGTCAAAACAGGTTTGGAAACTATGAAGCAAGTTCTTCTCCAAATATGTTCCCACATGACTCAAGAGACAAGTGGGAATCTCAGCCAAGCATCTGATGACAAAATGTGGATCAAAGCTTCCTTTCTGCACCACACCAAGCTACAACCCCACTGGAATCAGAGGGGGAGCAATCACAAAAGGATCAGTGGTGGAACTGCTCTGGAACTGCCAAGTTATCTACAACTTAAGCCTGCTGGTTAACAAGTCAAACTAGATCTTGATTAGGTCACATCTTCTCTCTGATAGCAGCACACTAGGGAAAGGTTTACAAGAGCCAGTAAGTTCAGAAAGGTGCTTCTCTTAGAATCACAAAGATGATTAAGGTTGGAAGGGACCACCAGAGGTCATCCAGTCCATGTCTCCCCAGCCCTGACAATCAGCTGCAGACTAACTCCCTACTTTACAGACCTCCCTAAGTGGATAGATCCTGGACAAATCCAACAGCTGCTTGAATCATGTATCCTTTCACCACCCAAAACATCTGGCAGTTGTTTCTACAACTGAATGGGGTGCAAAGGAAAAAAGAACAACAAAAAACCCCCTCTGCCTTTGGTTTGGAATTGCTGCCAGGTCACTGCATTGAGTGTCCTCTACCTCTGAAGACATGGAAAACAATAAATAAGCACAACCTCTCTCTCTGTGCTGTACCCTTCACAGCTCTCCTCACCCACCCACTGAGCCAGTCCTCTTCAGTTTGGTATCCAGAGCTGAACTGTGCAACACCCTGTAGGTGCTACAGCTCCAGAGCAACTCAAGGGCAGATGATACAGGAGCAGGCAAGTGCACTGAGGGTTGGAGTTCATGGGGAGAACTGGCAAGCCTGCAGATGAAGATCCTATCTGGATGGATACAGCAGATTGGTCAAAAGGGATTCCAACATCCCTTGTCTGAAACTATCCCACCCCACCAGTAAACTGAGCTATTCCAGTCTGCCTCTCCAAAGTCATATGCTGTTACATGCTTACAGAGCTCTTTGCCTCAATTAAATGGGGTTTTTTCCTACTAGGCTCCTAAGGGGGCAGAAAAAAATCTGTACTGAAGAGTTTCTCCAAGAGATACATCCCACTACAGAAAGCAGCTGTTTCAAAAGCCCAGAGTACCTCAGCTGCCCCTCCTCTGTCTCTTCTAGACAGAAGCTGAACTCAGTAAAAACAAAGCCTGCAGATTCCTTGGCTCAGGTGGGGAGAGGCAGGCATCTTCCCAAACAAATTCTTCTGCTATTGTTTTCCTGGACTGAAATACCTGCATGGCAAGAGTACTGAAATTTACTCTAAACAATCTAATCCCTTCCTTGCTACCACACCTCCAAAAGCACCTTTCTTACTTGAGTGGCAGCAAGTAACTGAATTACTGAAGCTTACACTGAATCCTTTTCAGACCACAAAATAAGACACCAACTGATTTCCCCATCTGATTAAAAATCAACTCCATTCCAGGTGTGGTTCAAGTTTCAAGGTGAGGCAGATGGACCTGTCTAGAACTCAGATGCCCTAAAGAAAAACAACATTTACCCCCCTGTGAAACTTGCACCCAGGCTAAGAAAGGACACTGGTCACACACAAATATACTACAGACAGGAGATGATGGAAGCTCTTCATCATTAACAAATGCAGAGAGGACTTTAAAACTGTGCCAAGTGTGCCTGGAGCACAGAGCTCCAGGGATGCCCCAAAAGCCACTTTCAAAGGAACATGCTCTTGATAAGAAAGGGACTTGCACTTGTTTAAGGGAGCAACACAGCAGCCACATCCCCATAGGTTTGAACCTGGTAGATACCCTCATCAAAACTGCTCAAAGGATACAAAATCTCAGTGTACAGGAGAATAAATGGCCACGTTCAAGAGGAAAACCCTGAGCTAGTGCCTCTATAAGAAAACAACTGCAACCTACCTCTAGACATGAGAGCTTCTGATGTGGGAACTCAGACATCCCAGCAACAGTAAAATCTGTTCACAACTCACAAACTGACATGCATTTAGGGCCACAGAGATGAAGGGCAAAGAGCATCTTTCAGCAAGGAGAGGCTGAGGGAGCTGGGACTGTTCAGCCTGGAGAAGGCTCAGGGGGATCTCATCCTGAAGGGAAGGAATGAGAGGCTCTTCTCAGTGGTGTCCAGTGACAGGACAAGAGCCAATTAAAACACATTAAATTCCACCTTAATCATTGAAGTAGTCAAACACTGGCACAGGTTACCCAGAGAGAAGGCTCCATCCATGAAGACAGTCACAACCCTACTTGCCACGGTCCCAGGCAAACTGCTCTAGCTGCTGGAGCCTGAGCCAGGGGTTGGATCAGATGATCTCAACAGGTCTCTGCCAACCTCCATGGCTGTGTGACCAAAAGCTGGCACTGCCTCCAGAAGTACTCAGCCTGCTCCTCTCCCACCCACTGTGCAGCTGGGACATCTGAGTGTCTTCAGAAGTTTAACCTACATCAGGTTCCTGGGGGCTGACTTATGAAGTAACACCAAGACTATTAAGAACTGCAATTACAAGCTGGTCAGAAAGCCTTGCTTTGATAGGAGCACATACTCCAAGCTAAGTCACCTTCTTCCCCCTCAAGAAACAAAAACATACTCAAGTATTTGAAGCCAGGAGACCTCCTCATTCCTAATATTGAACTGAGGAGAGAGCACACATGACATGGAAGACAAGAAATGTTTCTTCACCAAGTGTAATACTGGACTGTAGCATTTCTTGCTGAATCCAAAAACTATCCAAGAGACAAAACCAGAATTGACTAAGATTCTAGATCCTCCTGTTCCAGCCCCAATAGCTAAGCACACAAAGGAACCTGAGGGCAAAGGCAGACATACCCAAACTGTCAAACACGTGGTGTCAGTGGAACTTGTGTTCCCCAAACCTCTAGATGCATGGTGCTGCTGGGCAGGAGCTCTGCCCCAGCTGCCACCAACACTCTCCAAGGGGAAGCACTGAGGGAAGTGGGATGTGATTTTAAGGGAGGTAGAATGTCCCTTCCAACTGGCAGCCTCCTGCCCCACTTTACAAGGCAGGCAGTGAACAGGCCCATTAGTAGGTCACACTCCCCTGGGCACCAGAGAAGATCAGCTCCCAGAGCTAGCCAGCTCCCAAACTCTGCAGCTTATTCTCTCCAATCATTCTGCAGTGCCACTAGCAAAACTTACAGATTCTTCTGCTGAATGAATCCATACAAAAATCAAGCCCCTAGACAATGAGGGACTGAAACAACTGGTTGGTAATGTCAGGTTTTCTGAACAGGACTGGAACTCCAACACTTGAAAACCTTTCATTACTGCCTTTAAACTTCTGTCTTTACTTGATGCCTCATCTTGTCTGGGCAGGAACAGGAGCTGCTGCCCACATTCCCTTTGGTCACCCCACAGCCTCAACTTCACCACAGCTCAAATCTGCTTTCAGTATCAAAACCCTGTGTTCCTTAGGCATACTGCATTAGTTTTATAAAGTTTGAAAGGTGACCCAAAATTCGAACTATTTACAAAGCAAAGGAGAAGCTTTCCAGCAGCTGAAGGGAGAGATAATCACAGGGAACTCGAGAAGGATTCTTCAGATCACACTGATGTAAAGAGTGAAAACACTCCTCCTAGCCTGGTGTGCTGATATTCACCACACAGATCACTCACAACTACCCCAGTTAATAACACAACTGATGCTGAGCATTTACATTTCAAACACTGCCAAAGCTCCACATACTTTTGGAAGTAGCAGCTACTGAAGATTTTACCACCTGCCTGTTAGAATCCACTGTTACACCACAGCTCAAAGTTAGATCTGAGAGTTCAGTTCAGTCAGTTCCTAAAATAATTGCTGTCCTTGCTGATGGGAAAGCCAAAACTTGTCTGGATATTTCACCTCATCAGCCTGCACTCTACATACACACAGAGAAGATAACAAATGTGATAAAACTGCAGAGACATGACCAGGTACCTTCCTTCACCTGCACTTTGGTCACTCCTCTGTTCCTTCTGGGGTTCACCAGCACATCCAAAACTTCACAAGGTTTTCAGGCTGTTGCCTTTGGTATAAAAGGAAGCACTACTGCTCCTTCATTCTCTCCAACTCAAAAGTAGTGCATTTCCACATAAAACGAAGTAATCTGTGTACTGGGGCAAAAACCAGCTCAAGAGCTGGCTCCAGGCTGACAATCAGGATTAGCTGACAAACCCCAAAAGGTGTTGAAGTTTTATAAATAAATATCAGGTGCTTTGTAAAAACTGAAAACTATTATCTTACAGTCTGGGGCACATGACCAAAAAGCCTACTTCTGACTATATTAAACAGCTGTATCCTACAGATTCCCCTTAAGAGTAGCTCTACTGGATCTCAAACACACAGATCCTGAACTAACCAAACCACAACTGCCCTTGACTCCCAGCATTTCTGCATTCTGAGGAGTCTCAGATCTCATTTAGAGCACATGTCAAAACTACACAAAGAACTTTCCAGAATAAAACAAAACATAAGGGATACTGAGTGGCATAGCACTGCATCAAAGAATGCAATCAGATGAAAAAAGAAAGGCTAAGGTGTTGGGAGAGAGCATCTTCCTCTAAAGCATGTCCACAGTCAGAGATTTCTGCACAGTAACTCATGACAGTTTCCCAGCCTCTAGGTGTCTCAGAACCCCCCAACATTGCTGGATTAAAAGGCAACATAAAATGCACCCACTTGACTCTGCAGGTGGAAGAAGTCTGAGCCCAACACACCTGATGGCAGAGATCCACACGTTCATGGCTCCAAGAGCCCCTGTCTCCCTGGAGCAGCCCTGTGCCTGTGTCCCTGTCACACTGTGACACTTGCCATGCTCCTGCTGAGATCTCACTAAATCAAGGTCAATTCAAGCTCCTCATTGCAACAGTCACATCCTTCCATGGGACAGAAATACATTCTCTCCAGTTATGGTTTCTTTGAATACCTGAAGTTAAATGGGACAAGAGAATTGGGCCATGTATGGAGACTGACAGAAAAACACAAGGTACAACTTCCACAGAACTGCAAGGAGTAAAATGGGCAATGAAAAGCAGCTTACTTAATTCCTTTCAATGTCCCCTACTCCCTGATCCCCACTTGGCTACACACAGGCAGCACTGGAGAAGCTCAGGCAGGAACAGTGTCTCCCACTCCTCCATCCCTCCCTACAGCAGGAGTGGTGCTCCATGAATGGATCCCTTCCCTGATCCCCAAGGAACCAGCCCAGGCAGGAGGCCTGGCTCCCCTGGCCTGGGCACAAGAGCACAGGCACAGCAAACACAACAGAAGGCACAACACCAGGAGCATTTCTTCCCGTGGCAGAGGCAGTTTAGCAGTTCTACCTCATCTGCTACCTCCTCCCAGTCCTCAATACTCCCCTTCTTGTCTTGACACCACTACTTGTGCAGCTGCACAGTGAACTAGACCAGGGAGCAGAAAAAAATCCCATCAAGAGTACAATATACTCATTCTAGATTGGTTTCCTAATCCCATTCATCTTACAGCCACAAAACCCAATTGTGCTGGCACAATTCAGAGAACAGGACATGGGTGAGAACAGACAGTGGGGGAAAAAAGAGTCTGTTCAAACAGCTCTGTCACCAGAACACTCAAATTACAGCCTGAAAAGCTGTGCAGCCAAAGTCTTCCCCCCTACTCCCAGCACCACACATCATCATCTCACAGCAACATAGCCCATAGTTGTGTTTTTAGAGCCAATAAACCTCTGAGACAAAGCAGAAACAGACACTGACCAGGCTGACACAGAATGTAAGGAACTTTGCTAGAATCCATTTCAGTCGACTGAAGTGAGAGCATCCCAGGGGCTGCCACAGGCAGATGTCTGCAGTCCAGCCCCCTCCTAACACCCAGCAAAGCACCTGCTACAAGCTCCAAAAAGAAGCCAAGTTTTATCTCTGTCCCTAAAAACTGCTAGGAAGCCTTTTAGGTTCAGGAGTTTTAACTGGGCAAAACTACAGGCAGACTCTTACAATCTTCACAGAGCTTCTGCCCCATTCCTCTTTGATAGTTCAGGCACTGGCTCACTAGAGTTAAAGATCTCTTGGATCATGGAAAGTAAGAGAGTTCTGGCAAGGAATGAAAAAGGTAATAAATCCCCAAAGCCCACGTGTTGTATCAACAGTTCTCAGTAAGCACAAGGAGATCAGCATCATGTAACATTCAAGCACAGAGGGAAGCTGAGTTTTGACTACATGACATTTTTAGGGCAAAAGAGCTCTTTAGGAGACTGCTAACATTTCTCTTGTTGCATCCAAGTCCCAGACAGTCTCACAGTTTTACAGCTGTGAAAAGCAAAGCTGGGGGAGGACGGAGAGATGGTTCTGATCTCACTGGCTGCACTGCAAAGATGCAACTGGATTGGGAGACAGTAATCACTTTGTAATTGTTCAAAAGGAATGTATTGCCTAAATGAATCCCACATTTAATTAGGTCAGCTTTAGTACCTGACACTAAACCAACTGCTCTAATGGCAGTGTTTCACCTGGGCCTGCTGACAACAAACAGCTAACTCTGCTGTATCTGAATGTTGTCTATGATACTCAACCACTGAACAACTAGCCTCAAGGTTTTAGGTTTCATGCTCCAGTGGTTTTTCTACTACATGACTAATTCCTATGCACATTTGGGTTGGTTTATTTCAAAAAGGACAGTGTGTTATGTAAAGATGGGAATCAAACCTAGGCCATTCCAAGTATTTTCAGCACTCAAAAAGGCAGCTGGTTTGGGATCTGCTCCCTCCTTCACCAGGAGACACCATCCTTCTGCAGTGGTTACAAAGCAGATACCTCTTCTGAACACTGATACACATAAAAAGGTGAGGTTTAGCCCTCAGCATCAGTCAGTCCCTCAGGAGCCATGGGGATGAGCTTCAGCAACAGGCCCTGGAATCAATACTTCATATTTCATTTCTTTTTTAACAGCTATAACCAGTCAGACTCCAGAGGCCTTGCAGTGTAAGTGCAGTTTCACTATCATTTTAAGCCAATATAAGCTGGCACTGCTGCTGAAAGAAACAGTCCCACCCTTCCCCACAGCCAGTTTCCACATGTCCTTCCCTTCAGTCAGCAGGAGCCACTCATGGAGAACCCACAGCAAACATGACCAGGACACTCACCTGCTTAAAAAAAAAATATCATCAACATTTCTCTTCCCCTTTCCCTCCTTGTTGTTGGGCAACAAGGTGAGAAGGCACAAGAGAAAAGCTGAGGCAATGCTAAGATGATCTGATCCCCAACCCAGCTGGCTGCACGGCCACACAAGTGTTGGTGTGAGCAGAGCAGCAAGGAAAAGCCAGGGGACAAGAGTGATGGAACTCCCCAAGTGGGAATTCATGGAACCACAGCTCCAAGAGTGAAAACTGGGAGATAAAAGTGTTTATGTACTCTAAAGAGAACTACTCCCTTTCCCAAGCTATGCATACATGAAAAGAAACAACTCCAATGAGTTACCAGATCAGCTTCTATTGGCTTAGATAGTGAAACTGCAGCTCTCTGGAGTCTGACTGCTCATAGCTGTTAAAAAATAAACGAAATACCAAGTGTTGACTCCAAGGCCTGTTGCTGAAGCTCATCCCCACAGCTCCCAAGGACCAGAACCCACCTTTTTGTAGAGCCAAGGGCAGGATTCTCCCTCTGTCAGCGGTGCCATTTCATCTGAGGGCTGGGGGCTTTTAGAAAGCATGCTTAAAGCTTTTAATAGAGCATGAACAACAAAGACCTGCACTGAAATGGCCATGCAAGCCAAAACCTCAACACACAGCACGGGGACAGGCTGCTGATGTAACTCAGTGTGTCCAGGGAACGGGACAAAGCCATGAAGACCTGGACTGGCGTAAGCCACATCTCCATTCACCAAGCTTTCAACTTCATTTCAGGAGCAGGCAAGCCCATGTTCACCAGGGCACTACGAATCCTCCACTTTTAATTGCACCAGAGTGCCACTTCTAGGTTAGAACCCCTCTGCTCCTCCCCAGAGCAGCCCAGCCTTACAGCTTCTCTCACTTCCACCCTCCGTGCCTCCCGACCCCGCAGCGACCGGCCCCCGGCAGCCTCACGGCACCCGTGTGGTGTCGTTTGGCCGCAGCCACCCCCAGGCACACTCAGGAATGCGAGTCAGAGGAACAGCCACTGGCCCCAGTTCAATCTGTGAACTGGGCTCCGAGCTGCAGGGTAGCTGCATTGCTAAAAGGAGAGCAGTTATGAGAAACTACATGCTCCTAACACACCCTCATCACAAATGCATATTTGTGGTTTTCTCCCTGTGTTCAGAGCTTTCTCTTTATCTCATCAGTTGTACTCAGACTCTGATCCAGAGCATTTGTCCACAGGATAAGTTTATCCCTATCTATCTAGGAACAAAAAAAGGCAGAGACTGAAGTGTGTTCTGATTATCAGATAAGCACTAATACCTCCTCCTCACCCAGCTAAAAACCCTACCACTCTACCTCACAAAGATCACTCATCATGGAAGTGCATTCGTTTGTTCTACATTTTAATTCAAATGAAATTGCATTTCAGCTTCACATCTCCTTGATCTTTCATGAGGACAAAACATGAAAAGCAAACCTTGCTTTAACCTCTTCAGAACCACTCACTGCTTTATACTTCCTCTACAACATGCTACCTTGTTTGGATCCAGAAGCTTGTTATGGCCACTCCTGAGCATCAAACATCCTTCTCTAGACCTTACCTAGCTCTGACCCCACAGCAACACTACCAGAAGCAAAATATTCTCTTGATTAACCAGTGTGAGATCCTTTTCCTACCTGACACACATTCAACCATTCCATTCCATAGAACATTTTTGAGAATTCAAAGTAGGAATGGGGAGTTCACAAGTTTGGCTCAATTCAACCCAAATCCTTGAAGAGATTTTGCAATTTACCTGGAACCCTTTTATTTCAAATGCTTCACAAATCACTTTATTACTTTGCAAATTTCCAGTGCAATAAATGATCATTTTGATGGGGTTTTTTAATCACCTGTACTATTGAATTAGACCCTGCCCTGTTTCTAAACACTTCCTTTCTCTTGGCCTCACTCAGGACTGAAACCCATCAGAATACATCCCTGTTGGGGACAGCAGAGCCTCAAACCCCTGAAGGAAGATCCTTAGAAACTTCACAAACTATTACACTCCGGTGATAACTTTCAGATCTCTGCACAAACTCAGAGCAGTTTAAGAGCTTTACAGATGTGCTTTGACTCCTCAAAGCCTTTACATTTCTTTCAGCCTCACCACTAACGACACAGGACTTGGAGCTAATGAGCAGGCTACAATTGCTGCCGAAAGCTCCAAAAAAGGTTAATCTTTCCTGTAGAACAATATTAAACTCTCTCCTGTAGAACAATGTTACACTCTGATCAGCCACCTTCACTTCAGGGTTGTAACACACTTCCCATTTCTTTCTCCATACACCCCCAAAACCGCTCCTCCTCCACTGTGCCGTGGGCAGATCTGTTCCACAAAATGCAGCAGTGCCTTCCAAGTCTTTAAATGAGAGAAAACGAGTTAAGAACTTGTGCAGCACATAACATTTCTCCTCATATACACATATGCTTATTAGCGTGCACTTGTCAGAACCACAAGCCAGGTATCACGAACCCAGGCGGTCGGTTTGTTTACTCTCAACATTCCCTATCTTCTCTCCTGCTGTGGACTCCCCCCGTACCCTCCTGTTTTCCCCTCAGACCCCCACGCCTGGGGTGAACGCCCGGGGATGCTCTGAACTCCCCGGTACCGTCACCAGCCCTCCGCCTCTGGGGCTCTCGGCCCGTTTCTGACCCAAACCCTAACGCTCACGTCCTCCCCGGGGCTCCTGTTTTCACCCAAAGCCTTCTTCCAAGCAACTTAACCAGCAGCTCTAGGGCGTCCCCGGCCCCGTTACTCCCAGCTCCGGGCAAACCGAGCTCCGCCGGGGCCCGGCCGCAGCCCTGCGGATGCACTGCCGAACGGCTCGGTAAGAGGGAGGCAAGCGGAGGCGCGGCCGCAGCCCCGGCCCGGTACCGGCAAGGCGGGAGGGAGCCCTGCGGCCGCAGCCCCTCAGCGCGGAGCCGCTCCCGCGGGGGCCGCCGCCGGGCCCCGAGCGCAGGAACCTGTCGGGACACATTCTTGAGGCCGCGGCGGCCGAGGCAGGAATGCGGCCGGGGGGGAGCCGGGCTCGGCCCCAGCGCGGCCCGCGGGGGGCCCCGAGCGCGGCGGGGAGCCGGCGGCAGAGCATCCCGCTGGGGCCCGCGGAACGGC
>VWZX01001738.1:9618-149736 GCA_013399015.1 Galbula dea | reverse complement strand
GACGCCGGGTGGAAGAGCCGACGCGGTGGCGAGGGGCGAGGAAGCGTCTAGAATGGGCGGGGGTGGGGCGGGTGATGATGAGGCGAGCATGAGGTGATGACGAGAGCTCAGAGAGGCCACGGTGCTGAAGGGAGCTCGGTCACGGACCTCGGGGAGCCAACGGTACTGAGAGGAGCCCAGCTGCGTCCCCGCGGGGAGCCCACAGTGATGAGGGGAGCCCGGGCATGGCCCCTCAACAAGCCTGCGGCCCTTAGAGGAGCCTACAGACTTCAGGGGAGCCTGCTCATAGCCCTTTGGGGAGGCCCCAACCCTGAAGGGAAGCCGCAGTCCAGAGGGAAGCCTGGCCACGGCTCCAGGGGCAGCACCAAGTGGACCCCAGCTCCTGCAGTCACAGGCTGTGGTATGAGATGAAGGGTGGCTGTGGACACCCTGACTGGGTGCTGTAAAAGAGGCCCCAAAGGCCTGAGAAAAAACTTTTTGCTGCCAAGGGCTGTCCAGCATCAGGGGTATGCTCTCCAGAGCACAGCCAGGGTGCAGTGGTGGCCCTTGGGCTTTCATAGGGAAGTGCTTGATGCTACCTTCCTTCCTTGCCTGGTGAGGTGAGGGGCACACAGTGGTTGTGTGGCTGCAGCCATCACAGCTTCATCTACTGCAGCCTGCCAGGGGTTGGCCACCCTTGGTGTCCTGCCATGATCCAGAGTAGGTGACCCACGCTCTGATTTATATTGTCCCAAATAAAGACACAGATATTTCTAAGTAAACAAAATGGAAACGTGGAAAGACTGCTAACTGTGTGTTTCAATTGAGTGAAACAAAGATGGCATACACCTTAAAACAGGTACCCTAGATCTGGGTGATCTGGAGAATATGGGAACTGAAAAGTTCAGGAGATGCAGGAGTTTGGGAGCCTCTTCCCCTCAGTAAGAAGGGGGAGGAGGTAAAGCAGGGTGACCCACACAGATTTAAAGTGACTTTTTCAAGGTGATAAAAATCTGCCTTGGAAATGGGGAAGGGATTGGAGAAGGAGAGGGCTGGCCTGTGAGTGAATGGAGGTGCCAGGCAAATGCTTAAGCCGTGAAAAATGGAGGAGGACAGAGCTGTGAACAGCTGACGCATGCCTCCGGCTCGGCAGAGGCTCTGGTTTCCTCACAGCGACTCGGTCACGGAAAGGTTGGCTCCTGTCCCTCCTGCAGCCAGCTCTCGTGCCAGTCCACACTCAGATCCCAGTGATACCGCTCTCCAGAAACACTCAGCAGCTTCCAGGAACTCTCCACACCCCACCAGCCGAGGGCACAGGGCACAGGAGGGTTTCCTTGAATGCTATCCACCACTGGCTGCCCACCGGTCAGTCAGTCAGATGCCATGGGGCAGCCTCCTGTCCGGTGTCTTCACCTGTGGAAGAGTGATGGCAGCTCCATGGAACACGCTTGGTTTTGTTTGAAGTCAGATATCTCTTTCATCCCAGACATGCTGCTTTAATCCCCTGGACCTGTGCTGGCTTTTCCTCTCTTCTGCCCGAGTTCATCGTCATTTGTGGTGTTTCAAGAGAGCACAGTGCTCAAGCTGTGCAGAACACCTGCAGATTTCAGCACTGCTTAATCCCCAAATCAAAGCAGAAAGGGGGGGGTTGGAAGTGACCTCTGGGGATCCAGTCCAACCCTTCTGCTAAAGCAGGGTCACCCACAGCAGCTTGACCAGCATCACCTCCAGCTGCCTTTGCAATCTCTCCACACAAGGAGACTCCACAACCTCTCTGGGCAGCCTGGGCCAAGGCTCCAACACTCTCACAGCAAACAAGTTTTTCCTCCTGTTCAGGTGGAACCTCCTGGGTTCTAGTTTGTGCCCAGTGCCCCTTGGCCTGGCCCTGGGCACCACTGAGCAGAGTCTGGCACCGTCTTCTTGCCCCCACCCTTTAGATATTGATAAGCATTGAGAAGACCCCCTTGCATTGAGAAGATCTTCCACTCAGAAGGCTTCAGGGAGACCTTATTGTGGCCTTCCAGTACTTAAAAGTACTTAAAAGGCCTATCAGAAAGATGGGGACAGACTTTTTATCAGGGCCTGTTGGGACAGGACAAGGGGTGATGGTCTGAAACTAAAAGAGGGAGATTTAGACTGGATAGAAGAAAGAAGTTGTTCACAATGAGGGTGGTGAGGCACTGGCACAGGTAGCCCAGAGAGGTTCTGTAGATCCTTTTCAAATGTCAGTCTGGCTGATGGGCAAAACCTTTAATGTCCTGAAAGGGCAAACTCCAGCCAGTGCCTGTGGTGGAAACAGTGAGCAGGATCCCAACTGTGGACGTTACACAAACAGTTGGAGTTAAAATAACACAGTAAAGGAAATCTGCGCCCGCTCAGGAGCAGGAGGGATTGCAGCTGGGGGTGGTGCACAGCTATCCTGGGTTTTTCCAGTCACCACAGCAGAGTTAGGAGATGGTCTTCGCTTGGGATCCTGCCTTTGGAGTCTGGAGTTGGGGAACTGTTGATCCCCAGAGCTGTGGACAGGCTCCTGAGGGCAGGATCCCCATCCTCGTCTGCTCTTTTCCACACATTTTCCCCTGGAGTGTGTGCTGGCAGCCACTGCTCAGCAGGCAGAGGGGGAACCTCGTCCAGCTTTGGTCCAGTGACCCACAGAGCAGCGTCATGTGGCCAAGGAAGTGGCCAAGATGGCACCTCCAGGAGTATCTTCTCACTTCCACCTCTGTGTATGTGGCAACGTGCTCAGCACACATCTTGATTTTGCAATCCCAATAAATGTGAGAAATGCAACTAAAATACACAAAAATCCCCGAACCAATTAACCACCAGACACCAATCAGGAGAATTCCCATTCAAAGTTATGTGTTCTGGGGAATTAAGGTATTTTCTGGTTTTATACTGAAGTTCCTCTCCCTACATAAGCAGTTGGAGAGCAGCAGGTGTGAGGGGGATGGAGTCTGAAGCAGGATGGTGGGATGAATTAGCAGGTTCATGCGTAATATTGCTAACCCCATTTGCAATTTTGAAGCCTATGTAGGTGTTTTATTTTCTAACTGTGTTAGAAAGGCTGTCAGAAAATAATTAGGCTCTGTCAACAGTGCCCCTATTCCCAGAGTACTGCTTCCTGACTCATTAGAGCTGCTGAGGCTGGCAGGAAACTTTTCTATAGTAATTTCTGTTAGTGGTGTCCCTGGAGAAGAGACAACACTGAGCATGTGACACCAGCATCAGCTTCACCCTCATGACAGAGGCACAGGGCAGCCATGAGCCACCAGGATTGCTGCACAACACTTACTGCTGCATGTGTGCCCAAGTGGCCAAGAAGGCCAACAGCATCCTGGCTTGGACCAGCACTAGTGTGGCAGCAAGTCTAGGGCAGGGATTGTCCTCCTGGGCACTGGGGAGGCCAGACCTCAAATCCTGGGTCAGGTTTGGGCTCATCACTCCAAGAACGATATTGAGGTGTTGAAGCATGTCCAGAGAAGGGCAACAAAGCTGGGGAAGGGTCTAGAGCACAAGTGTTGTGAGGGGCAGCTGAGGGAACTGGGGTTGGTTAGCCTGGAGAAGAGGAGGCTCAGGGTAGACCTCATTCTCTCCAAATCCCTGAAAGGAGGTTGGAGCCAGGTGGGGCTTGGGCTCTTCTACAAGGTAACAAGCAATAGGACAAGAGGAAACAGCCTCAAGTTGTGCCACGGGAGGTTTAGATTGGACATGAGGAAAAATTTCTTCCCCCAAAGGGTTGTCAAGGCCTGGCCCAGGCTGCCCAGGGCAGTGGTGGAGTCACCACCCCCAGAGGGGTTTAAAAGCCATGGAGATGTGGTGCTGAGGGCCATGGTTTAGTGGTGCCCTGGCAGTGCTGGTTAGCAGTTGGACTTGATGATCTTAAAGGTCTCTTCCAACCAAAACAATGATGTGAGTATATGAGACACTGACACTGCTAGATCCCTAGGCAGGAGCTGGGGAGAGGACAGCTGGTTTGGCTTTAAGGGCTAGAAGGTGGCATGCACAATTTACTGGTTTCCTGAATACTTGACTGTTTCATAAGCATTTTAAAAGGAGAAAATAGAGAAGACATTTAAAACCCAATAAAAAATTGGTCTTCCCATTCCATCCTAGGAACAAACCCACAGTTGCTGCACTAGCAGGACACAGAGGTTAGTGGGTGACTTACCACCTGAAACAGCACCAGGTGCACACGTCCCGCTCCCAATAAAGGCAATTGTGCTCCAGGAGAAGCAGGACCACAGTGCTGCTCCAAAGCCTGTTTTATCCCTCCAGAAGGGCCACTCCAGTCCCCTCCCTGCCACCTGGTCCTGCCACGGGGAGCCAAGGCAGCCAGGCTCCACCTCCCCATGCTGCAGTTCACCTGGAGTACTTCATACAGAGACATTTCTCCAGGGTATTGATGACTCCCTGCTTGTCCCCTGGCAGAGTGGCAGGTCCTTGCCACCACTCTCTTCTCCAAAGCTCCTGCTGTGCCACAGCCCCCACGGAGGAACGTGGGAGATTTCTGTTGTGCTCGGCTGCATGAAGTGGATTGGCGACTCCTCAGCTCTGCTCATCCAAGTTAAACACTTCGGCTCTTCTGTATGTCATCCTCACTAAAAATTAACTCCCTACAGAACAGTGTCATTGCCAAGAAAACCTTCATGTCACCAGCCAGCAGCTGGAGAAGAGCCCAGCAGTGCTGCAAAGGTGGCAGCACTGAAATCCTGCCTCTCCTGGGCGACAGGGATGGGTACCAGACGCTGTCTCTGCTGAAAGGCGAGCGACAGCGTTGTGGCCTCCCTGGGGACAGGAGCTGGGGCTCTCCTCCTTCCCCAGCAGCCCTGTTGCAGCCCTCGCGATGGCCCCAGGGCAGAGGGGAACTATCAGAACCTGCACAGCCTTTCTCGGCCTTGCTGGCACTGTGGTGTCTGAGCATCCCCACAAAGCTGGACCTCAGCCTAGGTGGGGAATTCGGGAATCTGCTGCACCCACGCTGGGAATTTGGCCCCGAGATACCAATCCTGTTCCTGCAAGAAGCCACGCAGGCACTGCAGCCCTGGTGGCCAGGAGTGCAGAAAGCAGCCACCTCTTCCCCACACCAGTGTCTGCTGCATCCAGAGCCGTTTCCCCTCTGCAGCTTGGCCAGTAATGCTGCACAGGGCGGTGCATCCCAGCAGAAATGCTCCCGAGTCAGGCATGTTTTCCAAACTGCTTTACCATGGCTCAACAGAATAGCTTAGCAGGAAAGCTGATGGCACTCCCAGGCAGGAATCTCCCTACAGCCAGCATGAAACCTTCCTGGAAAAGGAGCACTGATTTGGACAGCAGCAGTGATCCTGTTCCCCTCCAAGAGCACAAACTGCACTCATGTTTTTTCTCCCCCCTTCCTCCCCAATGCCCTGTTTTGGCTGGCAATGAAGCCAGTCGATGAGTACTGGTTTCCTTTCTGCAGCTCTGGGTATGGCTTGGGAACCAGCACGGGATGGTGTTTATGCTAAATAAACTTCAAATCAGCAGAGGAGGGGAAGAGGATACTGCCCATGAACGTGCAGAGATACAGCATAGTGTAACGGCAGCAGAGACTCTGGCCCAGGTGCCCCCTGGGGTTGGGAGGACAGAGACAGACCAAACACAGCCCTTGGGGTGTTTCAGGGCACTTGCTTCTCCAGCTGATGCTTAGTTGGAGGAAGCATCAAAAATTACTCTGTAATGGAAAAATAATCTTTGGAAGAGAAGAGGAATGCCACACTAATTGGATTGAGAGCAATTAAAACTAATCAACAGCTAGCTTCATCAGAAGTCAGGACAGGATGGTGCAGACAGACCAACACACTGATTCTTGTGTCACCTCCTCCTTTGTCAGTGCCACTGGGTGACTTTCCTCCCTCTCCCTGAACTGTCCCACTGTTCCCTCAGTCAGTGAAGGGCAATCTACAACTGCACATGGAGCCAAGGCTCAAATGTGGCACTATGAGAGGCACTGAACCATTTGGACTCCCCTAGTTTTCTATCGTCTCTGTCTCAGGCAGCCTGCAAGTTCTCCTCAGTGCTTGGAGAAGCAAGACAGTGCTCAGCAGTGACCCCACAGTACTTGGAATCAGATTTCAAAGTAGTTCAGAAGTTTTCTCTTTATTTCTATGGATTTTGGATTCAATTCCTCTTGATCAAAGATAAAAGTTTACAGTGAAATAGTGCTTGCCAAGAAAATAATTCACAACCTTCCCTCATCCTGCAGAGCAGTTTTTCCTTTCCCACTGGGACACTGAGGATGTCCTGTCCCATGACCACAGTGTCTGCTGCCCAGACCACAGAGTGGTTTTCATGCCCAGGACCCTGACAGGGGATGCTCAGTGGTTCCCGTGCAGCATCCAGCACATTACAAAGTGCCCCCACTACAACCCTGCACTTCCAGCCAGGTAATGGCCTTTTTTCCTTACATTATTTCTGCTGAAATCCAAGACCAAAGCAGACAGCTCTCACTGACTGTTCCTTGCCCCTTTATCAAGTCACCAGCTGCTGGACATGATGCCTCCTGGGATGATCTGAGCTGCTACTGCTTCCTCAAGGCTACTGCATCTACCCTGAGAGCCACAACAGGGCACACTCTGAAGAGCCAGATGCCGTGGCAGGGGCACTTCTGCAAGTATACATATAAATAAGAGATGTATTTCATGGTCTCCATTTCATCTTCCCATTGAAAACAATCCTCCTACAGGCTCTTCTTGTAGTGAAGGGTCCTGTGCTCTGCCAGAGGTGGCTGAGCTCCAGGAGGCACAGGGTGAGGTTCTCCTGCCAATGCTCACGGCACTGCTGTCACCATCAGATGACTTGCAGCTCCTTATCTGACAGACCTGCTTCCAGAGCTTCTTTGCCACTTGCTCATCACAGGTCCTTGGAGGTAACTGGAATTTATCAGGGTTACACAGGGAGCCCTCACAGCTCCACTTGTCCCAAGTCCCAGTATAGTCACAGTGACAAATATTGTATGGAATCAGCTGATCCAAGAGCAGACATTCTCCAAACTGGGAAATCAAGGCAGCACTGGGCAGTGTGAGTTCATCAGCTGGTCACAGAGATCTTCCTTACAACCAAGCAACTGCAGGACAGGAGAATGATTGTCTAATGCTTAGTAACCATCCCTGTTTAGATCATAGAATCATAGAACTGTCAGAGTTGGAAGGGACCCTAAAAATCATCTAGTTCCAACCCCCCTGCCTGGCAGGGACACCATCCACTAGAGCAGGTTGCCCAGAGCCCATCCAGCCTGGCCTTAAATCTTCCAGGGATGAGGCTTCCACAGCCTCTCTGGGCAACCTGTTCCACTGTCTAACCACCCTAACAGTGAAGAACTTCCTCCTAATATCCAATCTAAATCCCCTCTAGTTTGTATTCATTCCCCCTGGTCCTATCACTACCTGACACCCTAAAAAGTCCCTCCCCACCATCACTATGGGCTGCATTCTGTAGAAATCCCCCAACTCCATGTTGCATTGCTCACACAGCACATGAAAGCTCCTGTTTACAGTTCTTCACTCAACTCCCTCTCCAAAACACCTGAAGGAAGGGAAGCACACACACCCAGCTTTCATTTCACTAGGAGAGTATGTGGGCAGGGTGAAAGCTGAGACAGTGCCTGCATTGTGCAGAGGACCTGGCAAGGAGCTCAGGGCAAGGACAACGATTTGGAATTGTCTTTCTTAATCCTCAAATAACATGGGTAAACAAGCTCTGTTAGTGCCTCCTTTGTTGTCTGAGCAGTTTCACACCTGTGGAACCCATCACTCAGTCAGAAGAAGAAAAGAAAAGAAGAAAGGAAAGAGGAGAGGCAGGCTGCCCCCCAGCACCTCACTGGAGAAAGCCAGGGCAGGGGGGCTCAGCACTGGGAGAGATCTAGGCTCACACCAGCCTGTCCCCACCACAAACTTGTCATCCTTCACACCAGCCTTGCTCCTCCAGCTAACCTGATGCTCCTGGAGTCAAACCCATTGACTTCTGCAGTGGGCTCTGCAGCTCCCTGAGCTAACTCAGCTCAGTAAGATGATGCCTTAGCCAACAGATGCCTTCCAGCCTTCAAACTTCCCCTTGATAGAGAATCCACTTCCAGCCTCACTGAACTTCATGGCTCATGACTTAGTGATAAATGTGAAAACATGCCTAGTTCTCATTTGAGCTGCTCTAACTCCCAGCCTTCTTTAGATCAGCATCCTCTAGATCAAAAGCCCTTTGACAGTTTCTATTCCACATGTGAGCACCTCCATGCTATGACTCTGTAACCTCCCCTCCAATAAGCTAGTTTGGGCTCAAGTCTCTCACCCCAAATAATGTTTTCCAAGCTTTTAATCATTTCCGTGGCATTTTTCTGGATTTTTTAAGAGCCAAAAGCACACAGTGGAATTCCTCCACTGCAGCAACAGTGCCAGACACAAACCAGCCTTCCCATTAACACCCAAGAGGAACACACTGGACCTCCACCCACCTCGAGCTCTGCCTCTTTGCTGGTGTGATGCTGCAGCCCAGCAGCCAGTGTTCCATCCCAGTTTGCCTTCCCATACACAACTTTGCATCCATTTCACCAGCAGCCCAGAGCACTCCATGGCCATGGCTTGCTCTCTGTGCCAGCAGCCATCACAGAGCTTGCTGCTTTTCCAGGGAGCAATTTCAAGGCCAGTCTGGATGTGGCTTTGAGCAATGTGGTCTAGAGGAAGGTGTCCCTGCCTAAGGCAAGGGGTTGGAACTAGGTGATCTTTAAGGTCCCTTTCAACCCATATCATTCTATGATCCATCTCCTCCCTGGCTACTGCTAAGTCTTAAACAAGCAGGGATTGCTCTTGGGGGTGAATGTGCCACATGTTCACCAACTGACTATTGTGCTTCTGCTGTTAGATCATTCAGCTTCCAGCTTGTCCTTGTGGATTTGGGTATGGGTTTGGTTAAATCAGGCCAGGTACCTCACAGTATCACTTCAAATGCCTTGCAAAAGCCTGAGCAGCACATTAGTGTGTTAGCAGTGATTCTGGAATATAAAAATATCCTGTTGGGCTGATAAGATCAATTTCCCATCAACTCCCCTGGACTGACCCACTGCTGAGATAAGGCTGATGGTAATGTATGGCTATGTGGCCTGTCACCTTTATCCTTTAAAATGCAGCAAAAAAGAATTTCCCAGGTCTTTCCCACTGGATTGTCCTCAGCTCAGATCTACACTCTTCTGCCAGACTCCTGTTAGGACAGGAGAGGCTGAAGCCAGACCACCAAAGCAGAACAAGGGACAATCAAGAGGATTTCCAAAAGCCACGTCAGCAACAGAGAAGTCCAGATTTCCCTGGCCAGAGAAGAGACAAAACAATCCATGGCACTGAAGAAAAGTCCTGTGGGAAGGCAGACATCTACAGGGACTCCTGCTGCACCTCTGCTAAACCAGTGAGTCCTGAAAGGCAAGATGCTGCTGCTGGCAGTGACCAACCTATGCCCATAGAGGAGGGAGGAACACAGCCCCAGCAGCACTCTCCATTCCCAGGGACTGTGCAGCCTTCACTTTTAAAAAGCCAAGAGTGTAATTCCACAGCCAAGCAATTCTTCTACATGACCTTCTGGGGAACAGAGTAGTGTCATGGAAGAGAGAAGAAAAAACACAACTGACAGGAGGTTTCCACAACAGGAGCTCACTGTGTCACCTCCCTTTTTGCTGCCACTGAAGATGATCAGTGCTGCTGTGACAGTTGAACAAGGAGCCACAGCTGAAAGGTGTGAGACACTGGAACATGAGCTCCCTTTATGCAGCAGATCCTGAAGCCACAGGCCAGTGTGCTGGAAGGAGTCATGTCTCAATGCACGAAGCACACCTTACATTGTCTCTGCACTGCTGGAGGCCAATTACCGTACACAGAAACAGAGGAAGAGAGAAATTTCCTCCTCTACTCCAAGACAAAACCAGCACTATGCAGCAATTCCAAAGGGATTTCTTTTCCCTTTTCATTGAGGGAGAAGAGATTGGATTTGTTTGGTTCCCCCCTCCCCATCTGGTGCACATTCACAGTAAGTAACAACAAGTTTTGTTTCCACTACATGTGTGGGATCAAGCCCTCGGGGAGAAAGAACAATTTGCATTTGGAGGAGCCACATGTCAGTTCCTATTTCTGGCATTGCCACACGCAGTAGAAAAGCACCCAAACAAACCAGGATTGGAGGCATCAACTGTTTCACAGCATCTGCACTTCAAAGGGACAAGCACAAATATTACAAACGAGCAGAACTGCTTTTAAAATACTTGTATTTGTGTAACCGTTAAAACCAGACACATACAGAGAGAGGTAGCAAAGCTAACAATTGCCTGCTGCTCCAATTAGTGTTGCCTGCATGCACTGGGAAAGTTACTGTGGAACCACATCTCTGGACATCTTTTCTGGAAAGGACTGTAGAGAACTTGCAGTTTTACTTCTGACAAGTGAAGGACTGAGGCAAAGCCACAGGCTCACTAGCAGCCCTTTCACCTTGCCTGGCTTCACAAAAAGGCATTGAAAGAAAAAGGTTGTTGGTGGTTCATTTCAGAGAGCAAAAGAGAGCAAGAGAGAGAGCACATGACAACACACAGTCAGGGAGACCACACTCAACCCTAAGAGACTGTGCTTGCCCTGCCAGAGGAAAGTATGACAGGTCTGTGGGTCTCAGAGTTAGGACAGACAGAGGCTGGGGTTAGCTTGGTCCCATGGATATCAACATCACTTGACAGATTCAAAGCCAGAAGCAAGGCAGAAAAGGTTAAGGGGAGCAGAGCTCTGCTCGTTGCATGTGTGTGCTCTCTCTCACACCCTCTTTCAGGCTTTCTGAGGTCCCAGCAGGTGAGCTCAGGAGGTTCTCCCATCCAGCATGTAGTAGCGATACATTAAACCTAGGACCAGGGCTCCGAAGATGGGGATTAGCCACGTTGACCAGAAACTACAGGGAGAGAAACACCCAACCAACAACACCAACACACACAACACAGAAGAAAGGAGCAAGTTAATTATGAACTCAAGCTGCTCATCACTTATTACATGCCTGTTGTCACCTAGGGAACCCTCAGACCTGCCTCCCATCAGCTCACAGCCCGAGCACAGGAGCCTGGCTCTCAGGGCTGGGAGCTGCAGCACTCCCTTGTGCTCTGCCTGGCCCCTGTGAGAGGCCCCTGTGCCTGCAAGCCTGGTTTGGTGGCTTGCAAAATAGCAGCTGAACTGTTGAAGTTTCCAGCTTGGCACATACAGAAACCAATTTGGGTTTTTTGTTGCTGGTTGTCTTTTTCTTTTTTTCCTTAAATAAGCCAGACCATAATTTGTTCTGTACAAACAGCCCAGTTGACTTGGGGATGGAAACTGCTGCAGCTATCCCACAATAAATCTTCCTCACTTTGAAACCAGAGGCCAGAGGCTCACCTTCAGCAGCCTCCTTAGCAAAAAAAGGTCTGCACCAGCTGTGAAAGACGAGGGCCCTGCTCTGCCTGCAAGGATTTTCAACTACACAGAGCTGTTCCTGGTAGAGATCCTCCCAAAAAATGCACATCACTATGGCATCAGCCCATGCCCTCCCACAACCACCCACCCAACCACTGCACTGCAAAGGGACCACGGCCACAGCTGTGCCACACAGGCCAGGGAATCCAAGCTAGGTAACACCAGGATGCCTGTTCTGCTCAGCATGGAGCAGGGGGACTCAGTGCCACCTCTGTGTCTCCATGTCCAGCCCAGGAGGTCCGAGCCCTGGCAGCCAACCTGGTGTGCAGCAGTGTGGCAACTTATTTAGGACCATGGGCTCACTGGAAGGACAGTGCAGGGACATCCCTGGGGGGTTTCCTGCCTGTCAGAGTTAATAAGCTGTTCTACAGAGACTCCTCACCCCTCAATTTCTTACTCTGATTTTAAGCAGATACCATACCTTGCTTGGCCTGAGGATGTCATACTTGGATTCTGAAGGAGGAAAGAGGGAGTTAGCAGGGAAAAAGAACCTTTAAACAGGTGCTGTAAGACTACAAGACTGAACATGTGATTACAAATCCGGAGGAAAAATAACCCTCCCCCTCCTCTGCCAAACAGCCTCTGCCACAAGCCAGGATGTTTCTGGGGATGTCTGCCCTCATCCTCACCTCCACATCCTTCCCATCGGTCCAGCCCCTCCCACCCAGCCATCAGCTTCACACTGATCTCACAGCCCTCTCCTGCTCACTACCTCCACACCACCCTGTTTGGTGCCCGTGTGCTGGGGATGATGACCAGCACTCTTGATCTGGACAGTCCAGCCCTGTCACTGTGACCCCCTCACCAAAGCCCTGCCCACAGTCCCCTCTGTTGTCCTCCTGCCTGATCACCCAAGCACACAACAATGCTCTCTCCAACACAACCTGTTGCCAAATTTTTACACTTTTCCTTTCATCAAACTCTGAGAATTTAACAACCTTTTCAGTCAGCTGAAACTCTCATTTAGGCTTTCATCTACTCTGCACCTCTTCCTCACTGGCTCTTGCTGCTCCCCAGTTTAATCAACACCCACCAGCCAAAAATCACCTTTCTTGTCCATCTGTCCTGGTTTGGGTTAGAACAGAGCTAATCCTGTTCAGTGATTTTACTTTTCAGCTACAGCTCCTCTGAGAGACTGCCCTTTCTGAAACTAGCAGCATGTTTGTACAGACACTGCCAGCTTCCAGCAGTGATAAGGCCTCCTGTTTAGATTTACTACCAGGGATTGGGATGCAGAGCAAGGTCACTGCTGAACCTTGTGTCTCATGTTGGGGGGTGCAGGGTAAAGGCTGCACCTCCAGGGAGGAGCAGACAGGACAGGTGACCCCAAACTGACCAACTGAAGTATTCCATCCCACAGATGTGATATTTGATATAAACTGGGGGTCAGCTTCCCCTTGCTAGATGATTATTCTTGGTTGTGAGATTATTCTCAATTGCTAGCTCTCTAGGTTGCTAGATTATTCTTTTCTTTGGCTCTTTTTCTCCTGCCCTTCAGTGATCCCTAAGTTCCTGCATCCAGTCCCAGGACCCAGGCCCTGAGCCTGGCTCCCACCTGCTGCTGAGGCCTTGCTGCAGTATCAGTGGTGACACAGTTACCATCAGGGGAGGTTGGGTTCACTGTTGGGTTCTGTACATATCTGTATAGATTTCATTTATCATTATTATCATTATTAAAGTAGTTTTATCTTTATTTTCCAACCCACAGGTGCCTCTGTCTCTCTCTTATCCCCTTTCCCTTCCCGTTGGGGAGGAGAGGGAGTAACAGGGAGGTTCTGTCATTGGGTTGGTGCTCAGCCCAGCCTCCACCCTTGACACCATCCTAAGCAGAATTATCTCCATTTCTGGAGAGCTATAGGGCTTCCTTTTCTGCCATAAGACAGTCAGTGGATGCTAAACATTGAGACTGATCTGTGGGCAGCATCCTCTGAGCTGTGTCACAATAGTATACATGTCCAATTCTTTTTGTGCCTCCCCCCATTTATTTTTACATTGCTGACTCCCATCTCTTGCTGCTGTTTTTAAACTACAGGTGGGCCTGCTTTTAAAGCAGATGTTCTTCACTGGAGAAAGACCTTAGCTGTATATAACTCACTGGACTTTCTCCTCAGAAGAGGAAAATACTTGAAAACTATTACTTAACTCCTACCCAAGGAAGCTACTCAAATCCCTACACACATTTTTGGCTTGTGATTCTCTTTACAAAATGGAATTCAACAAAACAATACATTTTTAAATGAACATATGCACAATCATGTAGTCCTGGGTTGTAACAGAGCATAGGCTTCCCCCAGCCTGAGTTATTCCTTCTCTGGCCAACTACAGCCAGCAAACACTCCCATGGGCTGCAGTCACTGCTCTCTCTGTGGACACTTTCCTTCTTGCTTCCCACTACTCTGCAAGTGGCTCCATCTCAAACAGCACCTAATGGAAGTGCTGCTGAAGGCAGAGCTGTGCCTGGGCCAAGCCTCCATGCCCAGTGAGAAGAGAAGCCAACTGCCAGGCACATGTTTACCTCACAGAGGGGACTGTTTATTACCGTTTCCCTCTCCCCATGCCTTTCAAAGGCATTTTAGCAACACTGTGTCCTGTTCTAATCCAGGAGTATCTGAGTTTTAAGCAACACCGGTGATTACTGGGGCAGGGAACAGAGAATTCTTGTTGCACAGCCAAGCCCTCAGTGGCTGTGCCTGTCTCCTGGAACAACACTAACAGTTCAGTGGGCAGGACAGAGAGGGAAATCCAAAAAAACGCTCTGTGGCTTAAGGTGTGGAAATAACAGCAGTGATGTGAGGGGGGAGAGGGCCCAAAAACCCACTTCCAACTTCACACCGAGGTGATTGCTGAGCTTCACAACAAAAACAAAGTATCATTTGCTGGGAAGATTTATTCATTACTGTAGTTTGGCTAAACATAAAGCCACAAGCTCCACAGGGGGGAAAAAACAACAACAAAAACCAAACCAAACCCCACCAAAACCAGAAATAAATAAAAAAAAAAGGTATGTGACAAGTTCTCTGTTCATTTCTGAGCACAGAATCACTTCCACAGCATTCAGGTGAAACAGAAAAGTAAAGCACTAGGAGCTTACCTTAGAACCTTCTTCTTTACGATCCTGCTGTCAAAGGGAGAAACAGAAGAGAAGAAGATAAGCACTGACTTCAAAAGAAACCAGCAGCATTTCTGAGGGAATTGCTCTGTACACAGCCCTCATCACAAGGGCAATTCCCTGGACTCTGTTTTCTAAGGAGTCCTTCCTTCAGCACCTGAAGGCACTCTCTGGGGCAGGCAGGAAGGTGGTGTTGGTGCCATGCCCCTGCGATCTCTCACCCTCCTGAACTCTAATTACAAGGCAAGGGGAAGTTATGGTACCCAGCTAAGGAGGGAACCAACTAGATTAGCTTCCTAGGTGTCTCTGATTTAATTGGAGTGAGAACTCTCTTCTGAATGGTGGGCAGAGAAGACTAATTCAGTTCCATTCCCTCAACAGAGATCCTTTTTCCTCTGCAGAAATCCTGGACGACACAGAGGCTGCCTACAGCCCTTAACTACCGACTTTGCAAGACATGGTTCAGGGTGTGTGTTGAGGGAGACACACAGAGAAGAGTCTCCCTTTTCCCCAGTCCCATGCTGCCTTTGGAGGAGGCTGTCCCAGGCAGCTGGCCCTTACTGGGTGGATCTCCCCGATGTAGTACTGCTTCAGCATCTCCCTGGCGTCCGTAGAGTGCCCAACGTCTTCAAAGCTCTCTGTGGCATCTCTGCCAGCTTGCTCCAGCAAAACCTCTTCTCCACCTGGGTGCTGCAAGAGAAGACTTCAGGTGAGCAGAGGCTTAGATGCCAGAGAAGGTACCAAAAGCACCAGCAGCCTTCCCTCCAACCCCTTCTGTTCATCACTGATGCCTCAAACCAACAGACTCTTCTAAGGTTCCACTGCACAACCTCTCCTTCAGGAGTTCACAGAGGATGATGTGTGCTGCACAGCCTGGAAAACACTTGGTGTAACAAAGATCCTTCCAAAGAGGCAAATCCCCAGCACACCCAGGGGAGCACAGCTTTGTCCCCACAGCCAAGCCACCCCTTCTGTGATTCTGTGGTGGATTTGGGCAAGAAAACCCTACAAAAGACAGGATATTGTGATGTAGCTTTCCATGGCCTTCACTGTGTCAATCAGACTCCCTGGCTTGCAGATGAGCCTCTCCTGCATGACTGTCTCAAGCACTTTCCTGAGGGAACTCAGCTGCCAGTGAAGCACAAGACAATGCTGCCTTTACAGACACCAGTGCAGGGAAGGATATCCTGCTTCTTCAGATAAAAAACAACAGTGTTTGGCTGATAGCCTCTCTCTGCACATAGCTGTGCCATGAGGAGTGGAAGAGAACAAAGGAGAAACACTTCATGTTTTCTAGAGGTATCAAAAGCTTCAACTCCAGTGTAGCCCCAAAACCACTGAACTTGATCCTGAACCACTCAATGACCAGGGAAGAGAAAAAACAAGGGTGATGAAAATGATAGTGTTTGACATCATCTACTGATTCCAGAGATTCAGGAGGCCCAACAGCAGAAGTACCAAATCCACAGGACACTCCACAACACTGGCACTGCTCTTGGTGGCAGATGGTCACAGACCACACAGTATGAGCTGAAAAAAGCCCTGGTGCAGTTCTGTTTTCCTTGATGGGTTGGGCTCTTCTCTAGCACTGTCAATATCATAATTCCAGGAACAGACTGGCAATGCAAAGCACTAACTCCACAGCCAGCAAAGTACAAGCTCTTTACAGTGTGAGTGTGAACAAACAGTTCAGTTTATCAGCTAAGCCAGTTAAGGCAATGAAGTGGTCAGGCCTCTGAGTGCACTCACAGGGCCTGACCCAGTTTTCTAGAGCATCAGGCACTAACTGTGTGAGCTGTGAAGATGAGACTTGTTCACTGCTGCCCAAAATGCCTTGGACAGCTACAGGCCTGGAACTGGAGAGCAGATGCTGGACTCCATTGCAGATCAAAGGACTAACACACCTCTTTTTCTCTGCAATATCCTTTTCCTTCCCAGTGACACAGAGGAGTTGTCATTGCCCCTCTTCCTTCAGCTTGGCTGTTTTTCCTGCCAGAAGCCCAAATACTCCCATTTGGCTATCACCCCTCATACCACACACTCAGTATGGACACAAAAACACTTCAGCTGTTTACTCCAGTGAGCTGCTGCAGCCAATTCTACAATCCTCATATCAGAGCTCTTTATTCTGAACAAATCCCTTTATTGTCTAGGTATGTAACAAAATCAACCTGGAGCTTTCTGAGTAGCTATGAAGGGCAAAGTCTGCAGTCCCAGGACACAGCTTGGTTACCAGGCAGCTATTAGACTGCTTTAGCTGTAAAACCCAGTGAGGATTCTCTCTGCCCAGTCCTTCTGTCCCTGGCTACAGGTCTTGCTGCCATTTCTCCCCCACCAGCCCTGGGGCTCACTCAATCTCAGAGGGAGTCAGATCAGGAACTACCTCAGCAGGAAATCACCCTACAAAGAAAGAAAGGGAATTATTATCTGCTGGGGTAGCTGTGAATGAGCTCATACAGAGTTGCATACATGTCTGTATGCAAGACAGTTAAGGGGAGCACAGGCTGCAGCAGAACCCCCTCTACATCCTTTCTGTGCCCCTTAGATCACCCCCTCAGGCCTGGCTGCAGTAGTGAGATCTGGCTGTTGTCTATGCACCTGGCTCAGAACAACTGCTTGATTTTCAGCTATTTTATAAGCATGCAAAGATCCCCAGAAGCCAGGGTGTGAAAAGCTGGTCATTCACTTCAAACCTTCCAGAAGAAACTCCTCAGGGATGTCTCACCAGAAATCTCAGTTCAGAGGGAAAAAACATCAGAGCTAAAGTTAAGACAACCTTGCTTTCCCCATCATCCACCCCAAAAGGGCAGATACAGCCCTGCAGTAACAGGGAGCATGCAGGGGATATTGGCTCCCAGCCTCTGCATGTACAGAAGACAAGCAAAATGGCAAAGTCCAAGAGATAAGCAGGACAGCACAGTGCATTCCTCTTTAGATGGGGGCCTGAAGATGCATGCACTTGCCAAATTCATAAGCAACAAAAAGAATTATTAAGAAAAAGAATTCTGTATGCAGGAACATCTGTCCTTCACTGAAACCACCAAACCAAAATAGTTTGGCTTCAAAACATTCTGGCATATCATATTTCTGAAAGGACTCACTTGTCTAGACAACCACAACTGCAGCCAGACAATTCTTACCTTGTCATTCCCCCAGCAAACCTAAAACCAGACTATTTATACAGGAAGCCATTGACTCTGCCACAAAACTTCCCAAAGCTGCAGCTCCTGCAGGAAAACATGAAAACTGGAAGTGTTGCAAAATGGGGAAGAGGGGAAAAAAACCCAAAAAAAGTATTTCCAGAGGAAATAATGGCTAAAAAATTGTCTGTTTCTGAAGAGAACCAGGCAAAATCAAACAAGAACAAAGGAGCAAGGGAGGCAGGTGCAAGGGCCAGTCCTCTGAAGTTTTCCCTAACAACAGGGACAGAACTGGAATCTCCTTGTCACTGGTGCCTTCAGCACACACAGTAAATAAAGGTACACACTGGCAGCAACATGAATAGTCTCAAAGTGCCAGTTCTGGAAGGAACCAATGCCACCAAGCAAAGAGTTTTACATGGAGAACCTTACAAAGAGGCTGGGGAGGGCCTGTTCACAAAGGCCTGTAGTGAAAGGACAAGGGGTAATGGTTTTAAATTAGAGAAGAGTAGGTTTAGATTAGATATTAGGAAAAAGTTCCTTCCCATGAGGGTAGTGGAACACTGGAGCAGGTTGCCCAGGGAGGTGGTTGAGGCCCTGTCCCTGGAGGTGTTCAAGGTGAGGCTGGACAAGGTTCTGAGCAGCCTGATTTAGTTGGGGATGTCCCTGCTCACTGTAGGGGGGTTGGACTAGATGACCTCTGAGGTCCCTTCCAACCCAGATGATTCTATGATGTGGTCATTTGGAAGTGAAAGCACAACAGCTATCACCAGTGTAAGGCACCCTCTGAGGCCCTGGCCAAGGTGGTGCAGAAGGGAGGCCACAGCCAGGAGACTGAGGGGGAAGAAAACCCAAGATGTCCTCATGCCCTGCAATACTCCCAGCTACAGCAGGTGCTCCCAAAAGCAGCATCTCAATGTGACCTTTGAATCAAGTGCTCCAAATTCCAGCCTGGGTCCAAAGAAGACCAGCAGGAAGTCAGGAGCTGTACAGCCCCATTTTCACTCCAAGCTCACTTTAAATGCCACTGATGCTCTAAGGTGGCCAAGCAAAGCACGTTTGCCCTTGATGACTCACTCCCTAATTAGCAGCTCCCATAGTCCCCCCTCTGTGCTCAGGCAGCCAGGCTAATGTCTTTATTCATGAGGCTCAGAAGATGCTCTGCCTGTGCAGCTTTCAGAAGGGATATGGAGAGAGCAAAAAGCAGCAGCAAGTCAGAACCACAGACACACAGTGAAGGCTTCTGAGAGAGCCACAGAGACCTCACTGCAGAAGGTGGGAGCCTCCTGACAGCCTCCAAGCTCCTCTCTCCACACATCTGGCTGCAACTGCTGCCACAGAGCAGCTGGAAACTACACACCAGCTCAGGACTACACTAAGCTCTGTGACTAATGAGGTTGCTGGAACAAGTAAGGCACAAGATCATCAGGTTGAGGAAAGCTTTCACTCCTAGCCCCCAGCATCAGATAAATGAAGGAATGGGAAGAGCAGAAGTTTATTACAGATTGTGCAAAGAAAGCCACAGATGTTAACACCAGGGTGTAGGTGTGAGCAGCACTGACCTCAGAGAGGTGCACCAGCCTTCCTCCCTCAGCATCCTCACTCACCTGAGCAGCCAGCCCTTTCTGCTCTAGCCATAGCCTACACCTGCTTTCCTAGACTGCTGCAAGCAGGAGCATAGATTCTGGAGGCCCAGTTACCTGGATGTGGGAGAGAATGATTCTATTGCCATAAGGGATCTCAGATTTCCCACAGGCAGACTTCATTGCAGGCACTTCACAGGCTTTCTGAAGCACAAGTGATTGCAGGCTCAGAAACATCCAGTTGCTGGTTTTACACACCTCCTCATTTTGTTCACACTCTTATCATTTAGTAGAATTTTGCCACCTGATCAATGTCTGAATTGTTACCCCTAAGTAAAGAGCAAAGGAAATGGGAGGCTTAAACTGATCTATGCTTCAAGGACCACAGAGTTTTCTGAGCTGCCAGCTGATGGCTGACCTGCTGCACCCAACCTGGAGGAATCATGACAACCTTTTAGCAGTGAGGCTTCTTTGAGGTTACACAACCAACCCAAAGTAATGCTCCAGTGGAATTCAGCAATCCTGTTCAAATAATCTGTGACCAAAGGCCAGAAAAGGCAATGATTAGACACTGCTTCAGTGACTGCACAGGATCCAGGGGAAACAGCACCCACTGCAACCCCAAGAGCAACAGAGAGCTCTAAAGCAGAGCAGTTTAGCAGACAACTGTAACTTCTAAACCAAACACTCCTGCTTCCCATCAGCCACACATTGTTCCCTGTCACCTGGCTGATTACAGGGAGGTGGCAGAAAGTGTGGGCAACAGGATAAAGGGCTTGGAAGGGGCAAAGTGAAACATCACCTTGAGGGCACTGCTAGACCTTGCTGTGGGGGAGCAAAGTGTTTTTCTGGGCTCATTTATAATCCTGAGGGTGTCCCAGGGAGCACATCCCAGATCCTACCATACAGAGAGAATGCTGTGATAAAGACTGGGACCACTATGGTTTTGGTCTGTGCACCAAACAGTGTCACTCACACTGGGGTAAACTTCTGGAGTATCTTGAAATATTCTTCTGACTCTGCAGTTTGAAAAGCAGTAAGCAGCAACTGCAGCTGGAACACGAAGGCAAGCAGAAGACCAGGCACATGCAAGTGCTGACCCAAGCCCCAGCTGGTTTTGGCTCTTTCTACCCCCACAGCATTTGTCATTTAGAAACCAGCAGTGAGTTGCTTCTCCACTTTTTTTTTGCCCAGTCTTCCCCTGAATCTACTTAACCTTCTTGCATCCACAACTTCCTCTGGGAAAGAATTCCACTGCTCTGCTCCCTGCTGCATGAAGAAACTCCATTTGTTTGTTCTGAACCTGGCTCCTGGTTCTTTTACCAGGCTTTCAGATGCAGGCACCCAGGAAAGATTTCAGCCACTAGTGGAATAACAGATGCTCTTCAGCAGACACTCCCTGACCTCTCCATATCAGATGAGGTGGCTGGGCCCATGGCTCTGTACTCCACTGCAGGCTCTCAGGAGCTTGAGGGATGGCAGATGACAGTTTTGGCCCAGTGCTGGGGAACCCAAATGCTGGAGGGGGTGTGCATGTAGAAGGAGGCAGTCAGCTGATCAGAAAATCCTCACCTACCAGCTGGAAAACTCCTGGTCTTCTGAACTGACCCTGGAACAGGAATCTGCATACCTTAGCTCTGCTCATAGCTCCATTTAAGAGCTTCCTGAGTTAGTCACACTCAGTACTTTGCCTCCTCCTCCCCACACCAACAAGGAGCTCTTTTCAGCACAGTTTAGATCTTGTTGTAGATGCATGTGACTAACTGTGCAAGAGGTCCCTCAGCTCAGCTGGAACAGAGAGCTCTCCCATAACACAAACACCTGAGCACCAGCTGATAACTCTTCATACCTCTGCTGATCCCTATCACCAAACTGCCACACTTCCACCAGCCCCCATCCCACTGCCCCATGCACCTCTTTCCAGTGTACTGGGTGCCTGGAGTCTCTCCCAAGTATCAAAGACCCAAGACCAGCTGCTGCTCAGCACATAGCTTTTCAGATCCTGCACCTCACACAGAAGCACCTGTGAACAGCACTGGGCACTGCAGAGGAGCAAGCAGCCAGGATCCATTTAAGGTCCTGGTAAAGGAGGATTTTCCCTTATGAAAGCTATAAAGGGTGCAGAATTGGCTATGGACAGGCCAGCTCAAGCCACAGCAGTAAAAGACATTCCCCCAGTTTGTTCAAATACCTTAAAGGCTCTCTTAAGATAACTGCTGAGGGGGGGAAGCCAGTTCAGATTCTGAAAGAAGTGTTTATGATGCTGGAGCCAACAAACAAACTAGATTGTCTCCAACTTTACAAATAAAACCTGAAAGCTACACAGAGAGCCACTACCTCCAGCTGACCACTGCAAAAAAGCTGCCAGGTTATCTATGACTCTCTGCTCCCATCTGATAAGCCTCCACACCTCACCAAGGGAGTTTTGTCATTATATGTTAGGACTACATAGCAGACATGCTTTAATCATACATGCCTGGAGGAAAATCAGAATGTAATTTAGATGAGCAAAACCAACAAGCAGCAACATGCATATTCTCAGTGAAGTGCTCTTCTTTTAAAGCTGATTCAAACTAACTTTCATGCATTAACCTGTAGATGCTCCAAAAGGGTTTGCTTTTATTTTAAGCCGGGCTTAAAAGGCCTTTGAAGTGTCTATTTTCAGCTCCAAACACTAACGATACCACTCTCAACCTTCTCAAAACCATAAGTCAAAAACATCAAGTCTAGGAGCAAGTTTTGTCCCATAGCCAAGAGAATTGGGATTACACAGGAGAGAATGCATGCCTTCCAAATCACTCATGCATTCCCAGTGCTGGGAAGGCAGCACTGTGGCAAATGCTTATTCACAGAATCACCATTGCTTTCTCCTTTAAGCTCTGGGAGGTCACAGAATCCCAGCCTGGTGCAGGTTGGAAAGACCTCTGAGGATCATCCAGTCCAACCCCCCCCTGCTCCAGCAGGGTCACCCACAGCAGCTTGACCAGCATCACCTCCAGCTGCCTTTGCAATCTCTCCCCAGGAGACTCCACAACCTCTCTGGGCAGCCTGGGCCAAGGCTCCAACACCCTCACAGCAAACAAGTTTCTCCTTCTGTTCAGATGGAACCTCCTGGGTTTCAGTGTGTGCCCAGTGCCCCTTTGGAAGCACTGAAAAGTGGTGTCCCTGGAAACGTCAAATTTAAACTCCCGACCTAGCCCAATGCTTTACCCTGCAAGCCCAGAAATTAAGTAACCTGGCTTAAGGAGAGCTGCACCTCCCACATAAAGCATGTCTGAGCAGATTTCCAAAGAAGTTGCCTCGAAGGAGAAGAAGCACAACCTCTGCACTGGGCTGCCCTTTGCCATCATGATCCTACCATCACGTTTCTCACAGGATGTCTGAGGAGGGCTAGGAGCTGTCCTGAACACACAAGCCACACAGACAGCCAACAAACCAGAGGGTTTCCTGGGCCCCCATCCCCAAGGCTTGGGGACCCTCCTTCAAGCAAGGCTGGGCCCCCGAGGCCCCACAACCTGGGGCAGGAGACCTGCCACAGGGACACAGAAGCCCACTCTCCACTCCAACAGGGGCCTACTCGACCCCTTTCCCCTTGCAATCCCCAGCTCAAGGCTCTCTGTCCTCAGGACATCTCTCACGCACCCCCGTCCCTCCCCTTCCCTCTCCACCCCAATCAGCCTCCCCAGGCCCTCCCCGCTCGCTCAGCCTCATCCCTCCCCCCGCCCCGCCCGGCCTCACCTCCTCCAGGAAGCGAGTGACATCGTAGACGCGCCCGTGGATAACTAGCCAGGCCTCGCGGCTGGAGTTCCGCTTCCCCACCTCCTCCAGCGTGAAGAGAGGCCCAGACCCAGACCCGGCTTCCTCCTCTTTCCCTGCCGTCGCGCAGCCCCCAGCCTCCCTGCGCTTCCCGGGCTCCATGCTGGCCGCCAGCAGCTTCGCGGAATGATACTCTTGACCCACGACAGCCACCGTATCGATGACAACCCCGAACACCCCCTCACGCCCCTAGAGCTAACTGCCCGCGGCAGCTTCGCCGGCCAATGAGAAGCAAGGGACGCCGCCAGTGAGGCGACTGGTGCCGCCAGCGGCAGCCAATGAGAGGGCGCGGCGCAGAGCATTGGCCAATAGGGAGCGGCCAGAACGACAGGGCGGGAAGGCGTTGGGGTGGGCTGGGTCTCGCCTTGCTACAGGCCGTGTGGGCCTCAGAACCCTGAACTTGGACCTCTCGGCCTCGCGGCTACCCTTGGCCTCAGCTCCCCCCGGGGCTTCGCTGGTGGGCAGCCAAGGTGACAGACACCCCACCCGGGCCGCTGGAGATTGAGGTTCCTGCCCGCGGCCTGTCCTGCCCGTGGCTATATCCCATGCCTGTCCCCCGCCTGTGGTAACTCTCCTCAGTGCCTGTCCCCCGCCTGTGGTAACTCTCCTTGGTGCCCAGTGCCTGTCCCCAGCCTCTGGTAGCTCTCTCCAAAGTCTGTCCTCAGACTCTGGTAACTGTCCCCACCTGGCCTCTTGGACGGGTGAATGGAAACCAGGATCTCCTGGGAGGGGCCTTTACCTATCAGGAACTGCCTGAACTCACCTGGCCTCATACAATTGGGGCTGCAGCACCCCTCCCATAGCCGAGCTGAGGCAGACTGCTCGAGGTTGAATCCGGTAGCAGACAGTGACTGAGAGGATGGTGCTGCTGAATGAGGGATGCAAGGGGACAGGGAGGCATGTGTGGTGGTTTAATCAGGAAAGCATATGGGTTGTGTGGTGGCAAAAAGCATTTGTCAGGGTCCCTTGGCTGAGCTGTGGTGGTTCTTTAGTGTGGTCTCCATTCCAGTGCCAGTGGGAACAGCTTTTTCACCGCTCCTTTTGTTTGCATTCTTTCAGTGTCTATGAAATAGCTGGTTGTATCACAGAGCTTTGAAATTCTGTCCTGTGAGGGTGATGAGCACTGGTACAAGCTGCCCAGAGAGATTGTGGAGTCTCCTCTGGAGAAATTCCAAACCCAGCTGGGCAACCTGCTCTGGGTGACCCTGCTTTAGCAGGGGGCGTGGACTAGGTGATCTCCACAGGTCCCTTTCATCCCCCACTGTATTGGGATTTGGTGAGCCCATGGAGATGCAGCACACCTCCCAGAGCAGTGTTTCCTAAAGGAAAGTTGCCAAGCAGATCTGGTGTGAGTCACTTGCTAAGTTCTCTCTTCCCTGCCAGTCACACTGAATAGGTTAAGGAGCAGAGACATTGTCTGGAAGCTCAGGAACCTGAGTAACTTTTAAACCTGATGGTTTTAATTTATTAACTCACATTTGTAGTTGTAGAATTTATCTTCTTGCACTTGCAGTGCAGGTATAACTGTGGACAGTGGCCTGTTTGTTTTAACGTAACTGCTGAGGAGGCAGAAATGTCCTGTGTTGTAAGAAGTGCTCATACTGTTCCTGGCTAAAGATTAAAGGTATACACAAAGAGCAGTGGAGCAGGCTAACATCTGTGCTGTTTGCTCCAGATGGGATTTTAAGAGGAGCTCAGGAGAAGTTGGTACCTGGCTTGACACTAAGCTGGGATCAATGTGGGGATGAAACATTCCTAATGGTACCACCTGGGAGATTTATCAGCCCAGAGGTGTTATCCTAACTAATCATACTGCCTGTGCACAGCCACCCCAGTACAAAGACAGTTTAGCTTCCTGAAGATCCCAAGCTGTATGTCAAACAAATCTTTCAGATCACTCTCTGCTAAGAAAGGGTATCTTCTGTTAGGAAGAGGAGAGGAAGGAGTCACTCTAGTGGTGCCTGGCAACCACAGTCTCTAATCCAATCCCTGTTGTAGCACACGGCTTTGTAGATGGTGACTGTCTGTCACACACTGCTTATCCTGGCCTTGTTCTGCTGGTGTACATGGAAACAGGGAGCGTGGTGCAACCAGGGGAGGAAAGTAAGGAAATAAAGGCACTGTACTAGGTAAAGCACAAAGTGTGGAGACAAGACATCTGAGTCAGATCAGTCTAATTTCTGTAGGATTCAGACTCATCTCCTGCTGTCAATGTGTTGTCTGTCTGAGGAAGGCAGCTGTAAATTTGGATATTCCACAGCAGTAGCTGAACTTTACTGAATGTTTCATGTCCTTTGGTACCTTTGGTGGTGACTTTTCCTCATGTTGTTCCTTAAGAGCCTGGTTCTCCTAGCTGTGGCAAAGTGTCTTTTCAGTGCATTTACTGCCTTGTGCCTCCCAGGGAGCTTGTCATCTCTTGTCAACTGGCTCATGCTCTGCTGGCACAGCAGGTTGGGGTTTTGGTGTCTCTCAGAGCCCAGGAGGTAGCACAGCATGTGGTTGCACACACTGCCTTTGCTATATTGCTCTGGTGAACTGTTGGCCTTTGGGTGCCCACCCTCTAAATTAAACACTCTCTTACTTTATGACATGTACTGAGACAGCCATTACACTAGAACATTTCTCTGTCTCTTGGTGCTTTCAGCTATGATAGTTTGGGGTTTTTTACTGAGGCAGCAAGTGCACACTTGAGCTCCTCCTTCAGATGCATACTCATTGTCCACCAGTGAAGTCTGCAGAGACTTCCTCAAGCCAAGTGTCGAAACCAGTACTCTATCTGTACGTGCACAGGCTATACATGGCAGCTGCTAAAGTCATGCTGTGCTTGAAATCTTTGGCCTCCTCTTCCTTTCTAGCTCTCTTCCAGGCTGGAGGGTGCAGACCTCGCAGCTTCCTCTCCAGTTATTGCATCCACTCAGATACTTCACCTGGAAATGCAAATTCAGGTCTTCTCGATTTGGACAAGTGCATACAGTTACTCAGCCAGATATTTGTACACTGTTGAAGTCTTAGCCTCTTGTCCTGAAGCTTCTTTGCAGTTACCTAACCAACACACCTTGGATACTGGGCTTATTTGTCTTCCATTGATCCTTTCTGTATACCTTTTCCAGCCATTAGGGATGTTTCCCTGACTCTCTGTCTAACCCAAGTAGCCCCTCTAACACAGAAGCATCTCTGTCTCCTTGCACTCCTGTGACACACAACCTTGTGTTTCCTTTGCTGCATGACAATGCTGAGGGGGAAGCTGTCCCCAGCCAGGCTACCTGCTGGACACTGATGTGGGATTTCATCATCACACGGCTCTCTTGCCACAGCACCCTTCTGCCTGGCCTTGGCAAGTGCTCTCCTGTATTGTTTCACACAGAGCCGCTCTGAAGATCACTCTGCTCTCTTGCTTTGACCCATCTCTTGGCACATTTCTGCTGACCCCATCCCTTGGGTGTATCAAAAACTTGTGTCTTTGTTTCTAGCTCCTTCCCAGCACGTTCCTGCCAGTCTCCATTTCAGTGTGCTGAAACGTTGGCTCACGGCACCGGTTTCTACAGCTTATTTATTCACTCCCTTCCACAAGTGCCTTTGTGCTTTCTCCTCTGCAGCTCTCATGCTTGGAGGGTTTCACAGTGTATTTTCCAAAGCAATCTCCTCCTCCTCCTCATTTCCCTCTTCCACTGTCCCACCACAGCCTGTTTCTCCATAGCTGTCTGCTGCCTTTCTATGACGCCATGGCACAGATCTGTTTCACCCTTGTGCATAGCGCAGCGGCATCCCAGTCTATGACCAGGCTTTCTAGACACATTAGCAATACAAACAACGAGCATGGCAACAAACAAGCTCTATATTTATCTGTTGAGCAAGAGAACTCCACTGCTGATTTTCCTCACTGTGATCAAGCCCAAAGAAAAGTCAGAAGGCTGTGATGTGTCTGTCCTTCAGGAGCAAGCCCTTTGGGGCGGGTGCTGTGCTCCTCTGTTGGGTTCAGCACTGTGCATGCAGCCAGTGCTCTCTGGCAGAGCAGAGCACAGGGCACGGGGTGAGCACCTGCCCCTGGTGATCTTCCTGTTTTCTTTTCCACTGTAACTCACACAGAAAGAGAGGCACGAGACCGCAGCAACGTGCAGATCTTGTTCCCTGGAATGTTTTCTTTCATCTGTAATCACTTCATCGAAATCCATAAATCAGCTAGTTAGGACCCAAAAGCACAAACATGACATAAATTGGGGCCTTCCTGCCCACTGTTTCTTTTGGCACGTGAAACACCAAACCTTTTCCTGAAAAAGTGATGATGACACAGGGCAAGGATTTGGGGAAACTGGACAGTGAGGCCACTTGCATTCTAGATCCACTGCCTGTTTCCACTTCCCCACTTTCTTTTCATCCGTGGTAGAAGATTCACACAACCCTAGTTCCCTCAGTTGCTCCTCACAACACTTGTGCTCTAGACCCTTCACCAGCTTCCTTGCCCTTCTCTGGACACACTCCAACACCTCAATGTCCTCCTTGGAGTAAAGAACCCAAAAGAGAATGCAGGATTTGAGGTGTGGCCTCACCAGTGCTAAGTCCAGGGGGACAATCACTGCCCTAGTCCTGTTGCCACACTGATACTGATCCAAGCCAAGATGCCAAGGCTGCCCCCTCCATTGCATGCCCTTTCCTGGCTCCAGCAGTACTGAGGGAGATTAGCACCTTCTCTGTGCCCTGCAGCTCTGCTGTGGTGATTACCACACTGACATCTGTCAATGTCACCACGCTCTGGCTCCGTCAGCTGCTGCTGGCCAAACTGTCCAAGGAAACCTGTTTGTCTGGGCTAACCTGGAGCAGTCCCATCTAACAGGGTGGGAAGTGATCTACTGAGCAAGTCTGAGGGCAAAACATCTTCAATGGGGAGGTGCTGGTGGGCACAAGGAGGAGGCGATTGCAGCGCTGGAGGTGCAAGGACAGGGGGCAGAGGTGGTGACCCTGGTGGGCAATAGTTCTGCCATGTTTTCTGTGTGAAGCTTGGCTTGGAGGACACAAGTAGCACCTGCATGGCTTTGTCCAGGCATCTTGGAGGGAAAGCTTCCTTTGTTCCTCTTGGGAGAGGACTCCAAGGACTCACTTTGCTGATCTTTGTGCAAAATAAATGAAATGGCTCAAAAGCCTGAACCCTGTTCTGGGCTAGTGGGATCTACTGAAGGAGCTGGTGCTTCTGTTGGAGCTTTGTGCATCTTAGGTGCAGAATCTACTGAGCTTTTCAGAAAACTTGGAGTTTTCTAGTCCAAGGGCAGTGTTTGAGAAGCTGCAAGGACAACTCCTCCCTGGGGCTGATTGCCCACTCCTCAAATTGAGGGAGAACTGTGATGTTCAGGAGTCCTGGCCCTGCCATTTGCTCTTACATCTTGTGATAGAAAAAGAGCAAACCCCTTTGGCCCATGAATATTTTATATAGAAAAGTATTTTAATGAAGCCTGTTGCCTGCCATGTCCCCTCAGCCCAGGAAGCAGCTGTTGGAATCTCTCTTGGCATCCCTCGGAATGTTTCACAGCATGACTGGCTATGACACAGCTGTGAGCATCCCCTCGTCCCATGCCTGCCATGTGCCCTCTCTTACTGCCTGGGCAGCAGAAACCCTTCTTTTGTCCACAGATTAGGTTTATCTCCCTTTGTTTGCCCATAAAAAAATCCCTCCCAGTTTTACAGTTTTCCATTTGACACACAGGTTTTTCTCATGTGTGTTTCCTTCTCCACTGGCTGGGGCGGAGGGAAGGGAGTATCCGGATAACCTAATGCCAGAGGAATTTTCACGTGCTTTCCCACCTCAGGTGGGATGATCTCCAGAACAGCATCAGTGATGTTCTCTGGGCCAAAGTGACACCGTGTCCAAGTGAATGACATCCTGGCGTGGTAAAGAACCACTCTGTGATCTGGAAGATCTTCTTGGCCTCACCCAGACCAGCTTTCTCAGAGCACCGGTTCCTCTTGGCCATCGTTTGGATCACTGGGAAGCCAGGGCTTCTGATTCCGTCCAGGGCTTCTGATTCCTTACGCAAGGTCTGAAAACCCCAAGATGCTGGAACAGGGACCTGGGTTTGTTGTTTAGAGATAAGGGAATGGGGTTTGCAGGTGGCTGAAGCACCAGGAACGGGCGTAGGCAGCGTGGGAGAATGTTCTGACTGGCCAAAAAAGTGGAATAAAGAGCATAATGTAAAAAAAAAAAAGTATAAAAATAACAGTTCCTGCCTAGTACCTGAAGGGTTCAATCATATCTGCAAATGGAGGCTGTGCTTAAGCCATGATGTCCTGCCCTGAGTTAGGTTTTGGGGTTCCCTCTTACCTGCCTGCTCCCTTGCCTGCAAGGAGAGGCCTAAACTGACCCCGCAGGGTTCCTCCTGCCCGGTAGGGGGCGTCAGAGAGGCCTGGTGGTGCGGCGGTGCACCTCATCCGCGTACCGCGCTGAGGGGATCGTCACTTCCGCCGGGGCGTTGCGTCAGTTCCCGGCGGGATGGCGGGGAAACGGGAGCGGCCTGCCCGACGGGAGAGGATGGTGGCGCGGGGCGGCGTCCCGGAGGAGGTGGTGAACGGTTGGGTTCTGCAGTTCTACTTCCACCAGGCCATGGCGGCCTATCGCTCCGGGAGGAACCGCGACTTCCGCCAGCTCCGCGACGTCATGCAGGGTGGGCCGCGCGGGCCGGGCTCGGGGCCAGGCTGACGCGGGGAACGGGAGTGGGCTGGACGGGAGGGAGAGCGGGGCTGCATGGGAACAGCCTTGGGGGCAGTAGATCGAGGGGGGGCAGGCCCAGGTTGGAGGCCAGAGGGGCTAGAGGGAGGTTGGGTCATGCTGTACCAGTGTAACCTGGTCCTTGTCCCATAGCGCTGCTTATGCGGCCTCTGGAGAAGGAGCCCGCGGTGGCCCAGATGCTGCGCATAATGCAATTCCTGTCACGAATTGAGGAAGGCGAGAACCTTGGTGAGTCCCTAGCCCTCCCAGCAAGGCCGCGGGGAAGCTTGGTGTTGGCTTGTAGTCCATGCTCTCCTCTAGCCAGAGTGTGCCTTGCTCTGTGGTTGTGTCCCTGTATCACCCAAGAGCTGTGTTTGTCCACAGAGCAGTGGTTTCGGCTGGAGCTGTTAAGCCGTAGGAATTTTCCCCGGATGTTCATGTCTGCATTGTGCTACCATAGCATGTGAAAGGCTTTTGCTCTTAGCCAAGATCAGTGTGCTCAAAGCCAAGCTGATGGGCTGTTCAGCCGTCTGAGTGCACCCCTTGTAGCTTCTGCAGAGCTCCCCTTGGATCAATTATTTGTAATCAAGTCGTGCTTTTATAGCTTTCAGTGCCCAGGGTGGGATGGATCTTGCCCAGGTTAAACACTTGGCAGCCAGCTTGCCATTCCCTCCCACCTTCATCCTCAGTAGCTCCACAGTTTGCAGTCACACTGAGAAAATCGAGTAACTAGCTGTCTGTGAGGCATCACAGTGAACACCTCACAAACAAGGGGCTGTGAACTCTTGCAGATTGTACCTTTGATAAAGAGGCAGAGCTCACCCCTCTCGAGTCAGCCATTGGTGTCCTGGAGCTCATTCAGAGAGAATTCTCTGTGACTGAGAAGACGATGGAAGCTGTTCAGAAGATGGTGAAAGAAGCTGTAAGAGCTTTTTCTTTTTCAAGAAATACTCTACTTATCTTCTGTCTTAGGTCTTGTGTGACAGAGGCAATTGCCTTCTGCATAGAGTAATGCCCTTAGTACTGACTTGACCCCAAATGTGGCTTCTTCATCATTTACTGGTGGTGGTGTTTCTCTCTGTAAGCTAGTACTAAGCTGTTACCTGTGTGCCGTGCTCAATTACAGTATGAGCTTTCCCAAAGCTGATCTAGAGTGTGGTTAATTCAGTGTCAGCAGAGAAACTGCTGTTTGTTTTCTTCTCTAGGCTGTTATTGTCTGCATCAAAAACAGAGAGTTTGAGAAAGCTTCAAAAATCATCAAGAGGCATATTGGGAAGGAGCCCAAAAACCAGGTGAGTCTGTGCTGGAGTGAAAGATTGCTGCAGAGGACTAAGATAGGTCTTGGGGCTGGTCCTGAGGAACAGGGATATCTGGGGGTGGTCTGATAGGTCTCATGGGCTGTTGGTGGGGAAACCTCAACAAGAAGAAAGGATAAGGGTGATAAAATAGGAAGAGTCCTTAAAAGGTGGACCCTCAGTGTTAGGAGTTTCTAAAGCATTGATTGTTCTATTGGAGCTCTCTTTGTTACTCGTGTTCCCTCGTGTACATTCACAAGTCTTTCAGGCATGAACATTCATCCTTTGCCTTGAGACAAACTCCAGCTCCCACACAGAGCAGAAGTTTGTGGAAAGGGCTGATTCTGAAAGCAGAAAGGGTCCCTGTCCCTATCCCTGCAGGCACTGTAATGTCCTGGGCACTGGTGGCTCTCCTGTTCCTCAGGCCTTTCCCACCTGTCAGCATAAAGTAGTTGTTCCAGGAGAATGTCAAACAGGACAGGCCCAGCCCTCCCCCAGACCCCAGCTCCTGTGCTTGTGCCCTCGCACCTGTTCAGAGCATTCTCACTTCTCCTCCAGAAAAAGAGGAGTGAGTTCCTGACTCTCATCCGGGAGAAGAATTGCACTCATCCACTGGTGAAAAACTTCTCTTACAAGAGCTTCCAGCAGAGTGTGTTCCAGTTCCTGAAGAGCTACGTGGATGACTCGGAGCCGGTGCTGCTGACGGTGTGTGCCTCTCTGGCTTCCTGCCCCAGCAAGGGCTAGGTGTGGGGAGAGCTGGCGCTTGCTTACGTTGCAGTGAGGCACTGAAATAGTCACTGGGCTTCTACATGCCTTCTGTGGCATGACTGGGGTAGAGTTTAGCCACCTAACTGCATCCAAAATACTTAAGTCTGTTTTAAAAGGTCGTGTTTTCATTGATAGACATGAACGTGGTGCTGAGTGGACTGCAAGTAGTTTAAAATGCTGTTGGGAGGGGATAAAAATCAGGTGGTAGTACCAGGAATCATCTTGGTAATGCTTATGTGCCTTTTCTGTGTCCAAGATAATGAAGAAGACTTTGAATTCAGAACGTGCCAGAGAACAGAAACACTCATCGGTGACTCCTAAGTCTGCAGATGGGACAAAGGACCAGGCAGCAGCTCTGGACCCCTCGGGAAGTGCCCAGGGCCCAGCAGGAGCTCCAGAGCCTGTGGAAACAGCAAAAGACCAGGAAGCAGTTCCCAGCCCTGCAGAAAGGGCAGATGGCCCTGCAGCAGCTCCTGGGACTGCAGAAGGACCTCATGACCCTGCAGCAGCTCCCGAGCCTATGGATGGAGCAACTGACCCAGCAGCAACTCCTGAACATATCATGGCAGAGGCTAATGCCTTGGAAGATGCTTCAGAGCCTATGGATGTAGCTGAAGAAGCAGAAGCAGCAGCTCCAGAGCCCCCAGGAGTGTCTGGGGAGGACTCAGAAAGGTGTGCAGAGCAGTCTGGCCCTGCACTAGGGATGAAGTGTGGCAGCAGCTCTCTGCCCAAGGGGTGGTTTGCTCTGTCTGGGCAGCTCTTACGCTCCTCAGACACCATCCCAGGCAGGTCTGCCCCAGCAAGCCCCAAAGGCTGGTGGTGTAAGACTTCTGTCTTGATGGGTGTCCTGTGGAGCACGGGCATGCTCTTCTGAGAGCTGCTTCCCCAGCACACGGCTCCCGTCAGGGGGAGGGTGGAGCAAAGGGTTGGGAGTGCCTTCTGCATTCAGGAGGTGTTATTTGTACCCTGGGGGGCAGTTGTTGAGGGTCACACCGTGGGGGGAAAGCCTGATTTCAGCAAAGTGGAGCCACCTTGGTGATACCTTTACAAGCTGCTCAGTTGTGTTTGCTTTGTAGGCAGCCCTCTGGAGCCACAACCACATATGGGATCTCTGTCCTGAGAGAAGCCTTCAGGATCCTGTCGGACTCTCCCAACTCGGACACGCTCTTCACCAAGCTGGATGAAACAGACTTTACTTTCCCCAAGCAACTGTCTCCTTCTGTATCCCACAGAAGCAAGAGACGAAAGGAAGAGGAGAACCAAGATTCTGAGAGCTCAGAGCCTCCCGAGGGAGCCCGTAAGGGCAAACGCTTGCTGACCATAAGTAAACTGGTCATGGAACAAGACAGCCAGTACAGCGAATCGAGCGAGAGCCCAGACTCTTCCCAGGAGCCAGTTGTATCCTCTGCTTCCAGACCTGTTCAGAAACTGCATGACCAGCCTGTATCTACTAAGAGTGCCAAGTATGATTCCCATCTCTTGTGGTAGATCCTAATCTGCACCCACTTTTGACTTGAAGCTGACATCAGTAGCAGGAACAAGAAAAATCTTTTCTCTTTGGTTCAGGATGAGTATTGGCTGTCCCTGTCCACTAGGGTGTGTGGAACTGGGCAGGGGAAAGGCTCTGTCCTTGTGCTTTGCTGTTTGATTAGAGGAGAGGAGAAAATGATGCAGCTTCTGCTGGCAGTGAGGCAGAGGTACTGCAGTTGGCCTTGGTGGATGATTCTGCGTGTGGATCACAGGTAGTGCCTGTTTCTCTGCACTTCAGTTAGTGCTGCTGAAGCTGGAAAGGGTTGGTAGGTGCAGCTTGTGGAACAGATTAGAGTCCCTTTTCTGCCTCTTGAGAGCAAAATACAACACTGGCCTCACTGAAGCTCTTGTGTTGGTTCAGAAACCCCTAGGTGTAGCTTTCTGACTGGTTCATCAGTGTCAGTTATCACTGAAGTGGTTGCAGTAAGAGGTGGGGCTGTGTTAGAGGGTTTCCTTTTTCTAAGGACTTCCCCCAGAGGCAAAGTAGGTTTACTGCAGATCTCTAAAATGAACACTGATGTGAGACTCCTAAGCTGAGTCTCCTGAGTATCTCCTGTAGGCTGTGACAAGGGTGCCACAGAACTTCCTGCTTAAATGTCTGAGCTGCTGCTCTTCTGCTCAGTGAAACTGCATAGCAACCAGCAGTAGTGATGGTTTGGATCCTCAGGAGTGAAACTGGGAGGATTGAGAACAGCTTGATGTGTTTGAAAGCATAACAGAACACAATTTCCCTTTGTTCCTGCCTTTGGTTTTGAAGGGTGAGCAGTACAGATCTCAGTGCTCTGTGAGGCCTGGCTGCTCCAGAGATGGTTTGTCTTTCTCTGAAGCACTGGAGAGTGGCTGCAAGTCAAGATGTGCTGCAGTGCAGCTTGGACATCTTGCTGGTTTCTCATGCTTGGGGTTAAACTGATGGCAGAGATGATGCCAGGAAGGGATTTCCACCTTCCATGTCATCCACTTCCTAGAGGGAATTTTAGCTGTAAAACTGACACAGGCTTGAGCAGGTCTTGAGTTTCAGCCCTGCCACTGTACAAGCTGGTTTCCAGTTCCCCTGGAAGGTGGTTTACTGTCCATGCTGCTTGTGTGGCTGTCTTGTCTGAAGTCTTTGTGTCAGGTCTTGTGGTAGCAGTGGTGCTAATGACATCTGTCTGGAAATCTCATCTTGTGTATCTCTGCCTGTAGCTGTTCCTGTGCAAGGAGGAGGTAATTTGAAGTAAGAACAGAGAGGAGTTCTTTTCCTGTAGTCAGTTACATTGGATGTGACAGGCAGGAGTGAACCTTTTCTGTGTTTTTGTTTGGGTTTTTCTGACAGACTTAATTTACTCTCACAAGTCTGTCTTTGAGGATTGGCAGCAGGGGACAGCACCGAGGTGCTTGTTCTCATGTGGGGCTTCTAGCTCAGTTGACTTCAGCAGCATTAGCAGTGAAACACTGAGAAGTAAAAGCTGCCAAGGAGGACTCCAGGCTCCTCTGAGCTGTTGGCACATCTGTGCCATACACAAAGGCCTGAGGAGTCCAGCTGAGTGTTTGTGTCTGCTTTAAGTGCTTAATTATGCAAACCCAGTCACTTATTTTTCAAATCTTGGCTACAAAACACAATACTCCACTTGTGTTTAAGGAAATTTAAGGATTTTTGAGCACAAGTGTTGTGAGGAGCAGCTGAGGGAACTGGGGTTGTTTAGCCTGGAGAAGAGGAGGCTCAGGGGAGACCTCACTTTCTCCTGAAAGGAGGTTGAAGCAAGGTGAGGGTTGGCCTGCTCTCACAGGTAACTAGTGATAGGACAAGAGGAAACAGCCTCAAGTTGTGTTGGGGAAGCTTAGGTTAGATATAGGGAACAATTTCTTCCCTGAAGGAGTGGTTAGGCATTGGCCCAGGCTGCCCAGAGCAGTGGTGGAGTCACCATCCCTGGAGGGGTTCACAAAAGATGTGTATGTGGCACTTTGCAACGTGGTGTAGTGTCATGGGGGGGGGTTGAGCTGATGGTTGGACCTGATGATCTTGGAGGACTTTTCCAACCTTTCTGATCCTCAGATATTTGGATGCCATACCTTCAGACAGGGCTCCTGAGGGTCCATTTCCCCCTCAGAAGGGAGGGTAGGAGGTGGCAGAGTGTTTTAAGTGTTGCTTTATGCATGCACTTCTCCATGCTGTGCACTCATTGCAGCCTTGCCTGCTGTGCTCCAGGTGTCCCTGCAGCTTCTCCCCCTCAGGCTCTCTCCCTGGCCAGGAGCCACAGTAAACATTTGCCTGCTTTCAGGTCCATCCGAGGGCGATGGAACAGCTCGTATGGTGAAGAAGAAAAAGACAGCTGGAGTGAGGAGGATGAGCTCTTCTCAGATGCAGGTAAGACAGAGACCCTGTTACAGGTTAGTTGATGATAATCCTGGCTTGGGGCCTTGTTACCTTCTGTGTGACTGAATTCTGAAACCAGAACTCCTGAAAGCCCAGGAAAATGGGAAGCTGTCCCCCTCTGAAGTGTTTGTTCTTCATAGCTCTGACCTGACGTGGCAAACACTCCTGTTCCAGTTTCAGACTGATCACACTTGGCATACAGGCTGGAAATACAGCTCTTTCCCTGTTCCCACTTTAGTGCCATGAAGTAAAGGTTAAGTTCACCTTTTCAGCCAGATCAGTTGTCCAGTCCAGTCCCATCTGCAGGTCAATACTGCCTAGCTGGTGAAAAGATTGGACAGTGGATGTCTGATTCCAGTCTGGGTGTACAGTGTAGCCACATCCTGGATGGGTGTCCCTGTTCTTGATGTATTGGCCAGTTTAAAACAAAACAGATCTTACTGGGGAACTGCCCATGGAGCAGTTGGGACTTGAAATGGAAAGGCTGCGTGTGCCATGGCTGCAGAAAAGGGAGGGATAAGGAATTGGGTTTTCCTGTCTGTCCTGGAGTGCTCTCATCGTTGGCTGTGTGGTTCAGCCCCAGGCTGTCTCTCAAGGAGGTCTGTACCTCCTGGGTTATGTGAAATGTAATCCTCTTGCCTTGTTTTTCAGCATCAGAGATGACAGATGGCCACAACTCTACAGTCTTTGGTTCCAAGAAACAGGTAATGTGGATCCCTTCACTCTGAAATCAGGCCTTGTCCAGATAGAAGAGCAAACTGTCAGATAAGTGTGAGGTGTGTTGGTGAGCATCCCTGCTCAGGCTGCTTCCCCAGCAGGGTGAGCTGCTGCTGTGCTTCAGCTGAAGCACCGGGGCCTGGGTTGGAAAGGGATCCTTCCTGGGGCTGGGGCTCACCCAGCTGATAACAGACCCAGCACAGATGATAGCAGGGAGGTGACAGGCTCAGAATGAGTCCCAGGACAGGTCTCTGCCACGTGTAGCCCCTCCCTGCTCACAACATGCTGCTTTCTGGCAGAAATGGACAGTGCAGGAGAGCGAGTGGATCAAAGAGGGCGTGAAGAAGTTTGGGGAAGGGCGGTGGAAGGCCATCTGCCAGAAGTACCCCTTCCAGAACCGCACAGCAGTGATGATCAAGGACCGCTGGCGGACCATGAAGAAGCTGGGAATCCTCTGAAGCTGCAGTCACAGAACCTTCAGTGCCAAAACACCTTCTTTTTTCTTGGGACGGTAGCAAAGAGGCTGCTGTGCTCCTCCTGCTGTGTGTTGGGGCTGATGGGATGAGCACCTCTGCCTCCTGGTACCTGAGACTGCTGCAGCAGATGGAACTCATGGCTGGTAAGAAGCCAGGAGCCTCCTGTCTCTAGCTGTAGCTGCAAGGTTTCGGTCTCCTGCAGCTGGCAGAAGCCGCGCAGCCTTATCACACGAGCTCGGAAACAGCCTGGATTGGGACATCCTTTTCCATGACAGCTGCAGCCTTGGTAGAATGAATCCTGTCATTTGGAGCTGCAGCAGTGACTCTTTTCTCTGCCCAGATGCTGTCAGATGGCAGGATAAGGCCATCAGTGGCTATTTTTATGTTTTAATTGTCTAAACTGTGAATTCCTCGTTTCGCCTGTTTGCGCTTGGTCTCCTGTGGGAGGGAGGCAGCATGAAGTGCCCAGAGCCTCTGGGGAGAAGAAATGATTTAGCCAAGGGCATCTGCTTAGATGGAGATTTTACTTTTTGTCACATTTTTCTGCTTTGAAAATGACTGTTCCAAGAGTGGGAATTTCTCCCTCCCAGCTTTGTGGCTTTAAAAGTAAGGGGTTTTGTTTCAGTATTAAATGTTGGTTGTTCCCATGTTAAGTTTGGGAGTTAGTTACTGATTTCAGTTGTGTCTTCCTGGCACTTCTCTTGCCCAGGCACATCCTCCTGTGAGCTCCCAGGGCACTACCTGTTCCCTGCCTTCAGGTGCTAACACTGGAGTCCATGGCCAAGCAATCTTCTGTCAGTTGAAGTTCCTTTCTTCTTGGGTTTCAGGAGTTGTAACTCATACCTCACAGGTGGAAATGTGGCAGCTTGGGATATGCACCACCCCAGAATGTGGGGCTCCCTCTTTGTTTCCTGGGGCTGTTGTTTCAGCAGCTGTTAGGGGTGGAACAGTAATGCCCTGGAGGTACTAGGTGCTGCACAGGCATGGAGCAGAAGCTTCTGGACTCGATTTCTGTTGGGAGTCAAAGGGCAGGGGAGGTGCAGTGGCATTTTCTCCAAGCAGCCTCTCAGCCATGTTCCTGCAGAGCCAGGGCTGGGGAGAATTGTGTTTGGAAACACCTGCTGTCCCCTCTGGCCTTCAGCTGCTGGAATGGGTGTCCTTTGGCACCTGGCTGTGTGTTTCCCTCCCTTTCTGCTTGGAAAACTGTTTTGCAGGGTGGGCAGGAGCACCCTGCAGAGGCCTGTTCCTCTTGAGGGTGGTGAGACCCTGGCCTACGTTGACCAGAGAGGTGGGAGATGTCCCATCCCTGGAACCATTCCAGGTCAGGTTGTTTGGGGCTGTGAGCAACCTGATCTAGTTGGAGATGTCCCTGCTGAATGCAGGGGGTTGAACTCGATGACCATGAAAGGTCCCTTCCAACCCAAACCATTCTGTGGTTTTTAGGGCAGAGAGGCTTGATATGAGCTGCAAGATGGACCAGTAGGGCCAATGTGATGCAGTGCCCATTGGTCACACCAGTGTTGTGCCCAGGTGGAATGTTCAGAATCACAGAATGTCCTGAGTTGGAAGGGACCTATAAGGATCATGAAGTCCAACTCCTATTTAGGCATAGGACAACCCCAAAGTCACACCATGTGCCTAAGTGCATTGTCTAATTGCTTCTTGAACTCCATGATCATGGAGTTGGTGCCATGACAGCCTCCCTGGGGAGCCTGTTCCAGTGCTTCACCACTCTCTGGGTAAAGAACCTTTTCCTAACGTCCAGCCTAAACCTCCCCTGGCACAGCTTCATGCCATTACCCTGGGTCCTGTTGCTGGTCACCAGAGAGAAGAGGTCAGCATCCACCCCTCCCTCTCTGTTGAGTATGTTATACACAGTGATGAGGTCTCCCCTCAGTCTCCTCTTCTTCAGGCTCTCTGAAGCCTTTCCTCATATGTTCATGCTGTTTGGGTCCCAGACAGTTCTCCTTCCCTTCTCTATTCTGGGCTCCTGGCTCAGGCTGTGCAGAGAGGGTGTTGCAGCCCAAACTTTGGAAGTTTTTTGGAGTAAAACACTTTTTCTGCTTAATGTGCTTGTTGGGAAGACACAGACTGGCAGAGTGTTGGCTGGTGAGGGGAGCAGGAATGGCTGGGTGCTGCCGGGGGGGGACCATGGTGCTTCTTCACAGCACCCTCAGCCCCTGTACTCCTCTGGGTGAGCTGTAATGTGGACGAGCTGGAGCAGCTCCTACTCTGCACTGAGATCACCTTGAGGAGCTAAGCCTGTGCCATGCTCCTCCTGATACTGTTAATGATTACCCTTTGCCACCTTGGCTTCCCTGCTCCTGTCCCAGTGTGCTGGAGGCTGGGAAGCACGATGCTGTTGCTGCTCCTGGTGCTTCTGAGCCCTGTTGGCTGCCCCAAGACCGAGCCCCTGAGTGGGTCGAGCGAGGAGCCCCTGTTCCGCGGGGCAGACCGCTATGACTTTGCTGTTGTCATCCCTGCCGGTGCCGTGGAGTGCTTCTGGCAGTTCGCACACCAGAGCGGCAGCTTCTTCTTCAGCTACGAGGTGAGCATGGCCAGATGTGTCCTGGGACACTGTCAGCATGGTGCAGCTGCCAGGGGGGTGTTCTGTGCTCAGGGCTGGCTGCTTCCTCCCTGAGGGTGCAGCAGATCTAGTCACAGACAATCCTTTGTCACCTTGGTTCTGTGATCAGGCATGTGCGTGGGAGGAGACCCCATGGGATGAAGACTGCATGCTGGCTGAACTCTAGACTTGCTGCCCCTGGGGCAGAGGCAGTTTGCCTTGTGTTGGGAAGGTCCTCGTTTGAGATAGCAAATGGTGGTGGTCACTTGGATGCTTAACCACAGGGGTTTTGGGCAATTTCCATCAATGAATCACAGAATGGTTTGGGTTGGAAGGCAACTTTAGTCACCTAGTCCAACCCCCTGCAGTTAGCAGGGACTTCTCCACTAGATCAGGTTGCTAAGAGGCTCAGACAACCTGACCTGGAATGGTTCCAGGGATAGGACATCTGCCACCTCTCTGGGCAACCTGGGCCAGGGTCTCATCACCCTCAGCCTAGATTCTTCCTTGTATCTAATCTGAATCTCCCTCTTTTAGTTTAAGACTATCACCCCTTGTCCTCTCACAACAGGACCTGCTAAAAAGTCTCTCCCCATCTTTCTTATTGGCCCTTTAAGTACCAGAAGGCAGTAAGGTCTCCCTGGAACCTTCTCTTCTGCAGGCTGAACAACCCCAACTCTCTCAGGCTGTCCTCATCAATCCCATTTATTTCTTTAAACACACTTTAAAACCACAAAGCAGCACTGGGAGCTCTGGACGTGGTGCCTGAGCACCTGGAGCTCACTTCCAGGGAGCTGTGGGGAGCTCTGCCCCTTGCTGGGCTGGCTGGAGCCTGTGACACAGCTCTTCTCCAAGCCACAAGCTGGAAGGTGCTGAAGGTTTTGGGCACAGCTCTGCTTGTCCCCACACTTTATCCCCTTCCCACAGGGAAGGCTTGCAGCCCTTTGATCTGCTGTTTACACTAGGCTGACTGAAGGAGAGCTGGGGCACAGCTGTACCTGGCACTGGTGGCTTCCCTCGGCTCTGTGCTCAGCAGAGCAGTCCTGAGGAACACTCTATGGCCGTGGGACTCGGCATAGCTCCACTGCCCACCAATCCAGGCGGCAGGGAGCTGGGGTGGCTGATGTGGGGTGTGTAAGCGGGTGCTGGGAACCACAGGGTTCATAACCCAGGGCTGTGGGATTTTATGTGTAGCTGGAGCCCAGTGGAGGCTGTTCCTGGCCTCAGCTGGTGATAACAAAGAAGGGGCATCCCCCCTCAGACCTCAAACCAACCCTCACATCCTTTCTGGGTCCCTCTCCTGCACATGAGGGCTCCTGTGGGTTCTTATCTGTTCCCTGGGTGCAGAGTCAGGGCCACAAACACGCCCTGGATGTTTCCTGCCTCCAGGTCCAGCGGGCGACAGGGATTGGCAACAGCAGGAACATCCTGGCCACAGCGAGTGACCCCAAGGGCATCCAGCTTGGTGCATCCCAGCATGTGCGAGGACAGATCAACTTCCCCACCAAGGAGACAGGTCCCTGCTACCCGCGTCCCTGCCTGGCCCCACTGCAGGCTCCAAGTGCTGCCAGTGCTTCCCAGAGCCTTGATCAGTCCAATCATGTCTCCTTCCTGAATGAGGAGGAGGAGGGCTGGCAGCAGTTCTTCTACTTGGGGAACAACACTCCCCATTCCTTTCTGCAGGTTTCTACCAGCTGTGCCTTGACAACCAGGAGAACCACTTTGGCTTTGTGCAGGTGTATCTCAACTTTGGTGTCTACTACGAAGGCTTCGACATGAAAAAGAAGGAGCCAGAAGAGAGGAAAGAGCTAAACGACACCCTGGAGGCAATTGGGGTGAGTGTCAGGGTGCTCCAGGCCAGCAGGGATGGGTATGTCCTCCCAGGGCAGCCCAGAAGGGTGTTTGCTGTTGGCTGAGCGGTAGCTGAACCCAGTTCTGAGCGCAGGGAGCAGCTCTGCCAGCTCCAGGCTCTCCTCCTCTCCTCCAGGTCAGCATCCACAAGCTGCAGGTCCAAATCTTCCACATGTGGCGGTTCTACAACTTTGCCCGCATGCGGAAAGGGGCTGACTCCTTCCTCCTGGAGTCCAACTACAACTATGTCAACTGGTGGTCGATGGCTCAGAGCTGTGTCATTGTCCTCTCTGGGGTGCTGCAGCTCTACTTCTTGAAGCACCTCTTCAACAGACAACCCTCCAGCAGGCAGAAGTGCTAGCAGTGCCCAGAACCGTGGGCAGGGACCCCACTGCCTGCAGCACTGTCAGCAAGCTGCTGCTCTGCCCCTCTGCAGAGTGGGAGGGAAGGAGAGATCCTGCTTCCAGGAGGGGAAGGAATAAGGAGAGCTCCCCCTGCTCCTGCCTCCTGGCTCTAGACCTGCCTCATCTGAAACCACCCTCACAGAAGAAAAGCACAACCTGATTACATGAGCTTTGTGTGCTGGGTCAGTTTGTCACATCCCTACCTGTTGTTAACAGTTCCCGCTGTGCTTTTTCTACCAGACACCCAATAAATGAGCTCCTGGCACATGCTCTGGGGAGCAATAGCAGCCTGCTCCCTTCCATCCATCCTCTGCAAGCCTGGACAAAGGGCATCCTGCCTCATGGGCACTGCCTGCCCCATCCATCCCTCCCTCCCTGAAGGTCAGCCCTGGGCTGCAAGCCTCCCCCTGGCCTCATCTGCTGAGCTCAACTAGGTGCTTCTCCTCTCCAGCATCACACCCAGGCAGGCAGAGACTCACAGCAGGGGGAGGAGGGTTGACTCCCCCTACCCCCTGAGATTCCACACTAGACAACAAGCATTCTGAAAAAGGGAACAGGCTTTATGTGATGGCAGGGGCAGGGGGCCAGCTCCTCCTCGTGTTAGCAACAGCTCCCCTGGAGTCTGGGGGCACGTGCTGGTGCCTCCCACCCCCTCAGCCCTGCTCAGGGCGGGCTCCCTGTGCAGCTGCTGCACATGGGTGCAGGACAAGGTCCATTCTGCCCAGAACACTCAGGTCCTCAAAGTGCTGGAGGGTCCTTAGGTTAGCGTGTCCTCATTCCGCACGTACTCCCCTACATCAGCCTGGTGGAACACCACGATGGCCATGGGGTCTACCTTCCGACACTCCTGAGTGGACTTGGCAGCCACCCCAAAACCCTGCAGGGGGAGGAAGGAAAGATGAGACAAAGTCTTCCCCAGAACCCAGCCCTGGAAAATGCAGAGGCTGCACTGGCCACTCACCAGTGGGACATCAGCCATGGAGTACACCACCACACCCTGGTACTGGGCTGTGTTCTCTGTGATGCGGCCCAGGCCTGACTTCAGGACATGGTTGCCGTAGAGGAAAGACTGCTCTGAGCCAGGCTTCACCCACACTTTGTACTGCAAGAGAGGACAGAGCAGTGAGGGCCTGGGGGCACTCAGCCTGGGGCAGGGGGACGGGCTGGGGTGGGGGCCACATCCCACCTTGGCGTAGGGTGCGAGGAAGTCCAGGGCTGTGACGCTCAGCCGGAACTTCTGCGATTTGGTGAACTTCCCGAAGCAGGTGCCCAGTGACACCAGGTTGTCCCGGGGGATGCTCGCTGCCACCTTCAGCAGTTTCTCACTACAGGGAGGGGCAGAGCTAGAGCAGCTCCCAGGCCAGGGGTCCCACACAGGCAGACTCCAGCGTCTCCACCCAGCACACCCTGCCCAGACCCCCTGCATCTGTACCTCCTGCCCCCACTCACCTCAGGTAGTAGACGCGGTCTCGGTGCAGGCGGAAGCAGTAGGTGCCATCGGGGCGGTCCACCAGCAGCTGGATGTTCTCACCAATGCTGCAGGGATAGACCCCGTAAGCCCAGTCCGGCTCCGGTCCCCTGCCCTGGCCCTCTCCCGCCACGAGTCCTCAGGTCTCTGAGGCTCGGCGCTCCTGGTTCCCATGCCCACCTCCATGCCCGGTTCCCTCCTGGTCCTCATGCCTTCCCCAACCCACTCGTATCCCGGTGCTCGGTTCCCTCAGGGTCTCCATTCCCTCCTCTCCTCATCCCGGTTCCCATCCGTTCCCGCTCCCTCACTATCGGCCTAGCTTCTCGAACACCGATCGCGTCTCAGCCTCCGTCAGCGGCCGCATCTTTCCGCGCGCACATGAGGCGGCGCGCCGGAAGCGGACGCGGAGAGACCGGAAGTGACACGCAGTGGCCAGAAGTGACGTGGAAGCTCACCGAGAGGTGGTGGCAAGATGGCGGCGGAGGAGGCTCGGCTACTGGCCTGGCTGCGGGGCCCGGCGGCTGCGGGGCCCGCTGGCCCCGAGCTCTCCGCCTATGTGGCCGAGCTGGCGGCGCTGGGGCTGGCGGAGCTGGGCCGGGAGCCGGCGCGGCTGGCGGCGGAGCGGGCGCGGGTCGGGGCGGAGACGCGCCGCTTGGCCTTCGAGCACTACCGAGCCTTCATCCGTTCCGCAGAGTGCACCGGCCGCGCCGGCCGCGGCTTCGGCGGCATCGAGAGCCGCCTCGGTAGCCTGTTGGATCGCCTGCCCGCCTTCCAGGACTCCTGCCGGTGCGGGGACGGGAAGCAGGGAGGTGGGGAGCAAGCCGCGATGGGCCTCGCAGAGGGGTCGGGGTTAACTGGGACCGGGGCGGGAAGGCACGGGTGGAAATGAGAGGGCTGAGGGATGAGACCGAGACAGGTTCTGAGGGTGCAGGAGCAGCCCTTGGGAGGGGCGAGAGGGGTCCTGGTGCTGGGCCCAGTAAGGATCGGGGTGGGTTGAGACTGGGGAGAGGATCCTAGGGAGAAGTCAGTGTTACTGGAAGGGGGCCCTAGGCAGCACTGGGGAGCCCATCCATTGACAGCCATTGTGGGCAGGTGGGTCGCAGGGTCCAGCTGCTGCAGAGCGGGGAACCCTTGTGCTGATCCCATCCCAATCCCACAGGAACTTCATGCGCAATGCCGAGGAGATCGCCTGCAGCCGGCGGATGAACAGCCTGACGCTGAACCGGCACACGGAGATCCTGGAGATCCTGGAGATCCCGCAGCTCATGGACACCTGTGTCCGCAATGGCTACTACGAGGAGGCTCTGGAGCTCGCCGCCTACGTACGCAGGCTGGAGAGGAAGCACAGCAGCATCCCTGTGATCCAGGTAAGCCCTGCTCTACCCCTGCCCCGCGGCTACCCCATGCCCACGACCCCGTGGCTGAGGCCTTTCTCCTGCCCCAGGGCATCGTGGACGAGGTGCGCCAGTCCACCCAGCTGATGCTGAACCAGCTCATCCAGCAGCTCCGCACCAACATCCAGCTGCCAGCCTGCCTGCGGGTCATCGGCTACCTGCGCCGCATGGACGTCTTCACGGAGGCCGAGCTGCGCATCAAGTTCCTGCAGGCGCGGGATGCCTGGCTGCGCTCTATCCAGGCCTCCATCCCTGACGACGACCCCTACTTCCACATCACCAAGACAATCGAGGCCTGCCGGGTCCACCTCTTTGACATCGTCACCCAGTATCGTGCCATCTTCTCCGACGAGGAGCCTCTCCTGCCCCCTGAGGGGCAGGTGCTCAATGAGGGGGCCATCTTCCACGGCTGGGTGCTGCAGAAAGTCTCCGAGTTCCTGCGGCTGCTGGAGCGGGATCTCCAGCGTGGTGTGGGCGGACGCCTGGACTCCCTGCTGGGGCAGTGCATGTACTTCGGCCTCTCCTTCAGCAGGGTGGGGGCCGATTTCCGCGGGCAGCTGGCTCCCCTCTTTCAGCGTGTGGCTGCTGCCGCTTTCAGGAAGGCGGTGGAGGAGGCGGTGGAGAAGTTCCGGGAGGAGATGAATTCCTACACGCTCATCTCCACCGCAGCTGTCCTGGGAGGTAGCACAGGAGTGCCAGTGCCCACAGCCCAGCCAGGGACGCTGCAGCCACCCATGGTGTTGCTGGACTTCCCACCCCTCGCCTGCTTCCTCAACAGCCTCCTTGTTGCCTTCAATGACCTACGGCTCTGTTGCCCTATTGCCCTGGCCCAGGATGTCACCACCTGCCTGGAGGATGCCCTGGGTGAGGTGAGGCAGTGAGGGATGGAACTGTGCTGGGTCCTGAGAGAACGCAGGGATGAGCTCACCCTGCCCTGCGTATTTGTAGGACAGAATCAGACAATCATTTTGATTGGAAGAAACCTTTAAAATCATCAAGTCCAACCATTAACCAGCACTGGCAGATCACCACTAAACCATGGCCCTCAGCACCACATCTCCACAGCTTTTCAATCCCCCCTAGGGTTGGTGATTCCACCGCTGCCCTGGGCAGCCTGGGCCAGGCCTTGACAACCCTCTCAGGGAAGAAATTGTTCCTCATGCCCAACCTAAACCTCCCTTGGCTCAACTTGAGGCTGTTTCTTCTCTCCTTGTCTCTTGTTCCTTGGGAGAAGAGCCCAACCCCCACCTGGCTCCAGCCTCCTTTCAGGGAGTGGCAGAGAGTGAGAAGGCTAACCAACCCCAGTGCCCTGACGTGCTCCTCAGAACACTTGTGCTCTAGACCCTTCACCAGCTTCGTAGCCCTTCTCTGGACACACTCCAGCACCTCAGTGTCCTCCTTGGAGTGAGGAGCCCAAAACTGAACCCAGGATTTGGAGTGTGGCCTCCCCAGTGCTGAGTCCAGGAGGACAATCCCTGCCTTAGTCTTGCTGCCACAGTAGTGCTGATGCAAGCCAGGATGCTGTTGGCCTTTTTGGCCACTTGGGCATTCTGCAGGCTCGTACTTGGAATTAACAACTCTCCAAGGAATTGATAGCTCTGCCTTTCACCCCAGGTGACCAAAACCATCCTGGCCTTCCACCGTGCAGAGGAAGCAGCTTTCAGTGCCCGGGAGCAGGAGCTCTTTGTCCAGTTCTGCACAGCCTTCCTGGAGGATCTGCTGCCTTACCTGAATCGCTGCCTCCAGGTTCTCTTTCCTCCAGCACAGATCGCGCAGGCACTGGGTAAGACCTGTCTCCCTGATCCTGCCTCCGAGGGCCTTCCCTGTCCTTGGTAAGCCCCTACCTGAGTCCCTCTTCTTCTCTCTGGCAGGTGTCCCCCCCACCCAGCTGCAGCGCCTGGACTGCTTGGGCCGCATAGACGTGGATGCCCTGAGGGAGCCGCTGGCTTTCCTCCTGCCGGCACCGGATGAGGAAGAGCCAGTCCAGGAGAGCCCCCTCCATTCGGAGGGGGTTGAGGAGGCCATGCTCAGGGATCCCCAACTTGTGGAGGGCACCCAGGAGGAGACACAGCTGCTGGATATCCCATCGGCCACGGGCTAACGAGGCTGGGCCGGGCCGGGTCACCCCGGGACCCCTCGTCCTCCGGGGTGAAGTGGCCCCAGTCCCCCTGCCTGCCCCGGGCAGCCTACCCACCCCCCTCCCCACCTCTCCCCAGCGAGTTCCGCCGCCGCCTCCTACGTGCACCGGGCGCTGCGCCTCCTCCCGGCGGCCAGAGGGCGCTCATCCGTCACGTGGTGCCCTGCGCGGCCGCTCCCCATCATGCTGGCTGCAGGGCGCTGGCTGGCCCTCAGGGCCGTGCCGGGAGCTCTCCCTTGCCGCGGTTGCGGCGGGGACGCGGCGGGTTGGGGTTGGGCCCAGCGGGAGCGCTCGTACTGGCGAGCGCTGCGGCGGAGGGTGCTGGGCCCTCCCACACCGCCCTTCGCCGCCCCCTGCCAGGTGGGAGCCCCGGTACTGCGGGCGGCCGCCGCTGCCGTAGGCCCGGAGCAGCTGGGCGGCTCCGAGCTACGAGAGCTGGCGGCGGCGCTGGCGGCAGGGCTGCGGCGGGGACCGTGCCTGGGGCTGAGCGCTCCGCAGCTGGGAGTGCCGCTGCGGGTCTTCGCCGCCGAGCTGAACCCCGAGCGCTGCAGCCAGTACCCGCCAGAGCTTCGGCGCACCCACTGCATCGAGCCCTTCCCGCTCCGCCTGCTCGTTAATCCCACGCTCCGCGTCCTCGAATCCCGCCTCGTCACTGCTCCTGAGGGCTGCCTCAGCCTCAAGGGCTTCTCCGCTTACGTTCCACGACACTGGGCCGTCCATGTCTCCGGTACGGACCACACTGGACCCCTAAGGTGGGGGGGTGGTTCTGCCCTGCTGGCCCCGGGTGGAACACCGCACCTGCCCCCCACCCTCCCCTGGTGCTTCCTCTGAGCCCTAAGAGTCGCTCTTCCTGTCAGCAGGTGTGGATGAGTGTGGGAAGCCAGTGAGCTGGGAGGCGACAGGCTGGGCCGCCCGCATCATCCAGCACGAGATGGACCACCTGGATGGGATCCTCTACATTGACCGCATGGACACCCGCACCTTCACCAATGTCGCCTGGATGGAGCTCCTGGACTGAGTCCCGGTGCCTCGTCTCCCTGGAGCAGAGCCGTGGTGGGAGACGTGGGTGCGAGCCCAGGGGCTCCTCCACTGCCTGTTTCAAAGAAGCAGCCGGAGCCACAGCCCCAGGGGCTCCCACTCAGCTTTATTGCATCCAATACACACTGTGAGGATTTGGTGCAGCTCCTGCCCTTTCCTGTCCGCCGTTCCCTGCCCCACAGCTCCCTGTCTGAGCTGGCTGGAACGTGGGGAGCCCCACAGCCCTCCAGGGGACAGCGGCACAGGTAGAGCCGGAGCGAGGTGGGGCAGTGCATTCCAGGTGTGTGGTCAGAGCCTCAGGGAGGGGCCTGGCGCCAGCTGAAGCTTTTGGATTGTTTTTATTTTCATATAAACAAGACAGAACCCAAAGCAGCATTAATTTAAAAAATAAAAAAGAAAAAGAGCAGGAAGAAGAGTGGGGTGTGGCTGGGGGGGAGGGGGGGGCACACAGCCAGCCAGGCCATGCTCAGACCCTCCCACCCGACCATGCTCAGGCCACCCCTAGAGTATCAGCCCCCTCACCAGCCGTGTTCCCTGCACCCGCCCTGGGCGCTGCGGTGCAATGGGGTGAGAATGAGCAGAAGATGAACCTGTTTGGCACGGCCAGTGCAGGGAAGGGAGGGTGGTGGAGGCCCTGCCAGCACAGCTGCCTCACACCCGCCTCCTCCCTCCTTAACCTTCCTGTCCAAAGTCCTCCGTGAATTTCTTCACCTTTAGGAGGTCTTCAGCATTGACGGTAGGGCGGGTGGTGGCCAGCGAGCGCAGCATGTCCGACTGCAACACAGCGGGCAGGCAGCTCAGCCCTGGTGCTGCAGTGAGGTGGGAGCTGCATGCTCCTGACAGGATTGGTATCCAGCACTGCGCTGGGGTGGCAACACTCACCATGCAGACGATGGGCTCCATCAACTTGTCGCTGGGCACCTCCATCCAGGTCATCTCCATGGCACCGGGGTCACCGGGCGAGCATGGGGTCAGGAGGTCATCCACAAAGGCGCCAGGGTTCGTGCGGGAGGGACCGCGAACCTGTGGCAGAGCCAAATGCTGGCTACAGCACCAGCAGCAGCGCCCGGGAAGGACGCCCTGGGTGGAAGCAGCCCCCAGCTCACCTTTTTAAAGTGGGTGGCTGACTGAACCTTGCGGACAGGCTGCATGAGGGCGTCCCGCACGATGATACTGATGTCGGCCCCCGAGTAGCCGTCGGTCTTGCGAGCCAGCTCCTGGATGTTAGCGTCACTCAGGGAGTGGGGGGTATTGCCCAGGTGCAGCCGGAACATCTGGGCTCGGGCAGCCTCCTCGGGCAACGGGATGTAGATCCGCTTCTCAAACCTGTGGGCAGCACAAGGCAGGCAGGGGAGTGAGCCCTGCACTGCCAGATCCTGCCCCACGGAGTCCCAAACAGGTCCTGTCCTGCTCACCGTCTCCTGATGGCCGAGTCCAGCACCCAGGGAATGTTGGTGGCACCCAGAACCAGGATCCCATCGCTGCTGTTGCCCACACCTACCCAGGGAGACAGCAAGAGACAGCTCAGAGCAGTCCACAGGGAAGTGCAGGATGCAGGCACCCAGCAGCATCTCCAAGCCCATCCAGCTCCCATCCCTGTCCCACCAGGAAGCTCCACGCACCCTGCATCTGCACCAGAAATTCTGTCTTGATGCGCCGGGCTGCCTCGCTCTCGTTCTCGTTGCGGGAGCCGCACAGCGAGTCCACCTCATCGATGAAGATGATGGAGGGTTTGTGCTGCCTTGCCAGCTCGAAGAGGTTCTTCACCAGCCTGAGAATAAAGGCAGGACATGTGCTCAGGGACCACCAACAGCACCCGGAGTCCCCAGCGTGAGGAGCCGCACATGTCACCAGCTCCTCCGGCCCCTCCCTGCCCTGGCAATTCTGTGCTGGTACTCAGGTAGCAAGCACCATGACAAGAGAAGGGCATCCCTAGGCTGTGGAGCCTTGCTGCTCTCCCCAGGACCTGTTACCAGCATTAATGGGGTTCACCAAAGCTGGTGGCTCTGGCACTGCCAGCCCAGCCACAGCAAGGGGCACTGGGAGTCAGCCTGCAGCAGCCACCGATCCCTGCTGCCAGCTTACTTCTCGCTCTCTCCCAGCCACTTCGACATCAGGTCGGAGGATGACACGGAGAAGAAGGTGGAGTTGTTGGCCTCAGTGGCCACAGCCTTGGCCAAGTAGGACTTGCCAGTACCAGGTGGCCCAAAGAGCAGGATCCCTCGCCAAGGCGTGCGCTTCCCTGCGACAGAGACCAGCATCACGGCTCGGGTCACCTCTCAACACATGCCCACCCGAGCTGCCACCCCATGGCACCACCTCCATGGGCGAGCAGCAGCCGCAGTGCTAGCAGAACGCTCACCAGTAAACAAGTGTGGGAACTTGATGGGCAGGATCACGGCTTCCTTCAGGGCTTCCTTGGCTCCCTCCAAGCCAGCCACATCACTCCACCGAACGTTGGGCTTCTCCATCATGATGGCACCTGTGAGGGGGAGGCATTGCTCAGGGAGCCTCAGAGAGATGGGCACTGCGCTCCCCATGTCTGCTGAGATCCAGGAGAGCCAGAGCCCCCATCCCTCCGCACACCCCCACCCCACCAAACCACTTACCCACACCAACTCCACTGCCCCTCAACACGGGGACCAGTTTGGGGGCTACCACACCCCATCAACCCCTGGCCCTCAGTGCCACAGCCTGCCCCCCTCCCAGCAGCCACACCTCACGATGGCTGTTTGGGAACCCCTCCACTGACCCCACAGACCACCACGGCCACTGCCACAGCCCCTTACCCATCAGCTGCTCCTGCAGCTTCTTCTTCTCAGGGTTCTCACCCTCACTGTCACTGTCGCTCCTGGGGAGAAGGGACATGGATCAGGATTGAGACCAGAGCAGCATTGGCAGGGTCCTGCCAGATCTGACAGTGGGCAGGGGAGCCCCTCACCCCGCTACGCACCCCTTAGTATCATTCTGGGACTCTTTGACTGGTTTCTTGCCCTGCTTGTCCTTGCTGCGCAGATATTCCTTCAGCTTCTCCGCCCGGTCCAAGTACTGCATGCACTTGGCTCGGATGCTCTCCTTTGCCTTGTCACTGTGAGCCTCATCTGCAGAGATCCCACAAACATCACCTGTGGCCCCAGGCCACAACCAGCAGCCCCAGAGACCCCTCCAGCCCCCTCTGAAGCCTCCCAGGGCTGTACCAGGGGACACACCAGCCCAGTCTCACATTTGATGGCGTGCAGGAAGTACTCAACAGCATGCTGGTACAACCGCAGAGCCTCCTCGTAATTCTTGGCCTTGTCCTCCTCGGTGGCTTTGGTGACCAGGTCGATGGCTTTCTGGCGAAGGAGGACACAACACTGTGAGCCACAGGGTGGCATCGGGACCAGGGCAAGATGAGATCCTTCCCCACCCACAAGAGGGTTGGGCTGGGCCTGCTCACACTGGGAACCCTTCACAACACCTGGCCTAACCAGGCCCTCCTTCCTCCTCACTGGTGGTGGGATGAGGTCACCCCAACGGGGCCTGGCACTGGGGCACGGTGAGGCCTTTTCCCGACCACCACAGGACCAGCACCGGGTAAGGCTGTTCCCTGGCTGACACCAACACCAGGTGACACCTTTTCCCTGACTGGCACTGGGGCAGGGTAAGGCATTTCCCCAACTGACACCACACCAGCACCAGTTGAGACTGTTCCCTGACAAGCACAACACCAGTAGCTGCAAGACCTTTCCCAAACTGTCACTACACTGGGGCAGGGTGAGACTGTTCCCCAGCCAGCACAACCAGTACCAGGTAAGACCTTTTTCTGACCATCACTGTACCAGGGCAGGGTGAGGCCTTTCCCTGTCCAACACCACACCAGTACCGGTTGAGGCTGTTCCCCTGTCAGCACGACACCGGCACTGGGTGAGGCCTTTCCCAGACCGTCACCACACCAGGACCAGGTGAGGCTGTTCCCCAACCAGCAGACCACCGTGTGAAGCCTTTCCCAAACTATCACTGTACTGGGGCCAGATGAAGCTGCCCCCCGGCCAGCACGACACTGGCACCGGGTAAGGCTTTTCCCCGACCAAGACAGCCGGCACCAGATGAGGCCTTTTCCGGAACGACACCGGGAGAGGCCTTTCCCCGACCGGCAACGGGGCCGGGTGAGGCCCTTCCCTGACCATCACTGTACCGGGGCCGGCTGAGACTGCTTCCCGGTCGGTAGGACCGGCACGGGTTGAGGCCTCTTCCCGACCGGCACCGGGTGAGGCCTTTCCCAGATCGTCACCGTACCGAGGCGGGGTGAGGCCTTCCCGGCGCAGCCTCCAAGCGAGGCGGAAGAAGGCCCCGCCAGGGCCCAGCCTGGCTCCTACAGCACCCCCCGCACCGATCCCCGTCGTACCTGCAGGGTGGACGTTGTCATCTCATCGCCCGGTGTGGCCGCTCCAGGCGCGGCCTGTCCCGGTCCAGTCCCGTCCCGTCCCGGTAGCAGCGGCGGGACCGCCTGGCACAGTGCCCCCTGGCGGTGCCCGCCCGCACCGCGGGGAGGGGTCAGGCCCGGCCACGCCCCTCGGGCCCCAGGGACACCTGGAGGGGGTACAAGGACACCTGTGGGCACAGGTGTTTGCCTCCGGAGACCGCACAGATACACATATGCTCTGAAGCTTGGGAGGTGACACAGAGGGATATGCCCAGTGGAAAAGGAGCTGGAGTTGTTGTGATTAATTCCTTAGAGAACTGCCAGTTCCAAGAATGAGCCAGCAGAGCTCCCAAGTGAACAGCATCCTAGCTTCGATCAGTACTAGTGTGGCAGCAGGACTGGGGCAGTGATCATCCCCCTGGACTGGGCACTGGTGAAGCCACACCTCAAATCCCGGGTTCAGTTTTGAGCTCCTCACTCCCAAGAAGGACATTGAGGTGCTGGAGTGTGGCCAGAGAAGGGCAAGGAAGCTGGTGAGGGGTCTAGAGCACAAGTGTTGTGAGGAGCACATCTGGTTAGTCTGGAGAAAAGGAGGCTCACAGGGGAGACCTTCTCACTCTCTGCAACTCCCTGAGAGGAGGCTGGAGCCAGGTGGGCGTTGGGCTCTTCTCCCAAGGAACAAGAGATAGGACAAGAGGAAACATCGTCAAGTTGCACCAGGGGAGGTTTAGGTTGGACATGAGGAACAATGTCTTCATGGAAAGGGTTGTCAAGGCCTGGCCCTGGCCAGAGTCACCATCCCTTGAGGGGTTGAAAAGCCCTGGAGACGTGGTGCTGAGGATGTGGTTTAGTGGTGATTTGGTGGTGATAGGGGTTAATGGCTGGACTTGATGATCTTAAAGGTCTCTTGTAACCAAAACGATTCTGTGTTTCTATAACTCCAAGCACCCACAGAGCTGTGCACACTCCCAACCACGCACACAACTCTGCAAACACCCAGGCACGTGTGTACACTCTTACTCCCCCGTTCTCCCCCTCCCCCAGCATCCCCACGTGCTACGGTGGGAATTGCCCACACCACCCCCGGTCACCTCCCCTCCCCGAGCACCCCCAGAGTGAGACTCAGAGACCCCAGAAAAGGTGATCTGATATAAATAGCAATTTACAAAGAATACAAAAATAGAAGAGGGTGTGTTGGGGGGCGTGGGTGGGAGGAGGGGGCAGGCCCTGTTGTGCTGGCACCCCATTGCCCCCCCACCAGCAAAGGCCCACGGGAAGCAGAAAAATGTGCAGCAGAGTTTGCCTGAGGTGTAATGGCAGCCCGGAGGTCTGGGGGTGGTTTCGCTCTCACCACATCTGGGTCCCTCCCCAGCATCCCGGGATGCAGGAGCTGCCTCCCCCTCTCCAGCCCCACCCTTGGGCAAGGGAGAAAGTACAAAAAGCAAAAGTGCATCAATCTACATGTCCTGCCCCAAACCCCCAAGGGCCTGTGAGCCTCCCCCAGTAGCTCTAGGGTGCAGCATGGGAGGGACTGTGGGGCAGCGCAGCTCGGGGAGGGGGTCCCCAGTCCCTCCACCCAGGCAGCAGAGACACTATGTTTGTTTTGTGGCTTTGGGAGGTTTGGGGGCTCAGTTCTGCACCTTGAAGGCAGCAGCAGGAAGGAGAGGGAGATGAGCCCTGCTGCCCCCCAGGGTGTGCCACAGCAATGAGCACCCAGGGCTTGGGGCAGCCCCTTCTGTACCTGAGAGCACCCCAAGGAGATGAGCATGTCCTTCCCCACCCTGAGCAGGGCAAGGGGACCCCATGCCAAAGCAAAGCAGGGTGTGGAGGGCCCAGAGCCCACATTCCATCCCATGAGACCCCTTTTGGGGGGGAGGGGGCAGGGAGAGCACTGGGTCCCCCAAATGCAGCTGAGGGAAACATTGGGTGTCCCTCTATGTTGGGGGACATCAGGCTCACCCCATTCCAAGGCACAGGTGGTGAGATCAGTGATGGCTTCTGGACTAGGGGGATTAAAGCTGGTGTTTGTGCCCCTCCCCACCGGCACTGGTGGGGACTGGGACCACTGATGTGGAGCAAGAGAGTCTCCCTCTGCCCCAGGGCAGCCATCCTGCTATGGCCCAGGTGGGTGGGTCTCAGCGTGGCGAGTCCTGCCCCAACAAGGCACTGGTGGGTCAGGAGGGGTTGGGGGGAGCCCTTCCACTTTCCCCAGCTGTGTTGTGCTGGAGGGAGGCAGGGGGGGGTGGGGGGCCAGGACCACCTACGCCAGCAGCCCCATGCGAGTGACTTTGGCCGAGAGGAAGGTGTGCAGGACGAAGACGATGGGCTTGGGGCAGGAGTGCAGGTCCAGTGCCTGGGTGGGGAGATGGAGAGTAGTGTCAGCCCCCCCTCCACTGGCACCCCAAACCCCGTGGGGGGCAGCGGGGAGGTGGGCTCCCATCCAGCAGTACCCAGTGGGTCCAGGCGGCTGGGAAGCTGCAGGGATGGGGGGAAGCAGGAGCCACTCCTGAGGGAAGAACCCCTTCCTCCCTGAAATCGAGAGGGTGAGCCCGGCTGCCCCTTCCTCACCAGCTCCCCCTCGGGGCCCCCGAAATCCAGGTAAAGGGTCCTGATGCCATCATCCGCCGACATCTTCAGCTTCTCGTAGGGGTAGCGGAAGAGGACACTGCTGCTGCTGCTGCCTGGCTCCTCACGGCAGATGGTGAAGCCACTCTCGTAGTGTATGGAGAGCTGGACCTCCTGCCCCCCCAGTGTGCAGCCTGCAGCCACGGGCATGGCTTAGCCCTACTGCCTGCCAGAGCTCCAGGGCCACCCCGTCCCAGTGTGCCCTCACCCTGCAGGCACTCTGGGAGGGAAGTGAGGAACCCCAGGGGATCCTGCCCCTTACCCTGCAGCACGCACTCACTCACCCACGGTCACCTCCTTGATCAGCTCAGCGGCAGCGTGGCAGCCCTGGACGAGGACACGTGTCCAGGAGGAGAGGTCCCGGTGGGTCTCCACGCGGAAGACGTGCATCTCCACGCCCTGGCGAGAGCCTGTCCTGGTGGCAAAGGTGAGCTCCGAGCCCAGGGCGGGTGAGCGGCGACCTGAGCCCGAGTGGACCAGCCTGAATGGGGGGGAGGGGAGGAATGGCCAGAGTAGGGAGTCAGGGGTGTGACAGCAGTGCCAGCACCACACCAGCACCATGCCACCCCTACTCCCATCAGCATTTTGGGGTCTCCAGTGAGACCCAGCAAGAGATCCTGCTCCAGCGAGAGGCAGAGCCAAGGCAGGGGCGGAGGCACTAGATGCAACCAAACGGAGGTGGTCCCCAGGATGCAGATGGATGACTCCAGCCCACCTGGTAGCCACCAGCGGGTAGCTGTGGCAGGGAGAGGCCCAGGCATCCCTGGTCCAGGGCATGCCATCGTACAGCAGCAGGTCCTTCTCCGTCACCGCCATGAGCACTGGGTGCCACTGCTGCCGCCCTCCATCTAGCCGCACCTGCCAGGGACACGAGGCCACGGTGAGGGGTATCAAGGACTGCAGGCACCTGTTGCTGCCCAGCCACCCTGCTCCCTGCACCCACAGCCAGGCTGACCCCAAACTGGTGGCTCTATGTTGCCAGGCTCTCAGCAGTGTCCCTGTAAAGCTGTATCAGGTGCTGCCAAGAGCAGACTTCCCGGAAAGCTGAGCTGGGAGCAGCCCTGAGGACTCTGCTCCTCAGGCTGAGCTTATCGTGGTGCCTGGGCAGGCTGTGGCTCTTGAGCAGTGGATTCATGAAAAGCAAGGGGGTGAGGAGAGTCTCCAGCTAGGAAACTGCAGTGGGAGAAGGGGGTGAGGGCATAGGAATCATTGCCTTCACCAGGGTGCACCAGGGATATGAAAGAGCAGCTGAGCTTGGTGTCCACATTGCTGGCAAAGGCTCTCCAGCTTCACCCACAGCCCTGCCTGAGACTGCCATCCCCAGGGACAGTGCCAGGCAGTGCCTGTCCCCAGTGCAGCACTGTCAGCACAGCCCCTTTGGCACGTACCTGCTCAGCCAGCCAGGCAATATGCTTGACCTCCCTACCACTGGCCATGGCCCCACCAGTGCCCAGCATGGCATTGAGCTCAGCCAGGACCTGGGGGAGCAGGGCTGTGATGTTGGCGTGCAGGGCAGTGAACCAGGAGTGAGCTGTTGCCGTGTCCTTGCAGCGCAGGATCAGGGTGTTCCGGCTGTCCGGGGAGTGCAGCTCGATCAGCCTGTGAGGAGATGTGGTGCTGGCTGGGACTGGAGTGGTGGCACCCTGCTGAGTGTGTCCCTGCCACTGCCCAGCCCAGCAAACTGGCTGCACTGGTTTGGAGCTCCAGCTGTGCCAGGGAGCTGCCAGCACAGCCTGGCTCCAGCCCTGCTGGCAGGCAAAGAGAGGAGGATTTGAAGGGCATCCCTTTCCATGGGCAGAGGAAGTTGCCAGCCAGCCCACAGCAGAATGCCCAGGTGGACAAGGAAGCCAACAGCATCCTGGCTTGGAATAGCAGGACTAGAGCAGGGATTGTTCTTCTGACCTTGGCACTGGGGAGGCCACAACTCAAATCCTGGGTTCAGTTTTGGGGCCATTCACTCCAAGGACATTGAGGTGCTGGAGTGTGGCCAGAGAAGGGCAAGGAAGCTGGTGAGGGGTCTAGAGCACAAGTGTTGTGAGGAGCAGCTGAGGGAACTGGGCTTGGTTAGCCTGGAGAAGAGGAGGTTGAGGGGAGACCTTCTCATGCTCTGCAACTCCCTGAGAGGAGGCTGGAGCCAGGTGGGGGTTGGTCTCTTCTCCCAAGGAACAAGTGACAGGATGAGAGGAAACAGCCTCAAGTTGTGCCAGGGGAGGTTCCGGTTGGACATGAGGAACAATTTCTTCCCTGAGAGGGTTGTCAAGGCCTGGCCCAGGCTGTCCAGGGCAGTGGTGGGTCACCACCCCTGGAAGGCTTGAAAAGCCATGGAGATGTGGTGCTGAGGGCCATGGTTTAGTGGTGACCTGGCAGTGTTAGGCTAACAGTTGGACTTGATGAATTTAAAGGTCTTTTCCAACCAAAACCACTCCATGATTCTCTGACTCTAACCACCAGGCTAGGGGGATAGAGACAGCCTCTGCCCTCACCTATTCTCCAGGTCAGGCATGCTGAGGTTCCGGGCAGCAAAGCACATCTTCAGGGGGATCACTTTGCGGTCATGAGGACTGTGGTGCTGGGGGGAGCCTGAGTCCTCGCTGCCGCTCAGGCTGGGGGACTGTGGAGCAGTCCCTTCCCATGGCAGGTCTGACACCAGCGAGGGCTTCTTGATGTAGGGAGTCACCTCCCGCATGAACTTCACTGTGGGGGAGCAGAGAGGACAGGTTAGGGCTGGGCAGAGGTCCTGTATCCAGAGGATGCTATGACCGTGGAGGAATCTTGTCACCCAAAGTACACATGGGGCCTTGTCCAGCCCTTGGGTAGGGCTGTGGGACCCCTCCCCAGCATAGACCACACTCCATGGAGCTGAACTTGCTCCCTGGACTCATGTCACAGGCAGAGGACAGGCAGCAGGAAGGGGGTGCCCCATCTTCCCACTGCTGGAGGGGTCCAGCAGCCCTGTGGACTGGGACACGGCCAGATGGTCCCACCCTGCCCTGCGATGGAGATGTCCCAGGTAAAGGACTAGCGCTGGCAGCTCATCCCCATTACCGGCTGCCGGCATCGGAAAGGGAAGGCGGCACAGCACAATGGGGCCGGGCAGGAGGTCAGGCTGCAGCCCCATCCTGAGCTGCCAGGGCAACACCGGCCAAGCTTCCCGGCCAGCTGACCCCATGCTGCCACCCGCACCGGCAAGACGAGGAGGAGGAGGTGGAGGGTTTGTAGCCAGGACATCCAGGCTCCATGCTCCTCTCCAGGCAGGAAGGAAGGAGGCACCGACTCCTATTCCCCCTGGACCGTGCCTCCCCAGCCACCACCCAGCCCAAGTGAAGAGCCTCGGCGACGTGCCAGCACCACAGAGCCCACCCCAGCACCGGGTGGGGCGAGCTGGAGCCCGCGGGGGGTTCACCGGCACCAAGAGCTGCACCAGTCACCCTGCTCGGGGACAGCCAACGCCTTCAAGATGTCAGGGAGCGTCAGCCAAGGCGGCTGCCAGAGCAGGGATGAGGCTGCTGGGACAGGACGCTTGGCCAGGCAGGAAAACTGTGAGCAAGCCAGGCTGCTGGACCCCCGCCCGGACACGGCTCCCTGGCCGCACGCATGCCGTGAGCTCCCCGAAAGGAGGAACGTGCTGGGAACAGCAACGTCCACACCCTGGGGCAACAGCAGGGAGTTAAAACCAAACAACAACAACAAAAAAACTCAAATAAGCTCTAATCCGCCATGAAGAGAAGCTCCCTGCTGCTCGGTGAAAGTGTCTGCAGAGCAGGCAAAACGTGGCACCGCAGGCAGGCTACCACCCCACCGGTGCTTTGCCGGAGAGGCAACGACCACAGCACGGCCCTGGTCCTGCTCTTGTCTGGTTGTGTCACTGTCGGATCCCCATGGCACAGTGCTTGCTACAGCCCAAGGCTTACTGGCTGCAAATCCTCCAGCCGTGGGGGTCAACGTGTGCCTGCAGCACGGGTTGGGAGATGCTGGTGGAGATGGGGAGTGGGCAAGGAGATGGCAGTAAGGATGGGGAGTGCGCAAGGAGATGCTGGTGGAAATGGGGAGTGGGCAAGGACACGGTAGTAAGGATGGGGAGCAGGCAGGGAGATACTGGTGAGGATGGGGAGCAGGCAAGGAGGTGCTGGTGGAGATGGGATGTGGACAGGGAGATGCTGGCCCCCCGCCCTTCCACTGGGTTTGCTGAGCCAAGCAGCATGGCAGGCTGGGGACATGCTGCCACGAGGCGCTTGTCCTTGCTGCGGGTAGCAAATGAGTTAATATTAGCCTCCCGCCACGCTGATCCCAGGATTAGCGCCAGCCTGCGCACCCCTAATCCCGCTGCCTGGCCGGGCAGGACACAGCAGCGCCAGGGGCAGCGAAAGCTCCCGCTGCGGGGCCACTCGGCAGATGTTTGCCAGATGTTGACAGCCGTCTCCAGCACCAGCCAGGAGCCTAGAGACCTCCAGCCAGCCCCTGGCAGGGCTCCAGCCCACGGTGCCACCACCCTGTGGTGCCAGTGCCAAGCTCCACCAGGGCATGGCCACCACCTCACCAAAGTCTGGGAATGCTGAGAAGATAGGAGGGTGAGAGGCTGAACCGGGCAATCAGCAGTGCTGGGGCTCTGCCAGATAAACATGGGCTTGGTGGGACCATGGCCATGTTGGTGGCTTTTAGCAGTGGCTGGGACCACCAGGTAGCCACTGCCAGGCTGTGCCAGCTTGGTCAGCATGGGATGAGCAGTACCATGTCTGCTGATGGGGACAACAGAGCTGGCTCCCTGCCTTTGAGACGACACAACCATGGCACATACAGGAGCATTGGAGTTGCCTGTGCTGATGGGCACAAAACTGGCACCAGTGTGGCAGCGCCTGCAACCATTTCTTCTGCTTCTGGTGAGCCAGTGGCCGGGGCACAGCCACCCCAGCACAGCTGCTGCCGCCCCGCCTATGCGCTCACCGCAGAGGAAACCCAACCATCGCCTGCACCCCTCGCCTGACCTGCTGCAGGAAGACTGCTGCACGGCAGTGCCTGATTAGCATTGGCCTCACCGGGACAGAGCTCCTGTTCACCATCTGGATGACACTGGTCCAGCCTCAGGGCTGCAGCCCCCTCCTGCCACCAGCACCCGGAGGGGAAATACCAAAATGGTTTCCCCATGTTGGCACATGGGCTGGGTCTTGCAACCAGCCTTCTCCTTTGCCTGGCCAGCCCGTGTGCCCGCCGGGTCTGCCCACAGTTCCCCCACAGAGGCGGAAGGGCTCCCTTCCCCAGCACGCTAGAGCGTGCCGCAGCATGCCGTGGCCCTGCAGGCACCCCGGGAGGAGGGTGCCTGGTGTGGGTCCCTGCAGCCAAGTCTTATGCTCCCATGCTCCACCACTGGCCAAGGGCCTGGGCAAAGCCCTGGAACATGCCAGGGTGGTCACACCTCCAAGGGCAGCCAGGACAGCCAGGGCAGGATGGTGCAGCCAAGGTCTCTTGCAAACTCCTCTCCAGCACCCGCAGATGCCAGCCAGTCATCGGACAGTCCTGCTGAGTTTTGGGGCAGCTGCAGCTGTGGGACAAGCAACCCTGTGGCCCTGACACTGGCGGAAAGGGAAAGGAAGGGAAGGGGTGGCTGCTGCGGCACCCGTGCCCATGGCGGAAGCAAGGGACAAACACGCCACGGGGCTGGAGCTCCTATGGGACAGGATCAAACGCCAGAGATGGAAGTGAGAGGAAGGACACGGTAGGGAGACAGTGAATCTGTCACGGAGTCCTGCCTGCAATGGTGGCCCTGACCTGCTGGGTGTTGAATACCAAACCCAACACCACAGCTCCTCCTCAGTCCCATAACGGTGACTGAGCTGCACAGAGCTACCCTGTGCCAGCTTGTGGCTGTGCCAGAGAGCCTACCCACCTGCCACCATGCCAGCACACTGTGCCAGGAGCTGGCAGGCGAGCAGGAGTGCCCGTCACCAGCATCAGCTCAGTCCAGCTGGGCACAGGTGACCAAGCCTGGTGCCCATCCATGCACACAGCCTTGCCACAATACCAGGACAGTGTGTGTAGCACCACGGACCTGCAAGGACCACCCCGACTCATGGCACAGGATGTTTTGTGTCCTGTCAGCTGCCCAGGATGCAGTACCCTGTGCCGGGAGCCACTGGGCCAGGCTGGTCCTGCCCGAACTTGTTGAGCTGCCGGGAACAGGTCGGGCAGGAGCCAGTGACTGTGCCAGGCCAGCCCCGAGCTGGCTGCACTGTGGGTACAGAGCCCACAGGGACGCAGAGCCCACAGGGGACACGGGCAGAGCCTAAACCCACTCTTCACGGAGCCACAGCCCTCCCTGGGGACTTGGGGGGCAGAAGCACACACCCCAGGGGCTCTATCCCCAAAGACGGGGGACACCCTGACCTCGGGGGGCGGAACTGCAGCCAGGAGACCCCAGCTCTGGCCTGGGAGACTCCAGGTCTGCCCTGGGGGGACAGTAAGCAGAGATAGTTCATCCCTGCCCCGGCTGGGAGGGGTCCCTCTCCCGCCACAAGCAGGGAGGGAACGCTCCTGTCCCCGTGCCAGGTGGGGGCACATCAGGACCCAGTACCGGGACTGGAGGACTGGGGATTGACACAGAGGTACCGGGAGTGGTGTGGAAGGACTAGGGTCCCTCAACCGGAAAAGGGGCCCAAGGAGGGGTCCGGGAGCCCAGTGACAGCGGCAGGAGTGTTTCGTGGCACCCTGTGATGGGGTGGATGGGACACCCGGTAGAGTAGGGATGGAGCACCGGGGGCCGGTAGAGGGGATGTGCGGGGCGGGATAAGCAGGGGGGGTTTAGTCGTTACCTTCGAGAATAACCTCCCTCCCGGCTCGCTTCAGCGCCTGGACGGCTTGATCGTGAGTAGCATCGCGGAGATCCACACCGTTAACGGCGAGGATAGCGTCGCCCAACCGGAGAGCCCCGCTCCGTTCCGCCGCCAAACCCGGGAAGATCCGTGAGATGAGCACCGGCATCCGATTCTCCCGTCCTCCCTTAATACTAATCCCCAACCCTCCCGCCTCCGCTTTCACCACTCGCACTCTCCTCACGCAACCGGGTGCTGCCGCTGCCGCCGCCTCCGCGTTGCCGTTAACCACGCCGTTAACCACTGCCGCCGCTTCGCCGCCTCCCGGTTCCGCCGTTAAGCTCAATGCTTCTCCACTCAGCTCGGCCGCTACCCGCACCCAACGTTCCCGCAGAAGCAGCTCTAACAGCCCCGTTTTGCCCGCACGGGTCCACACGGCCATGCCGCTGCCTCCGTTACCTCCGTTGCGTACCGGGGGGAGGGGGGCGTGGTCTGATGGGGGGAGGAGACGGAGGCGTGACCGTGTAGCCACGCCCCCGCCCGCATGGCGCGCTGTGATTGGCTCTGTGCTAGAGAGCGGGCAGGGCTGGAAAGCTCCTCCCCTCCCTCCGGTGCGACCAATCGCAGCAGCGGCAGACCCGCCGCCGCTGCTGCGATTGGTCGCATCGGAGAGAAGGGAGAGGAAGCCACGCCCCCTTTTTGATTTCGCGCCACTCTCGCCATTTAAAGCCGCAATTCGCTTATCTATAGCCTTTCCTCTGGACCCTATCTTGGTGCTATAACGTGGAAACAGCAGTGGCCAAGAAGGCCAACAGCATCTGGCTTGGACCAGCATGAGTGTGGCAGCAGGATTCCATCCTAGGGTGATGAGGGAGTTGGCAGAAGAGCTTGCCAAGCCACTCTCCATCATCTACCAACAGTTCTGGCTCACTGGGGGGGGTCCCAGACAATTGGAAGTTGGCAAATGACACGCCAATCTACAAAAAGGGCTGCAAGGAGGACCCGAGCAACTATAGGCCTGTCAGCCTGACCTCAGTGCCTGGCAAGGTTATGGAACAGATCATCCTGAATGCAATCACACAGCCCTTTCACAATGGACATGGGATCCGACCCAGCCAGCACGGCTTTGTAAGGGGCAGGTCCTGTCTGACCAACCTGATCTCCTTTTATGAGCAGGTAACCTGCCTGGTTTATGAAGGGAAGGCTGTGGATGTAGTCTATCTGGACTTCAGCAAAGCCTTTGACACTGTCTCTCATGGCATACTCTTGGATAAACTGGTAGCCCATGGCTTGGACAGGTGCACTCTCAGCTGGGTTAAGAACTGGCTGGATGGCCGCGCCCACAGAGTGCTGGTGAACGGGGCTGTGTCCAGCTGGTGGCTGGTCACCAGTGGTGTCCCCCAGAGATCAGTGTTAGGTCCAGTTCTGTTTAATCTTCATCAATGATTTAGATGAGGGGATTGAGTCTATCATAAGCAAATTTGTGGATGACACCAAGTTGGGAGGGAGTGTCGACCTGCTGGAAGGCAGGAGGGCTCTGCAGAGGGACCTTGATAGGCTGGAGAGATGGGCTGATTCCAACAGGATGAAGTTCAACAAGGCCAAGTGCTGGGTCCTGCACTTTGGCCACAACAACCCCATGCAGCGCTACAGGCTGGGGACAGAGTGGCTGGAGAGCAGTCAGGTGGAAAGGGACCTGGGGGTGCTGATAGACAGGAGGCTAAACATGAGCCAGCAGTGTGCCCAGGTGGCCAAGAAGGCCAATGGCATCCTGGCCTGTATCAAGAAGAGTGTGGCCAGCAGGATGAGGGAAGTGATCCTTCCCCTGTACTCGGCACTGGTGAGGCCACACCTTGAGTATTGTGTTCAGTTCTGGGCCCCTCAGTTCAAGAAAGATATTGAGGTGCTGGAGCGGGTCCAGAGAAGAGCAACAGAACTGGTGAAGGGACTTGAGCACAAGTCCTGTGAGGAGAGGCTGAGGGAGCTGGGGTTGTTTAGCCTGGAGAAGAGGAGGCTCAGGGCTGACCTCATCACCCTCTATAACTATCTGAAAGGAGGTTGTAGTCAGGTAGGGGTCGGTCTCTTCTCCCAGGCAAGCAGCAACAGAACAAGAGGACACGAGCTTAGGCTCTGCCAGGGAAGGTTTAGGCTGAATGTCAGAAAAAAGTTCTTTACAGAGCAAGTGATCAGGCATTGGAATGGCCTGCCCACAGAGGTGGTGGATTCACCATCCCTGGAGGTTTTTAAAATAAGACTGGTTGTGGCACTTAGTGCCATGATCTAGTAATCATGATAGTGTTGGATTAAGGGTTGGACTTGAGGATCTTGGAGGTCTCTTCCAACCCAGATAATTCTGTGATTCTGTGATTAGAGCAGGGATTGCACTGATGAGGCCTTGAATCCTGGGTCACGTTTGGGCTCCTCACTCCAAAAAGGACATTGAGGTGCTGGAGTGTGTCCAGAGAAGGGCAAGGAAGCTGGTGAGGGGTCTAGAGCACAAGTGTTGTGAGGAGCAGCTGAGGGAACTGGGCTTGGTTAGCCTGGAGAAGAGGAGGTTGAGGGGAGACCTTCTCACTCTCTGCAACTCCCTGAGAGGAGGCTGGAGCCAGGTGGGGGTTGGTCTCTTCTCCCAAGGAACAAGTGACAGGATGAGAGGAAACAGCCTCAAGTGGAGCAGGGGAGGTTTAGGTTGTACTTGAGGAACAATTTCTTCCCTGAGAGGGTTATCCAGGCCTGGCCCAAGCTGCCTAGGGCAGTGTTTTTACGTCAAAATCACCTGTCTAGTTGATCAAGGGAGACCAGCTGATGTCACCTCTTTGGACTTCAGCAAGGCTTTTGATACCGTCTCCCACAGCATCCTAATGAATAAATTGTCGAGTATTCAACTAGATGGGAGAATCATGAGGTGGGTGAACAACTGGCTTAGGGGTCAGGCTCAGAGGGTTTTGGTGAATGGCACTATATCGGGGTGGCGACAAGTGACGAGTGGGGTCCCACAGGGATCCATCTTGGGGCCAGTCCTGTTTAATAACTTCATAAACGATTTGGACTTAGGACTGGAATGTATAATAAGTAAATTTGCTACATTGGGAAGTGCTGTTGACTCTAGTGAGGGCAGAGAGGCACTTCAGAGGGATCTGAATAGATCAGAGGACTGGGCTGAGTTTAATAAGGACAAGTGCCGGGTTCTGCGCTTGGGTAGGGCCAACCCAAAAACAACTTACCAATTGGGGAATGGGAGGCTGGAGAGTAGTACTGTGGAGAGGGGTCTGGGAGTTCTGGTAGAGAACAGGTTTAATATGAGTCAGCAGTGTGCACTGGCAGCTACGAGGGCCAATAGGATTCTGGGGTGCATCAGGAACTCCATTGCTAGCAGATCGAGGGAAGTGCTGATCCCACTCTACTCGGCTCTGGTGCGGCCTCACCTGGAGTACTGTGCAGTTTTGGGCACCACAGTACAAGAGGGACATGAGGTTGTTGGAGAGTGTCCAGAGCAGGGCCACAAGGATGGTGAAAGGAATGGAGGGGAAGTGTTATGTGGAAAGGCTGAGAGCACTTGGTCTGTTCAGCCTGGAGAAAAGAAGGCTGAGGGGAGACCTCATAAACAACTTCCTCACTAGGGAGGGGGGGGTGGGTGCTGGCCTCTTCTCTCTGGTGGCTATCGACAGGACAGGGGAATGGCATGAAGCTGAGCCAGGGGAGATTTAGATTGAATATTCATGGGAGCTTCTTTACCCAGAGGGTGGTGGAGCATTGGAACAGGCTCCTCAGGGAGGCTGTCATGGCCCCTACTCTCATGGAGTTTAAGAAGCAACTGGACAAGGCACTTAGGCACATTGTGTGACTATGGAGTTGTCCTGTGCCTAAACAGGAGTTAAACTAGATGATCCTAATGGGTCCCTTCCAACTCTGGCTATTCTGTGGTGGAGTCACCACTCCTGGAGGGGTTTAAAAGCCATGGAGATGTGGTGACCTGCAGTGCTGGTTAACAGTTGGACTTAATGATCTGAGAGGTTTCTTCCAAACAAAATGATTCAATAATTCTACAGACAAGCCTTAGGCCCACAGTGAGGTTTATTCCTAATACACACACACACACACACACACACACACACACACACACACACACACAGTTTCTGCAGCAGGAGCTCATTCTGCTCTCAGGTGCCAAATTTCTTCTTTTGAATGGGCAGTGGTAGCTGGGTCTTGAAGTCCATGACTGGCCTCTCCACCACCACCAGGCAGTTCTCATCCAGCAGATCAGCAAAGAGAAGGGGCTGAAGGGCAGGGAGAGGGCAGGAGGTGAGAGCATGGAGCAGGGAGAGGGCAGGAGATGGCTGCCCTGCACCTTCCTCCAGCTTAGCCATAACCAGGGCCACTGCTCAGGCTGTATGCTGCAGCAGCTGCTGCGCAAGCAGAGCCCATGACATCGCAGCAAGCAGCTGCATTGTGACGGGCACCGAAACTGAGCTTTGCTCTGCTGCTTTGGTGCCCAGCACTGGGCACAGGAGCAGGTTTGGGCCACAGGGACCAGAGGCACATGGCCTGAGACACTGTCACCCACCTGGAATTTCTTGCAGATCTTGAAGGCATGGAGCTGTCGCTGCCGTGCTGTCTCCGGGAGCTGCTTTAGGGTGCTCTGGTTCATCAGGAGGGCACTGTTGTCTGGCAGGGGCTGCGAGGAGAGAGCACAGCTTGTGTCAGTGCTGCCTGGACCACCACCTCAGTGCTACACAACACTCCCAGTGGGGACAGGGACAACCCTAGACACAAACCCAGCCCTCCTGACTGGGCACAGGGGCTCACCAGGGACTTGTCGAGGACACAGAACATGTAGGTATCATGGAGCAGGATATGGGAAGGGTTCTTGGGGTTGAAGGTGATGTGGGTGATGGGAGAGTCTCTCTCCAGCCAGACCTTGTGCAGCCCACATTTCTGCACTGTGCGGCTCCAGGCTGTGTACTGCTTCTCAGGGATGCTGAACTCAAACAGCTAGAGAGGTGGGAGAAGGAAGATAGGGCTGCTCATGAGGTCTGGTCCTCCTCAGCACCACACCCATGCCAGTGCACAAGAACAGCCTCAGCTCTGGGCAGGCCATGAGCGCTGCGCAGAGACAGGCCCTGCCATGGACAGGGAAGGCCAGAGAGGTCCCTGTGCCTGCCTACAGCCATGGCTCTCCTGTGGCCAAGGAGAGATCCACAGGGAAGGGGCCAGGGCCATGAGGGCTGTGACCAAGAGATCTCCTACCTGCTGGTCCGAGTAAGCAATAACAAGGTTGTTGGTGACAGGGTGGATAGCGAGCGCTGTCACTGCGCAGTTGTACGTGGGCACCGTGCAGTGATGCTGCAAGGCAGGAGGCCACTGCTGAAGGAGCAGCTGGGGCCACCCCTGACTCCCTTCTCCCACAGGTCCACCCCCAGCCCTGCTCCATGGATACAGCGATCACTGCCAGGAAGGGAACCTACATGCTGAACCCAGTGTCACCCAGCCCCACCCAGGGCAGGAGGGCAGAGGAGTCATTCCTGCTCCTACCTTGAAGCATTTCAGGTTGTAGACATGAATCACCCAGTCCCCACTGACTGCAGCCAGCCAGTGCCCATCTGTGCTCAATGCCAGCAAGTAAACAGCCTCAGAAGACCCTGTGGAAACACCCTCACCAGCTGTAACAGGGGCTTGGAGCCCCAGACCCGCCCCAGGGGACATCCCGACCCATATTCCCCCTGGCTATTTGGGCACCCTGCTCCTTGAGCCATGTCGGGCCATCAGGGTGGCACAACAGGGCAGAGACTGCCAGGGTTGGGGGAAGGACCCACACACCCCAGGAAATGAAAGGGGAGACACACTCAGACCTGCACACCCCTCCGCACCCACAGCAGGGAGGTGACGTGGAGCCCAGAGACACTCAGCACCTCTCCAGCTCCCCCAAATTCCCCCCAGCCCAAACCTGAAGGGGGCCGAAGCGTGTGCAGGAGTTTGCAGCCCCCTGGCTCCAGCAGCTGGAGGACATGGACAGAGCCTTGAGCAGAGGCAACGAAGAGGCTGCTGGAATCAGAGGAGAACTGGAGCTGGTAGGCTGGGAGCAGCAGCTTGGGCATTTTGGGGACCTTGAAGGAGAAAGAAAGCAGGGTGGCAGTGGGAGGTAACTGCCAGTGCTTGCTCCCCACAAGCCACGCTGGCCATCCCAGTCCCCAGGACCCCATAGCCACCTGTCACCCTCCTCACCTTCTTGATGCTGACGCTGTTACCTTCATACCGCAGTCGGTAGAGGTGGAAGCGGGATGCCGTGGAATAGGTGATCCAGCTGCCACAGGGTGAGACACAGCTGCAGTAGATGTGCTCTGGACCCTGGAAACACAGAGAGGCTAAGTAGGGCCCATGAGATTCCTTGGCAGCCTGGCACAAGCACCTCAGCTGCCAGAGGGAGAGCAGAGGGGTAGCCACCAGGACAGACTCCCCCAGCCCAGCCCTACCTTGCTCTTGAGCTGCACGAGGTGCTCAGGCATGCGGCACAAGGGAAGGACCTCACCATCTTTTCCTGGAACAAGAAACCACGTGGTCCATCAGTGACGGTGGGGGAACCACACAGGTACTGTTGAGCAGCTGGGGAGTAGTGCCCAAGGAGTAGCCCAGACCCTTCCCCAACTCCCCCAAGGCTAAACTCCCCTGGAAGCAGGAGCACAGCCTCACACAAGCCATTCAACCCGTGCTCAAGCACACAATGCACTGGGAAATGCAGCCTGGCCTGTGGCTGACCCCAGGCCCTGCCCCACAGGGCTGTGGGGAGGAAGGGGTCTGGACTAAACCACCCCTCCACTGCCCAGGCAACCTGACAGTTCACACCCAAAATCCTGCCAGCTCTGTCACAGGGCTCGCACCAGAGAGTTGAGCCTTGCAACTCACCAGTCTCCTCTGTGGAGCCAAGCCTCCAGAGCTCCAGGTGCTGGGAGAACTGGAAGAGGAGCAGCCGGGCTTTCCTGGCACAGGAGACGAGGCGTCGCTGCGGGTAGACACAGACAGACTGACATGAACCCACAGCCTGGCAGAAAGGGCTGGGCCAAAACTGAAATGCCCTGGGGTACCAGAGACTCCGGGGTGGGGAAGAGGAGGAGTCAGGTCCCACAGGATGGGAGCCTAGAGATGGAGACCTAGTTGGACCAGCAAGACAAGCTTCCCAACTTCTACCTGCTCCATGGCAGGAGCTTCCAGACATGCCAGGGCCACAAAGGGAACCTGGTGGGGCAGGGAGAAGACCCAGCGGGGCAGGGAGGAGACCCAGCGGGGCAGGGTGGGCCAGCCTTCTCCCACAGGAAGAGCCAGTCCTGCCAGCCTGCCTCACCAGCCATAAGACTCCATTGAGCAGCACTCACGTGGGGGAAGGTGAATTTGCGGAGCACCGCATCATAACCCTTCTTCTGCACCTTCTCCATCAGCGGGCGGATCACCAGCTGGGCATCCAGGCCTGGAAACCAAGCAGATGTCAAACAAACCGATTCTGGCAGGAATGCCCCAAACTCTCCTGGTGGCAGCAGCCGGTCTTACCTCCGGAGATGAGAGCTGTCGAGCTGTGAGCCACAGCTCGCACATCGTGGGTGTGATGCTGGAAAGGCTTTGTCCGCACCCAGCGCTTCTCCAGGCTGCCAATCTTCACTGGCAGCAGCTGAAACTGATAGGTGGCCCCGGTCGAGGTGCCCACAATGATGCTGTCCTCCTTCTACAAAGGGAAACGGGGATGAGGTATGCAGGTGCAGAGCCGGAATAACAAAAGGGATCAGCAGCTTCACTCCCAGCCCTGCTCAAGCATCTCCACCCCAGCACACAGGAGGAGCTCAGATGGATCCTGGCTTCCCAGGGAGGACTCCTGGGGACTCGCCCACCTCTGACACGGCCAGTGAGAGGACAGCTGAGGTGCTGACAGTGTGGGACTCCAGCAGTGTCCCTTGCTCCCAGTCCCAGAACTGCACTCGCCCAAAGGAGTCTGAGGTGACAACAGTGCCACTGGAGAGGAAGGCAATGCTCCACACGATGCACTCACGCTTCACCTTCTGCACGTGGTAGTTCACCATGATCCTCTGCACCGTTTGGCCTGGGAGGAGGGAAGGAGGTTTTAGGTGGCGAAGGGATCCCTCCAAAGCAGGGATATGCCAGTGCTGGCAGTCCCTAGGACAGGGGACAGTCCAGGCTCAGCCCTCAGGGTGAGTTACCTGAAGAGACATCAAACACACGGAGGATGTCGATGGAGCCAGCTGCTATGTGAGAGTCTGACGGGTGCCAGGAGAGGCACAGAATACGACCTGTGGGCAAGGAAGTTCCAGACGTGACCTTGTGGACACAGCCAGCAGGACCGGGGCAGCTGAGTCCAACAGGAGGGACAGAGGGATGATGCCACCACAGCACCAAGCACCCCCGGACTCACCTTTCCGCCTGTCCAAGTTCCGCTCAAACTGGATGCCCCCAGGCACAACCTGGAAGAGCTTAACGGAGCCATCCTCACAGCCGATCTGCAGGAGGGTTGGGGTCAGCCCCCAGGAACAGAGGGACCCTCACCCTCTTGTCACTGTCCCAGGGCTGGGAGAGCCACCCCAGAGTGTTTCCCATTCTGGTGCCATTCCCAGTACCAGCTGCACTCACCGCCAGCTGTGTCCCACTGCTGTTGACCGCCATGCTCCAGATGGGTCCCCCGCAGCCATCGACTGAGCGGGCCACGCACAGCTGGGCCAGGTCATACTCGGTGATGTCCCCGCTGAGGCCAGCACCAAAGAGCCGATTTCCTGCCGTCCAGCACAGCGCTTCCACTGACCGGGTCTCGTGCCCCGGGATCACCTGCGGAGAGATGCCCTCTACCTTGATGCACGGTTCAGTGCAGCCCGGTATGGCTCTTTACAAACCGGTACAACCCGTTACCCTGCTGCACATCCCGGTATGGCTCAGTATCACCGCGTAAAACCCCGGTACAGCTTGATACAAGCTGGTGTGGCCGGCTACAACTTTGTTCGGCTCCATACAACGCAGTACAGCTCAGTCCGCCTCGGTATTGCTACGCACAACCCAATACGGCTCAGTCCAGCTCGGTACGTTTTAGTCCGGCTCAGTACAGTCCGGTACTGCTCGGTACGGTTGTGTCCGGCTCGGTACAGCTCGGTACGGTTCAGTCCGGCTCAGTACAGGCCGGTATTGCTCGGTACGGTTCTGTCCGGCTCGGTACAGTCCGGTAAAGCTCAGTACAGGCCGGTACAGCTCAGTACGGATAGTCCGGCTCGGTACGGCCCAGCCCAGCTCCTCACCTTCTCCTGGAAGTAGTTGGCAGCGAAGTTGTAGACCTCGACGGCACCGTTGGTGCGGGCCACGGCCAAGCGAGCCCCGCCGGGCTGACAGGCCAGGCAGCGCACACCGGCCGGCACCAGACCGAAGAACCGCACCCGGTGCACCTCGAACTCTCCCATCCCTCCGCCGCCTCACCAGGACCCCCTCCGGTCCTGGCGCCGCTCCCGGTCCCGCGCAGCCCCCACGTGCGCACGGCGCACCCGGAACCGGACGTGCTCCTCCACCGGGGGGAGGCGGAAACCGGAATCGGAAGCACGAGCGCGGCGGGAGATTCGGTCTCTGCCGGGCGGCGGCTCCGGCCCGGAGCGGGAAGGGGAGCGGTACAGTGACAGCGGGACGGGGCTTGGGGCAGCGGGAGGCGGCGGCGGCAGGAGGGGCCTAGCACGCAGAGCAGGGCGGACAGGCTGCCCCGGACCGGCCCCGCTTCAGCACCGCTGGAGGGCACCAGCGCCCCGCGGTACGGCGGCGGCACGGGGAGGGCTGCGGGGCCTGAGGAGAGGGAGTCTGGGTGTGGGGATCTGTGGAGTCCGGGNCTGGGGAGGTGTCTGGGTCCTTGAGGCCTGGGGACGTTTCTGAGTCTGGGGCCTATGTGGCCTGGGAGCAGCTGCAGGGCCCGGGGTGTCTGGGTCTGTGGGGACGCAGGAGGGGCTGCAGGGTCCAGGAAGGAGGGACTGGGCGTGGAGGGGCTACAGGGCCCAAAGGTGACGGGTAGGGGAAGCTGGGCATGGGGGGGATTGGCCAGGGCCTCCCACCACAGCAGGGTCTGCCCCATCCCCGCCCTATGCTGACTGTGCTGATGTGGTACTTTGCAGAGCCCAGAGCATGGTGCAGATCATCATCTCCAGGTGAGGCCACCACGGGCTGTGCAGCCCCATCTGGGGGCTGGATCCTGCCCCTGGCAGTGCCTAGCTCTATGCCCAGGGCCCCAAGTTGGAGCCACTGGGTGCAGCTGCCTCTCACCCACAGCACAGGTGCTGGAGGCCTGGCACAGTGGGTGCTGGTGGAGCTGCAGGGCGAGGTTGAGCCCCGGCAGAGTGGAGGACTGGCAGGGAGCCTCCTGGGAGACCTGCACTACACCCATGAGGTGAGGCAGCCCACCAAGGACAGCCCCAACAGCCCACTGCTGCCTTACTGGGGACAGCTGTGGCAGCTAAGGCCCTGCCTTCCCTCACCCTCTGCCTCTTGCTGTTCTCCCCAGGGCATCCCCGTGCTCATCGTTGGCCATCACATCCTCTACGGGAAGGTGGTGCAGCTGGAGAAGCCCTTTGCTGTCCTGGTGAAGCAGGGAGGTGGTGAGCCCAGCCCTGCAGAGCCACACACCTCCTACACTGTCACAGCCCTCATCAAAACTAAGCTCCTCTTCAAAACCCGCCCCAAGCCCATCATCACCAACGTCCCCAGGAAGGTGTGAGGACTTCGGCTGCTGGCCATGAGCTCCATCCTGCTGCCAAGCAGCTCTGTGTGCTGTGGCTTGGTGGGATCCAGGGCCTGCCCTGGCCTCATCCCTGTCTTGGATAAAAGGCTCTAGGACCAACTTAGGGTGCTGGATACTGCATCTCGGCACCCATAGCCCTTCCTGGATCACTTATCCTCCCTGGAACGACTCCATTTCTGAGAGCTGCTTAGTTCTGGGGCACAAACCCAGCTACCATCCCAGGCAAGACAAGTTCTGCTGGGCAGGACTGCCCTGCCCTATCCCCTCTCCACACATGGCCTTTTTCTCTGTGCAAGTCTTTATTTCAACAGGATATATAAAACAGACTTTTTTCTTTTTTTTTCTTCAAAATATGAAAAAAACCCCACACAGGTTAAAAAATAAATAGATTTACAAACCATTAGCAATGAGTACCAAAGAGCTACAAAAGTTTCCTAGAAATCCTTGTATTAAATTAAACAAAAATGATCTAAAAGCTCAAGTGTAGAAAGGGTGTTGGTTTTGCTTTTTAAAGCCCTGAAAAAAAGAGGGCCCAGGGTGAATTCCCCACAGAGGGGAAAGGTAGGGAACTGGCACTTCCTCTGCATGCCCAAGCCCCAAACCTGGATGGGGCAATGGCTTGACTGGGGCATCACAGTGGCACTCCAGCCAAACCAAGGCCCTGGTTTCTGTGTCTGGATCCCCTCCTTGGCTCTTTGGCAAAGCTGAAGGGAGTTGGTGCCCTCCTGGGGCAGCCAGACCCCCCCTCAAAAGGGGCTGAAGGAAGCCCTAAGGGGCTCCCAGTGGGTACGTGCCTGCACATACAACAGCCATGGGGCAGAGAAGACAGGCAGCACCAGCCAGCGGTGCTAGTACAGGTGCCATGTGGGACGACTTTGCCATAGCACCATGGAAGCAGGGGGACCATAAGGTCCCCCTGAAAAAAAAGCACCGAAGATGTGGAGGATCCAGCCATGGTGATGTGTAGAGGGGAGCCTGGCCAGCAGCACTCCATGTGGCACACTGGGATGATGCCTAGTATGGCATGAAGGGGACAGTGGCAGCAGCACCAAGGCTGTGCCCAGCCCGGTAATGGACAACCCTGGCTCAGCCTCTCCCCACTTTACAGAAAAATGAGAACAAGTAAAAAAAAACTGAACAAAAAACAGCAAAAAAAAAAAAAGAACACCAAAAAAAGAGCAAGACTTGATCATAAAGGCTGTGGCGGACGCGCTCAGCGCTGCCCAGCACCCAATGGCTCACTGCCGGTGAGGAGGTGGGGAGCACTGGTCACCCCGGAGCTCCCTGCGGTCACACCTCGGCGAAGGCCAGCCCGCACTGCTCCTGCCGCTTGCCACAGCGCCGGGCAACGATAGCCAGGTAGAGGGTGAGCAGGGTCACCCAGTAGCAGGCATAGAGGATGGCACCTGAGACGAGGAAGGCCACCTCAGTCTCGCTGAAGAGGTCCTGGCTGTAGGCAGTGTAGGCCAGCCCACCCAGCAGCACTGCCACCCACACTGACACCGGCAGCAGCCCCACAAAGTTCACCACCAGGGTCCGGCGCCCTGAGGTGCCCCAGCCTGACTTGTTGATGGTGGCGATAGCAAAGATCTTGGCAGGAAGTAGGCTAGACATGTAGAGGAGGGCGTAGAGGGACATGAAGATCATCTCAGCGTTGCCCCGCAAGAAGCAGGCATAGGTGGCCTTGATGATGCCAACCAGCTGCACCGTCAGGAGGAAGAGAAGGATGTTCCAGATGCGGCCACGGTAGAAGAGTTGAATAACAGTGGCGATGAGGAAGAAGGGGAAGAAGCCAGTCACCACCGACTCATAGGTCATCCAGAGGTGATGCTTGTGGAACCAGAGGGCATTGTAGAGCCACTCACGAAAGTAGGACTTGCTCCAGCGGGTCTGCTGGTTGAGCCAGCGCAGGTAGCGGGTGGGCGTCTCCGTCAGGCACTTGGAGCGAGCCGTATACTTGGTTTGGTAGCCCAGGCTGAGCACACGGTTGGTGAGGTGTCGGTCATCCCCAAAGCTACACTTGCTACCCAGAAAGGTCTGGTGGTACCAGTCCTCGAGGAACTGCTGCAGCAGGGCATTGCGGTACATGCCCAGGGGCCCACTGATGCACTGCACACAGCCAAAGTAGGACTGGCAGGCACGCTCCACGTTGAAGGCCATCCAGTAGCGCACGCTGCTCAGGAAGGAGATCCATGAGTCGTACTTGTTCAGGATCTGTGGAGGAGACAGACATCAGAGAATCATGGAATCATCTAGGTTAGAAAAGACCTTTAAGATCAAGTCCAACTATTAACCAGCATTGCCATATCCCCACTAAATCATGGCCCTCAGCACCACATCTCCATGGCTTTTCAGTCCCTCCAGGGATCTCCATCACTGCCCTAGGCCTTTTCCCCAGGCCCTGACCCTTTGGGGGGAGAAATTGTTCCTCATGTGCAATCTAAACCTCCCGTGCTGCAACTTGAGGCCAATTTCTCTCATTCTGTCACTTGTTCCTTAGGAGAAAAGACCAACCCCCACCTGGCTCCAACTCCCTTTCAGGGAATTGGAGAAAGGAAGAAGGTCTCCCCTGAGCCTCCTTTTCTCCAGGCTAAACAACCCCAGTTCCTTGAGCTGCTCCTCACAACACTTGTGCTCTAGACCCTTCACCAGCTTCATAGCCCTTCTCTGGACACACTCCAGCACCCCAAGACAAGGAGCCCCCAGGCCCTAGCACATTGTCTGTGGCACCCTTAACATCGGTGTGCCCCTCCCCACAACCCAAGGTCACTGAGCACCCTCTCAGGTGCCCTCCCTTACAGATGAGTTTACCTGGACGTCTCCCCCAACTCCACCAACTCGGGGGTCGGCCTCCAGGATTCGGAGCATCTCGGCGGTGCAGGCGGGGTCTAGCACCGTGTCTGAGTCACACACCTGGGGGCAGAGGGAACGTTGAGCCCCGCTACCGCCGCCCACGCGCGCCCGGCAGACAGCCCAGCCCGCAGCCGGGCAAGCCTGAGCCGCGGCCGGCGAGACGAGGCAGAGCTCCGGAGACCGGCAGGCGGTGGCAGGGAGCAGAGAGCCCCACGGTGCCTGGCCACTGGGTGCCTGCCCTGGGTCACCTATCCCCACCATGGTGGGACCTGCCCTGGCCACTACCTCCCTACACCCACACTTGCAGATCTGGCATCCCGTACAGTGCCACACAGGGTGACACCAGCCTTGGCTAGGGACGTGGCAAGGAGATGCAAAACCCTTGCAGGAAACAGTGCAGGTAGGGCTCAGACCCTTTGGGCCACCCTGGTGGTGCTTCACTCCCAACTGCAGTGCTAGTGGCTTGGTGCTGGTGCACAGGACCAGACCCAGAGCCAGATTCCTCCTGCTCCAACCGCAGCCCCTCTGTGAGGGCACCCACGTTCCCCCCTGCCCGCCTACCCCATGCATCCACCTGGATGTAGTCCACGGAGTCTCCAAGCGCCCGGAAGGCCGTGTACATCACCTCCCGCTTCCCGCCCCACTTCTGGAGGATGCAGGAGTAGGTGCTGCCGCGCACTAGCGCCTGGACACGGGCCAGCCCTTCCTGCAGCTCATCCTCCGTCTCCCCTTCGCCCTGTGCATGGAAGTTGCTCCTCCAGATGTAGCTGCCCGAGTGCTCAGAGCCCATCACGTCGTGGAAGATGTCCAGCATATATGTGTCGTCGGGGCCGTTGCCATCCACCACCATCACTACTTTGAGGTCAGGGAAGGCAATGCGCTTGACGGAGCGCAGGCACTTCTTCAGGTAGTCAGGATCTTCCTGATAGGCAGCGATGCAGATGGCCACCGACCGGCCCAGCCGCACCGGTCGTCCCTCGTCCCGCATCCGTCGGTGTTCCAGGAAGGCAAAGAGGCTCTGGATGAAGAGGTGCAGCCCCAGGATGGCCCCGTAGAGCCCGAAGGAGAGGTAGTGCTTCTCTGTATGGATGAACTGGTACCCGGTGACGTAGGCAGCCAGGATACCCCCCAGCACCGCCAAGGCGAAGAGGCTGGTCCCAATGACACGCAGGGCCGTGGAGAGGCTCACTGGCATCTGAGGGGGGAGAATGGGGATCAGACAGCATCAGGACAGGGCTGAAGGGGACAGGACCCCTTGCCTGGCTCCTAAGAAGGGACCCCACTCATCTGCTGCCCCGTGGCCACCCTGTTCTCTGCTGGTCAGCACTTTGGGGGGTAACACCTTCCCAGTGCCGAGGTGTGTGTCCAGAGCACCCTACCGTGCACAGCACCTACACCCAGAGCTCAGCGGCTGCTCCGGGGCAATGCCAGGCTGGAGGACAGGGAAGGGCACAGGGACATCGAGCACCAGGGTGTCCCCATGGGAGAAGGGTCCTGCCTGCACACAGGCACCTACAGCTCTTCGGCTAACCCTAGCCCTGGCAGAGGGTGCGGCAGCACCTGGACCCCCAGCACACTGCGGGATGGGGACAAGCAGTGCAGGCAGCGGGGACTGCAGAGAGGCACAGCGGGGCACGGCCGTGGGTAGTGGGATGCGGGCACAGCGGCCAGGGAGGAAGTCCCGGGAAGGGAGAGGATGCATGCAAGTAAAGGGGTGTGGGTAGGTGAGAGGGTGCAGGCAGGGGAGGGGATGCAGGTGAAGGGGCTCGGGCAGGGCGGGGAGTGCAGGCAGAGCATAAGAGCCAGCCCCGGAAACCTCCCCCCAGCCACCCAGCAGCACACCCCGGGCAGTCCTAGTCCCCCCCCTCCCCATGCCCCGCAGCTCCCGGCTACTCCTATCCCCGCCGCCAGCCCTGGTGCAGCCGGTACCGGCTCTCTACTCCCGGTGCCGCCGCAGCCGGTCTGGCAGCTCCGCGGGGGCGGAGACGCCCCGGGCCCGTATCGGTACCGGGAAGGAGAAGGGGGGAGGGGGAGAGGAAGGGAGGCGGGACGACCGGGACCCGGACTCACCGTGGTGGTGCCGATACCGCTGCTCTCCCCGGCCACCGCCACTACCACCGCTGTGCGCCCAACACGGTCCGTGCGGCTCCTTTATACCGCGGCGGGGCCGGCACCGCCCGCAGCCCGCGGGGGCCCCGCCCGACACCGGCACCGCCGGCACCACCCCCGGCACCGGCACCGACCACGGCCCGCGGGGATCCACCCGGCACCGGCAGCACCTGGCACTGGCCCCAGCCCCAGCCCTGCACTGCGGGAGCGAGAAACGGCACCGGCATCACTCGGCATCGGCTGCAGCGGCACCGGCATCATCCGGCATCGGCATCTCCAGGCACTGCTGCTGCACCAGCACCGGTATCTGCCGGCACCAGCAGCACCGGCACTGCACTGGCACCAGCATCAGCATTTCCCCGTGCCTCATCACCCAGAGCAGTGCTAAGCCACCTGGAGGTCCCCCTCTGTACTACCCCTCGGGGCCACCCTGTGCCCTTGCCCCACTCTTAGGTCCCCTTTTTCTGACAACTACATGTTACCTCCTCGTGGCACCGTGTCCCCCTCCATGGCTATGAGCCACCTGGGGACACCAAGGGCCTGCTCCACACTGTCACCTTGTCACCATGGCTGGGGAAAACCCTGGTACAAGCCACCCCGGGGACATCATCCCTGTGCTGGTCTCGTGCAACGTCTCTGCATTGGGCTGATGGCAGGGGACAATCAAACCTGGGAAGAACCACACTGAGTCTGGAGATGTTGCAGTCTCAGCTTTGAGCTCAAATCCAACACTTTTGGGTTCTTCACCCTGCTATGGGCCAACATGTCCTGCTGGGCTGGGAGCCAGGCACAAGGTGACATCAGGACAAGGCTTGGAGCCTCCTCCCAGGGCATCCCTCCATCGGCAGGACCACAGCCAGGTGAGTCCTCCTGAGCCAAAACCCCTGGCACTGTGGTGATCCCAGCTGGAAATTGCCTACTGTAGGTGCCAGAGCAGAGTGTGGCAAGTTATCAGTGAGCCCATGGGTGGGGGTGACGGGACAGGGACGCATTGGGACTCTCTGGGGCTCCCACATGGCCTGGCTGAGCTTTGAAGCATTAGGGTACAGAGGTGTGAAACCCTGCACGGTGTGGTCATGCCGATGCTGGTGCCATGTGGCATGTGCCCACCCTGCAGACTTCCCCATGCCTCTCAGCACGCACCCAGCCCCAAGGTTGCCCCTCAGTCCCTTACCTTTCGGCCTGTCCGTGGCTGCCGGCCGATGGCTGGCTGCGGGAGCACTGCCCAAGGTGGATGCCCAACTCCCTCCTCCTCCGGCACAGCCACCACCTTGTCCCCCGCGGCAGGACGGGCAGATGGTGCCTAGCCAGCGGCATCAAAAAAGACTTTTCATTCAAAACCCATCCTCTGCCCCTCGCAGCAGGCCCTGGGGAGCCACAGCCGATACGGCAGCATCCCGGCGTGTGCCCGCGGCACCGGCACCAGCACAGGTGTGGGCTGGCGACAGCGTGAACGAGGAGGAGCGATCAGCTGCCGCCGCTCCCCGGCAAGGACAATGCGCTCTCCGCTGCCGGTGCACACCCGGCCGAACGGCACGGTACGGCATGGCACGGCTCGGCAAGGCTCGGTGTGGGCCCAACGCAGGCGGCTTTGCTGGGGCGTGGAGACAAAGCTCAGTACCCCCAACTTTGCTGAGAAAGGGGTGCCAGGCTCCTCACACCAACCGGCACCATACAGCATGGAGCTGCCAGGAAACTGGTACCAGGGGCTGGAGTCTGCCCTGCGAGGGGGGCTCCAGGCTGGGTCCCCAAGGCTTTGGTGTGACTCCATAGCACTCCTGTCCCCAGCCCTGCTCCCCTTGCTTGGTGGGTGCATGGCAGCTCCCAGTGCAGCAACGGGGCCTGTGGTGCCTGCAGCACCCATAAGGAGGGATGACCCTGATTCTGGGACACCCCCACGTGAGTGGTGGCCCTGGCCAGGTGCCCTGCAGGGTTCCACAGCCCCCAGCTGTGCTCCTGGCACACATAGCAGCCCTGGCATGGAGATGGCTCTTGGTGCTGCAGCAGAGGTTGCTGGTTCAGTCATAGCCTCCAGGGATTGTCCCAGTCCTTCTTCTGGAGGCTGGCACCCAGATGACACCCTGCCAAGCATGTGGGTACCTAGCAGCGAGTGGGTGAGAGCCACAGGCCAGCTTGGCAGTCCCAGGACTCCCCCAGCAGCCCCGTGGCATAAGCATGGCACTGAGGGAGGGTGAGGCTGCACCCACACCACTGCCACCACCCCAGGTGTGTGAGGGTGACTTCCACCTGGCCAGGATGGCCCTGGGGGATTCATGTTGCTCATAGAGACATTACAGACACAGGGTTGAGAATCGCTCTATTTAATCCCAGTGACAGCCCACCCTGTCCCCGCTGTGGGAAGCCTGGGGACAGCTGTCCAACCTGCCCAGGTTACACCCACTGGTGGCATCTCAGGTGCACAGTAAGCCCTTCCCCTCAGGGAGCCATTTGGCACCAGCATCAGAGCACATCAAGTTCATTTCTGTGGCCCCAGCTCCGCTATGGCAGCACCACAATCTTCTTCTCCAGCGTTTGTGGGGGGAAGAGGACCCTCCTCATCACAGTGTCCAGCTCCTCCAGCGCCAGCTGGGCATGCAGCACCGTCGCGCCGTCGGGCTCAGCCGTCACCACGTGCTTCAGCAGGCGGTAGAGATCCCGCAGGACATCCCGCAGCACCTGGCCAAGAGAACTGTCAGCACCTGCCAGTGACCTGCAAGCACCAAGCTGAAAGGCAGCTCCCAGCACACCCTGGCAGGCACAGTGCTAGACCTTCCACCAATGCTGCCTGTACCGGGACATGGTGGCACTACCACCACCAGGCTGTCCCAGGAGCAAGTCCTTGGCCTTCCTGTGACTCAAGTTTCCCCAACAGCCTGGCACCATGGCATGTCGTGGCAATCCCTCTGGTGTGGGGTCACCGAGATCCCTGCTGTGGGGGAGTCCCATGGGGAACAGGACGTTTCCTCCACGGGAGCTTAGTCCCAACACGCTTGTTGTTGGGAAGCAGGGCGGGAGGCCACAGCTTGCGGAAAAACTGGGCATTTCCAAGTCAAATCAGTGATGAACACCACCCACGGCTCCCAGGGCTGGCACTGTCTTGTGGCACAGCACTGCCCCATGGCAAGGCCGAGCAGCTATGAGGCATGTCCCTGTGATGTCACCTCTGCCCTGGGAAGGATCTGGAACTTGGAGGGCCCTTTGCTGGAGGAAGCACAAGCTAGAATTGATGAACCCATGGGACTTTCCTTGGAAGCCCCACAGTGCTCACGGTGCAGAGGCTGCCCCGGGGAACACTGTACCAGTGCCTGGGGATAGCCAGGAGTCTGGCAGAGCCTGCCCTGGCTGGGGACAGGCAGGGAGCTGACTCACCTCAGTGGCCTTGTCACTAAGCCCTCGCAACAGCAGCACCACCACATGCACAGCAGCTCTTCGCACCTCGGCCTCAGAGTCTGTCCTGGCTATGGCAGTCAAGCAGGAGGTGACCTGTCGGGACAGGGTTTAAGGGCTGTCAGCAGGGGCAAGGGGATGCAGTGGGACCCAGCAGAACATGGTGGTGGTGACATCCCTGAGGGTGAGGATAAGGATGGGACTTCTGCATCCAGCCTGAGGCAGCCACATGGTCCTCTGCTGGCACCCAGCCTGGCGGGGGCGGGGTGGGAATTGGCTTTTTGTGGGGCGTGGGACACTGAGCAGCCCTCCCTTGAGTAGGGAATACCTGGGAAAGCTTTGTAAGCAGTGGGCAGAGCCAAAGGAACCTAACGAAAGCCCCGGCAGTGACAGTCGGGAGAATTAGCAGAGCTGGCGTGTTCCCGAAATAGCAGCGTGTGGTGTGCTGGCATCTCGTCAAGCACTGCCGGAACCCACCGATGCCGAGCGGCTGCGAGCAGGGACAGCGAGGAAGCTCAACTGCTGCATCCTTGATGTCTCCTGACTCCTCCTGCTCCGGGAGGCACCAGGGACTAAAGTTCTGGCTTCCAAGGGGAAGCTCAAAGCTCCTCTCAACCCTCCAGGAAGGAGACCCATCCCCCCACGAGAGCCAGGCTCACTTCACTGGCACCACAGCTCCGGTGGCTCGGGCACTGGGAGCCTGGAGCCAGGGTGAGGGCCAGGCACCCTGCCAGCCATCAGCTGCTTCCTGATAATAGGGTGATAACCGGCTGATAACAGGAAGGGTAACGAGGTCTCATTAAGCAGAGGAGGTGCTTCTGGCAGGTATCAAGTGTGCCTCCAGGTCTTCTCCTGCCACGGGTGGAGCTGGCATTGCACCGCTGCCTTTCTTTGGGCTATCACTTCCCTGTACAAGCAACACCTTCAGCTGATTATAAAGCCCTAAAAATCAGGGCTAAAATTTCCCAAGTGTTCAGGTTCAATGACTTCTACACTCTGTAACAAAGAATCTCCAAAGTCCAAAGGGACCCACAAGGATCACTTACATCAGTAAATATTCTTCATGTCATACCACCAGAGAATCCCAGGTTAGAAGGGACCTCAAGGATCATCTGGTCTAACTTTCTGTCCTTTATAGAACCCCCAGGCTGTTGTCCCAACAGCCAAGCCTCAGCAGTCCTGCCACCTGCTGATGAACTGCCCTCGTTAATGAGAGCTGGCAGGGACCCGGGGATGGAGCCGGTACCTCCTGGATGATGGAGCCCAGCTGAAAGCCAAGGTGCTGGCAGAGTTCACCCAGGTTGGAGAGGCTGCTAGCCCGCAGCGTGCTGTCAGGGTCCCGGGCACCGTGCAGGAAGACCTGGATTAGCGGCTCCCGGTGCTGGAACACCATGTCCCCTGCAAGAGAGAGCCAGGCAGCACGTCACAGGCAAGGACAAACCCACAGCCCCTTCCTGACACAGCTCCAGCCCCATCAGGAGCAGCCAGATTGGGTCTCCCCCAATCTTTGCTGAACATCTGGATGCAACATCTGGAGCACGGCTTGTTGGGGGCAGCTCTGAGTGAGTCACAGGGGAGCCACCGTGGTGCCAGGGATGAGGATGCTGCAATGCAGCAGACACCAACAGCAGATACCCCACGGCAGAAAGCTTTGTCTGGGGCCGTTTGGTGTAGCCCACATCCCCCTGGCTCCCGCGGGGCCCTTCAGGGGTGACCACAGCCAGAAGCAACGTGCTAAACCCAAATTCTCACGTAATTCAGACACACAGCCTCCCCCCAATTAGCACCCGCAGGCACCACGGATGTGTGAGCCGCTTAATTAGAGGCTGACGAGCCGAGCCCGTGACCAGCATCTACAATCACTAGCACAAGAGTTGCCCCGTGCTGGTGGGCATGGCCCTGGTCAGCAGGCAGGGGCTGCTCTGGCTGAGGGAGTACCAGAGGAGAGGAAGAAGCTCTTTGGTGGGCTCAGCAGCTGCCAGCTCAGTGGTTTCCCTGCTCTCCCAAGCTCTGTAAGCCCCTTGGACACTGGTGTCCTGCAGCTGATGGAGACAGTGGGATGCACTGGAATACCCTGGGATGTGGCGACAGGAATAACCCTGCACGTGGAGTACTGGGGCTAGTCAGCCCTGGCACTGCTGGCACACTGACAGCACCAGCTGTGTGAGGGAAGGGGAAACACTGTGTTATCCAGAGGGACCTGGACAGTCTGGAGTAGTGGATCTGTGTGAACCTCATGAGGTTCAACAAGGCCAAGTACAAGGTCCTCCACCTGGGTCGAGGCAACCCCTAATATCAATCCTGGCTGGGGATGAAGGGATGGAGAGCAGCCCTGAGGAGAATGACTTGGGGGTACTGGTGGGTGAATAGCTGGATATGAGCTGGTTCTAAACAAAAAGGGGGAGACTTAGACCGTTTACACCGAGGGTGGGGTGACACTGGCCTAGGTTGCCCAGAGGTGGTAGATGCCTCATCCCTGGAACCATTCCAGGTCAGGTTGTCTGGGGCTGTGAGCAACCTGATCTAGTTGGAGATGTCACTGCTGACTGCAGAAGAGTTGGACTAGATGAACTTGAAAGGTCCTTTCCAACCCCAACTCTTCTGTTATTCTATGGTTTTATGCATGTAATGGTCAAGATATAGGCACCAACAGGCAGCCAGGTCCTTCTCTAGAACCGTCCCATCATGGCTTCACTCTTCCTATGTGTCTGTCCCTGTTTACTTAAGGAGGATGTGTCCTGAGGGTCTGGGATGGCACCAGCACAGGGTGGGAGTGCTCATGGCAGCACCATGATGCCAAGGATGGTGACACTTGCAGGGAGCACAGCCTGCTCTGTGCTTGCAACCCAGGAGTCCCAAGGCACCAACGCACGTGCTCCCTGATGCAGAAGGGAAAAGGTGCCATGATGCACCCAGAGCAAGTAATGGGCTGTTGTAAAAGCCTCCGTTACCCCTTTGTGTGGTGCTGGAAGTGCAGGAATCTGCACGCTTGGGACAGGGCTGCCGTGTGTTTCCAGCCACGCTGCCCACGCCAGCCACTTGCCTGCTGCAAAAAGCCCCTCCTGGATAGGAAAAAGCCACTCCAGTGGAATGGCAGGAAAGGGGTGGGAATGGGGACAGGGATGGTGACAGGGCAGGAGAGCTCTGAATGGCAGCAGCACTGGGGCACAGAGCAGAGTGTGTCTGGCAGCACCATAGAAATCCTTGCTCTTGAATCCTGAAGCTTTGCAACAGAAACAACTTCATGCAATTTGTTCTATAAATACGCAGGCGAGCCAGGACGTGCTGGAGCTGCTGCCCGCGGCAGAGGCACCACGGGGAGGGTGGGGGGAGAGCTGCAGCAGAGACCATGCCCACCGTGCCAGCCACACTGCCAGCTGTGCCGTGGGCAGCTGCTGAGGGAAACCCAACGTGGTGCAGGGCAAGGCGAGGGCTGGACACATAAATGGCACCCAGGGGCCTTCAGAGACTGAGAGCCCCTGCCAGTGCTCACCGGAGCTCTGTGGGGAGACGATGGAGTTGCCACGCCATAGGATGTCCTATCCCATTCTGGCAGCAGCATGGTCCTACTCAAGGACTGCTGGCCCTAGTGGGATGCTGGCAGAGCACAGAAATGCCGCAACAGCCAGGGGACACTGCTGTGGTGGCTGTGCCCCAGAGGAGAGCTGCAGCACAGAGCACAGTCCCAGGAGAGTCCCAGCCCTGGCTCTGTCACAGGTGACCAGGAACCCTCATCCTGGGGGGACAGTGGCTGCCACCTTCCCCAGCTGTAGAGAACTCTGGCTGTGTGATCTTGCTGGCCTTGCCTCTTCTGGGGAATAAAACAAGGAGTTTTAGGACGTGTCCCAACAGCAGCTGCCGGAAAGACCTCATCCAGCTTTTACCCCTCAGCCCTACATGTCCAGGCGCTTCCCAGCAGCCTCTGAGCCCAGCGCTGCTGGCCAAGGGGTTGGTGGGCTGCTGGCAGGGTCTATTGCCATGCTCCTGCCCACTGGCAATCCCTGGCCAGCTGCTCTTTGACTTCCAGACCCTGACACAGCATGGCCACGTAGCAGGTTCTCACCTTCTGACCACAAAACCACACTGTGGGCTTTCCCCCCGTGGACCTGGTGGCATGAGGGGCTGAGCAGTGCTGCAGCTGCAGCCAGCACTGTTGTGCTTGTGGACACAGCTGTGGACTCACCCAATGCCCGGGTGACACGCATCAGCACCTCGCCCAGCTTCATCCTGGTGGTGGTGGCCATGACATCCTCTGTGCCCTGCACTGGGCACCTGTACCGTGCCAGCAAGACTGGCAGGATCCGCTCTGGATACTCACTGGAGAGCAGGGCTATGCCTGGGGGGAGAACCAGAAGACACCAAGGGTCAGGCTAGGCGTGAGGGTGGTGTGTACCACCACATTTGGTGGAGGAACTGCCGGTGGCTCTGTCACCCTGGCACGCCTGCGGTTGGGATCCCCTGCACCATCTCAGTCCCCTGGCATATTCTGCAGCCCCTCCACATAAAGTGACAGCGCTGGGGCAGCCCAGAGCTGGGACTGGTCAGGTGTCAAGCTGAAAAATAAGTAATTTAGCAGTTGGCAGCAGGCGTCTACTGAAGAAATTTTTTAGTATAAAGGTGGTGAGACCCTGGTCCAGGTTGCCCAGACAGGTGGGAGATGTCCCATCCCTGGAACCATTCCAGGTCAGGTTGTCTGAGGCTGTGAGCAACCTGATCTGGTTGAAGATATCCCTGCTGACTCCAAGGGGATCAGGCTAGATGACCTCAAAAGGTCCATTCTACCCAAATCATTCTGTGACTCTAATTGCTGCTGGTTCACATCCATTGACTGAGCATCGACTCAGCACAATGGCCACTGGACACTGTGGGGCTGGCCCAGTGTCCGGGTAGCCAGGTACTGCAGAGGTCTCTGGTCACTGCTCCCAGCTCCTGGCCATCAAGCACATGCTGCTGGTGTGTCCTTGTCCCCAGTGGGGCTCCACAAAGCCCCTGGATTTGCCAGGCCCAGGCTGGGAGCTGGAATGCGCCTGCATCTCCCTGGGGATGAAGAGGGGTCAGAGCCCAGACACAGGCCACGGTGTCAGGCATGCAGGCTTCACCATCCCTTTAGAGACATGTGCTTGAGGCAAGCATTGGGCACAGCTCTGGCAGCACCAGGTTCTTCTCCGATGGGAAAAAGCAGCTGCTCTCCAGGGAACAGGCAAGCAGCAGAGGTTGCCCCAACAGTGCCAAACACTGAGTCACTGTGAGCCCCAGCTCCCCTTTCCCTCCAGAAGCCTTCACCTCCAACCCTGTTCCCTGCTTATCAGAGGGTGCTCAGTGCGAGTTACCCTCTGCAAGCCTGAGCGCATTTGGTTGGGGCAGCGACCTCTCCTCTGGCATCACCTGGCTGGAGCACGGCTCTGTCCTAACCAGCAGTACCACAACTGCCAGCTCTGGTGCCAAGGAGCCCAAGCGAGGCAGCCTGCCTGGCACAGTTGCCGGCACCACGCACGGCATGCCGCAGGTGCCGCTGCTAGCGCAGTGTGAGTGGGGTGAGTCACAGCCGCAAGGAACCGCGTCAGGGTTAATCACAGCCACAGCCAGGCTGCGAAACGCGGAGGCAGCTGCGCGGGGTGTATTAATCACCCGGGGACGGTTGAAGCGCTTGCGTTTCACCTGCGAGGCAAGGACAAACCCATCCTGCTCAAGACTGTACAGGCCAAGGGAAGCAGAGCGATAAGCTCCTCTTCCAGCTGCTGCGGAAGGTTACCAACCCAACGGCAAGCAGGGCTCCCAGCAGCGCCGGAATCGCTCCGGGCCATGGGAACAGCACTTCCCATCCATGTCACCCGGTGCAACGCGACCGCTGTCATGCAGGTCACCAGTATCAGCCCTGCCTGCCAAACCCAAAGGACAGCAGGGCGCTGTAGGGCTGTGCCAGAGTGAGCATGGAGCCGAGGGTTTCACTGGAAGCAGTATGAGCAGCGGTGGCACTCGGTACCCTCGGCAGCAACCACCACACTGCTCTCCTGCCCATTCACTGCCTGCTTCCTGCTGCCTTCCAACTCCGGGCTGCAGGGCCAGGACTAGCACTGGGGCTGGGTGTGTGCCTGCAGCTGCTCTCCCTCCTCAGGAGGGGCAACAGTGTGTGAGGCCATAAGCTGTGACGGATCAGGGAACCGACTCAGGAAATGCTCCTGTGGTTCTGCATCCACATGGCACGCTGGCACTGGTTGGTAGTTACTGCCTTGGCCATGAGGATGGATATGGCAGAGCCCCAGGGGAACACCAGTAGGCCTCCAGAGTCCCAGCTCCTCTGCTAAAGAGACCAGCAAGTCAAAATGTCAGCTGGGTGCAGGGCTGGGGCTATGTCCACACTGCACTGATACTGCAGCCCCAAGCTGGCAGCACAGAGCTGGCATGGAGATGGTGGCTGGCTCTTGGGTGTCGCCCTGAGGGTGAATCTGCCCAGGGTGCCCTTGCCTCGGGCTCCGGCTCCATCGAGGAGATGCTTGTGGTCTGGTTAGATCAGCAGTTTGGTCAGAGGGCAAATGAACTAATTACCCAAGAAGAAAGCACAATGAAGCTCACTTGCTTCAAGAACACAACTCAGAGCCTGCATGTGGCTCCTGACTCTACCAAACTGCACAAAGACATAGCCCAGGAGGGCAGGAGATGCTGAGCCCCCATTCTGGCCACAGCTCTCCTTTTCTTTGCTCTCACTGCCCCATGCACCAAACCTTCACCCGTGAGGCACCACCACTCATCCTGACCAGGCATCCCTCACCTTGGATGGCTGAGAGGTAAACAAAGGCATCCTCATGCTGCACATTCTCCAAGAAGACCTGTGAGGAGGAGGGAATGCTGTTAGCAGCAGCCCTGTGCTGGGTTGACATGGTGGCAGCCCTGGTCCTCACCTGACACCATCAGCCAATGGTAACAGCAAGGTCAGAGAGCTCTGGCAATACACATCATCCTCAGCCCATGGGCGTCAGTGCAGGATGGGGACCATGGTGGGAACTTGGTACCTGCAGGACTTTCTCCTGAAGCTGAAGTGTCTCTGGATCCCGCTGAGTGATGAGGCTGGCAAGACGGCGTAGTGCAGCTGCCCGCCCGGGGGGCTGCGGGTCATAGGCTGATACCAGGAGCTCCTGGAGCTCAGCTGATGCCATGCTGTCAGCACATGGGGCTGGAGCGGGACCTGTGGCATTGGGTTCATTGTGGGACATGTTCTTCTCTTCACTCCTCTCCCTGGGAGCTGAGGGGCTGCTGTGGCTGTGCTGCGATGGTGGCCGGCCACCCCCCGGGCCTGGAGCTCCAGTGGGAGTGCTGCCAGGGCTCTGTGTGTCTGTCCCCAGCTTCTTCCCCAGCACGCTGTCAGCAGCAGCACCCACAGTCCCAGGGGAGACAGCTCCATGGGTGCAGATGGCAATGCGCAGGTCAGTGGCCAGCTCCTGGGTGAGGGGCTCGGGGTAGGCGCGGGAGAGCTCCTCCAGCCACGGCACCAGGCGCTTCAGCACGGCAAAGTCGCTGGATTGCAGCTGCAGGGGAAGAGAAGCTGTGATATCCTTGGCATTTCCCAGGGCACAGTACTGGGAGTGGTTCTGTTTCATGTCTTTATCAATGGTTTGGACAAGGGCATCAAGTGCACCCTCAGTTAAGTTTGCAAATGACACCAGGTTGGGTGGGAGTGCTGACCTGCTGGAGGGTAGAAGGATCTCCAGAGGGATCTGGTCAGACAGGATTGATAGGCTGAGGCCAGTGGGATGAGATTCAACAAGGCTAAGTGCTGGGTCCTGCAACCTGCTGTTGGAGCGAGGTGGAGGTTGGTCTCTTTTTCCAAGGAACAAGAGAGAGGACAAGAGGAAACAGCCTCAAGTGGTGCCAAGGGAGGTTTAGGTTTGACATGAGGAACAATTTCTTTCCCCAAAGGGTTGTTAAGGTCTGGCCCAGGCTGCCCAGGGCAGTGGTGGAGTCACCATCCCTGGAGGGGTTGAAAAGATGTAGAGATGTGGTGCTGAGGGCCATGGTTTAGTGGTGACCTGGCAGTGCTGGTTAACAGTTGGACTCCATGATCTTAAAGGTCTTTTCCAACCAAAACCATTCCATGGTTCTATGATCTGTCCCACTAGTACCGTGTGGGGTTTGTCCTGTCCCCAGGCTGCAGCACCCAAGGAGGAAAAACTCCTGCCCTAAGATGGATTCAACTGCTACAGCAAAATCTGGGCTGTAAGACCTGAAAAGTGATGCTTAGTGGAGACTTTTGGGAGCCTTTGGATGGTTGTGTAAAAAATCCTTGGCCAATAAAACCCAAAGAGCCTCCAAAACCTTTCTTATTCAATTTGCCATGTTAAGTTGCTCCCATTAACAGCAGAGTGGGAGCAGGAGCTCGCCTGGCAGGGTGCCCATTAGAGCTGCCAAACTCTGGGTTTTTCAGTTTTCTCCAAATGATCCTGTCCCAATGTTGGGAATTTAGCAATAAGACACAATCAATTATCTTTTTCCATCAACAGTTGGATTTTGCTTCAGGCAAGTCCAGGGATGAAGCAATCCCAGCAGCTCTGTGATGTCAGAGCAAGCTGCAGTGATTGCAGTACACTAGCGAACGTTGCTCGCTCCCTGAGCACAGCTCAGCTGACACTGTGCAGGGGGAAATCGAGGGAGGGACTGCTGTCAGAGCAGGATTCTAGGATCTTAAGGATTTTAAGTGTGCAGCCCACACTGGAAGTTCTTTGCACTGTGGAGACAGAGCCCATAGAAGTGTAGAGATGCTGAAGGTGTAAGGTTGGTATTTAGAATCATTAAGGTTAGAAAAGACATCTAAGATCATTGAGTGCAACCTTTAACCAGCACTGCCAGGTCACCACTAAACCATGGCACTCAACGCCACATCTCCACAGATTTTAAACCCCTCCAGGTCACTACTGCCCTGAGCAGCCTTTGCCAGGCCTCAAAAAACCTTTGGGGGAAGAAACTGTTCCTAACACCCAACCTAAACCTCCCCTGCTCCAACCTGAGGCTGTTCCCTTTCCTCCTATTGCTTGTTCCTTAGGAGAACAGACCAACCCCCACCTGGCTCCAGCCTCCTTTCAGGGAGTTGTAGAGAGTGAGAAGGTCTCCCCTGAGCCTCATTTTCTCCAGGCTAAACAACCCCAGTTGCCTCAGCTGCTCCTCATAAGACTTGTGCTCTAGACCCTTCACCAGTTTCATAGCCCTTCTCTGGCCACACTCCAGCACCTATGTCCTTCTTGGACTAAGGAGACCAAAACTGAACCCAGGATTTGAGGTGTGGCCTCCTCAGTGCCAAATCCAGGAGGACAATTCCCACCCTAGCCCTGCTCCTCCCCTAGTACAGATCCAAGGCAGATGCTGTACATGGCTGCACTGCTCTGTCAGTGCCTTCTTGGAAGCAGATTTTGAATTACAAATAAATTAAGTGGGGTCTCAAGGGTGCCCTACTAAGATCAAACCCTCAGCCCTGACAGGATCAAGCCTTCAGCCAGTGCCATCACCACTCCAAGATAAAATAACGTATATACACATATAGCTGCTGGGACTGAGGAGGGACCCCAAGACAAGGAGCCCCCAGGGCCTAGCACATTGTCTGTGGCACCCTCAACAACAGTGTGCCCGCTCCCCACACCCCAAGGTCGCTGAGCACCCCTCACCTGGACAGCTCCTCCAATCATGGCAGCCACAAGCCCCATGGCCATGGCGAGGGTCTGCGCCTCGGCCGCTGCGCCGGGGCCCTGAGCTGGGCGGATGCAGGCTCGCTGCAGCGTGGCTGCCACGAACTCCACCACCTGCAGCAGAGTCAGAGGACATCAGTTAGGAGAGGAGGTCCCCATGGTGCTCCCAGGAGGCTGCTGCTGCCCCTGCCTACACTTCAAGGTGCTCTCCCAGAGCCGTGTCCTCTTCAGCTCTCTCTTCACCTCTTTGAGTTTTGCAAGCCCAAGCCTTTCTCTAGGACGATTCTGTACAGACCCTCTGAGTTTCCCTGCTGTTGCCACCACCCCGACCTTCCCCCTCAAACTCATGGAATCATAGAAACATGGAATGATTTTGGTGGCAAAAGACCTTTAAGATCACCAAGTCCAACCATTAATCTAACACTGTCAGGTCACCACTAAACCATGTTCCTCAGCACCACATCTCCATGGCTTTGGAAACCCCTCCAGGGATGGTGACTCCACCACTGCCCTGAGCAGCCTGGGCCAGGCCTTGACAACCCTCTCAGGGAAGATATTTTTCCTAATATCCAACCTAAACCTCCCCTGGCACCACTTGAGGCTGCTTCCTCTTGTTTTGCACCATGCCAGGTAAAAAGTAAAAATAACAGAACATCTGCCCTCACAAAACAGGGACACACAAGCTGAGTGGGTTGGAATAATATTTAATACACAAAAAAGGAACATCACCAATAAATAATCTATCAGGAGATAGCCATTGAGAAAAAAAAAGTTAAAACCACTAATTTAAAAGGAAAAAAACCCAACCCTCCCCTTAATCTTAAAGGGGAAAAAAAGGCTGAAAAATAAAGCAGTGGGGCACATTTGTGTCTCATGCAGGAGGAGAGTGACCTTGGTGTATCAAGGAAATCAAGTCAGTCTAGTGAAACACAATAAAAAGTTGTGAGGGGAGGAAATGTAAATAAAATACTGCTGCCACTCCTGGGGTCTGCCTTTAGAAGGGAGGATCCCTCCTGCTCCAACTCCATGAAGCACAAAGCTACACACCAGAGCACCCAAAGCAAGAACAAATACCTTGGAAGAGAAACCCTGTTCTGCAGAACCTGCTTAAAAACAGCAAAACCCCTGCCTGTTCCAGCGTGAGGAGGAGCACTCCCTGAAATATAACCCTGAAGGAAGCAGAATGGCTTTTTGTCTGCATTTCTTTTTGGGTGGTTGTATTCCTTTTACACTAGACTCATGGCAGGACACAAAACACTGGCAAAATCCTTCCCCATTTCCCACCCTGACTTTCTGACCCGGGGAGCGGAGCTGGTCCCGTGTGGGTGGGTGCGATGGAGAGGCAGGTGAGGACAAAGCAGCTCTGGCTGGGTCCCCTTGGTCACTGCTGAGCACACACAAAGACTCCTTTGTCCCAAAGAGACCCAACCTGTGGGAGCCTCGACTGCCTCTGCTCCAGCCAGTCATGGTTAACTGGCATAACCAGGTCACTGAGTTAAAAGCAACCAGGATGAGGAAGTTTAAACATGCTGAACAGCTGGGGAATACCAGGCTGCCCTTGGCACCCAACAGCCTTCCTGACCAGCATGGGGCAGAAGAAAAAATGGCCTCAAGTTGTGGCAGGGAAGGTTTAGGTTGGATATTAAGAAAAATTTCTTCCCTGAAAAAGTTGTCAAGGCCTGGCCCAGGCTGCCCAGGGCAGTGGTGGAGTCACCATCCCTGGAGGGATTGAAAAGACATGGAGATGTGGTGCTGAGGGAGGTGGTGTAGTGGTGATCTAGCAGTGCTGGGTTAATGGTTGGACTTGATGACTTTAGAGGTCTTTTCCAAACTAAACAATCCTGTGATTCCATGATTGTCTCCTCAGAGGCCAGCAGCCCAGAGCTGAGCCTGCCCTGCATTCCAACCACCAACCCCCCAGGGCTTTGCCATGGCCAACCTGAGCAATGTCTGTGAACACGGTGTCTGAGATGTTCTCGCACAGCGTGGCCACAAGCTGCAGGACCAGCAGCTTCCTCCTCTGCCTGGCATGGTACTGCTCCAGCTCCAGGAGACTCCTTCCAGGCACTGCAGCTGAGTTTGAAGCCTCCTCATCCTCTGTAGCCACATGAGTCAGTGCCTGCCGGCAAGGAAGCACAGGACATGGAGGTTAAATGGAGGCAAATGAGTGCCAGGAACACTGTGGTCACCACACCAGTGGTCCTGGGTGAAGCATGTCCACCTTCATACTGCTGCAAAGGGCTCCTGGTCACCTCCCCTCTTCCAGCCTTGTCCCCTTCCATACACACATTTGTCACCAGGCCAAAACCTCATCCCCATGGACACCACCCAAAGCACCACTGAGCACTTCTCCTAGGGTCTACCATTCTCTAGGCTTGAGGCTTGCTGGGGCTTGCAGCCTTACTTTTGGCAGTGGCAGCTCACAAAGGCGCTCAGACTCCCTGCCCCCTTTGCAGAGCTCTTGCTGACTCCTCACATGACCAGGACCTTCCACTCAAGAAGGTCTCTGAGAGCTACCCATGGCTCCTGGGTGTCCCATGTGTGTCACAGCAGTGATCCTACACCGTGGACGTTGCATACCTGTGTGACTATGGGCTGGGGCCCTGCAACCCACCAAGGGCATAGAAAGTCCAGCCCAGGCAGGGCCAGAGGGGAAGAGGAGGGGCTGGGATTGGAACAATGGGAGCAAAGGAAGCAACAGGGATTAATCACAGCCTCAAACACACCATTAAACTTCAGACATGCTCCTGTTGTCAAAACAGCCCAGGGGAAACAAGAGTAAAACCCTTCAGGAACCAGGAATGCCTCCCTCTCCTGCCCAGCCCCAACTGGACTGCTTTCATGGTTTCCTGTAGCCTGAGGCAACCAGGGGGACTATCAGTTGCCTTTGCCACCAACCACACAGGCACTGGGCCCAGGGAAACCATGCCTGCAGATGTGCCCCAAGCAGGGACCTGTCTGCCCTTACCTTCAAGCAGCGGATGAAGAAGTCTCCGGCCAGGCCACTCTTCTGGCAGTGAGACAAGAGCTCCACCAAGCTCTCCACATGGCACTGCTCTGTGGAAATCTTCTGGTAGAGGGCCTCATCTTCATCACTGAAACAGGTTCCTGTGTCACCACCATAAACCAGGGCTGGTTCTAAACTACTCCAAGGCAGGGTGAAATGCTGCTCCTGCTTTCTCTTGGAAACCTTCCCTCACAGCACCACCAGAAAGCAGAAGCCTAGAGGCTGTTGAGCCAAACTACTGCTCAGTTCATTTGGTTTTCGTGATCACGCACTCAGCTTATTAATTAACCTGCACTCATTAAAGGAGTAACATTACAGAAACCATGAGTGCAAAATGCACATTCAATCCAGCCATTCTACAAAGAATGGGATGAGCACTGGCTAATTCAGGCAGCAGTCACAGCCAAAAAGCAGGAGAGATGGAGACAGAGCCATAGAATCACAGAATGGTGTGGGTTAGAAAGGACCTTTAAAGGTCATCTAGTCCAACCCCCACAGCCATTAAGGAGTAATTTTAAAGCATACCCAGTTTAACCAGTGCAGACCCCAGGGCAGACTAATTCAGGTCAGGAATAGACTGAAATGAACCCAAACCAGGTGTATGGAGTTTTGTTACAGGTGTGCACAGCTCCCAGCACAGACACTGCTGGGCAGGAGCTGTGTGCTCTGCTCGAGAGCACGGCCCTGGGCTCATCCCTGCTAGCTAACAGCCACCCCTCCTCAAACCAAATGTCAGGCTGCCCAGCAGTCCCAGTTTGCATGGCTGGAGTCTAATGGCTGCAGTTTATTCCCCAGATGGCCATGCTCTGCTTCGACTTGTAGAGACCATCTGCAGGAGCAGGAGGGGAGCTCAGTCTCTGGCTCCACAACGCTGGCATCGCTAGAGTCATGGTGCCACCTGTGCCCGAGGGATTCCACTTCATCCGTGCAGCTGCAGTCTGCCGTGAGACAGGCTCAGGCTGCAGGGCGGAGGTTGAATTTGAGCTGTGTTGGGACTGAAGAAGGAGGTCCCATTCCCAGACACTCCACAGGCAGAGCTTGGGAGTCCAGGAAGGGACAGGAACCTGCTGGAGCTACAAAAGTGATCGGAGGGCTGGAACCCCTCTGCTGTGAGGACAGGCTGAGAGAGTTGGGGTTGTCCAGCCTGAAGAAGAGAAGGCTCCAGGGAGACCTTGTGGTCTTTCAGTACTTAAAGGAGCTGATAAGAAATATGGTCCTTTTAGCAGGACTTGTTGTGACAGGACAAGGGGTGATGGCTTTAAACTAAAAGAGGGAGATTTAGACTAGATAGAGGAAAGACTTTAGGCACTAAGTGGTGAGACACTGGCACAAATTGCCCAGAGAAGTGGAAGATGTCTCATCCCTGGAACCATTCCAGGTCAGGTTGTTTGGGGCTGTGAGCAACCTGATCTAGTTGGAGATGTCCCTGCTGACTGCAAGGAGATTGGACTAGGTGACCTTTGAAGGTTCCTTCTGACCCAAACGATTCTATGATTCCATGATTCTAGGAAAAGCATGCAGAGTGCATGCTACTGCTCAGACAGAGCACACTGCTCTTCAGGGCTCAAAGTCAGAGCTCTGCACCATGCACAGGGAACACAGAGGCTGTATGGAAGCATTACCTGCTGCAGCTCAGCACGGACAGCAGCTTTTTGGGTGCCTGGAGGACCAGACCATTGCAGGATGGCACTGGCGGTCCCATGCTCACCTGGGTGCTCTCTGCCAGGCATGCCATGAAAAGCCCTACATGCTGAACACTGCCTGGGGACTGCCCCATTACTGCTCACCTGATGGTCTCCTCCAGTGCAATGGAGGCACCTCCCTCGCTGCCTGTGCAGAACTGGCACTGTGGGTGCAGGCTGTGGACACTGCTGTTCAGCCCTGCAAAGCCTTCCAGCACAGCCAGGGACACCTCTCGCTCCGACTTCTCCAAGAACCACAGCAGGATCTCCTGGCATGGGGAGCTGGGAAGAGAGAGAATCATGAAATCACCCAATGCTTTGGATTGGAAAGGACCTTTCAAGGTCACCTAGTACAACCTCCTGCAGTCAGCAGGGACATCTGCAACTATATTAGGTTGCTCAGAGCCCCAAACAACCTGACCTGGAATGGTCCCTAGAGCCTTCACTTCTCCAGGCTGAAATACCCCAACTCTCTCAGCCTGTCCTCACAGCAGAGGGGTTCCAAGAAAGCAGTGGTGATCTTGCTCTGCCTTCTGTCTCCCTCCCTGAACACAAGCACTACAATGGGATCTGCAACATGTCTTGGAGCAAGGGGGAAGGGACAAGGGGGAAGGGACAAGGGGGAAGGGACAAGGGGGAAGGGACAAGGGGGAAGGGACATGTTGGCCGATGGCTCCAGCAGCTGAAGGCATTTTGTGCTCATTCATAAGGGGATAAGCAGCACATCCTGTCCTCCTGGTGTTCCCAGATGGAAGGATTTGGATCCTTCAGGATCCCAGCCCAGGGAAGAAGGGAGAGCTCTGAACAGCATGTCTGTACAAGGACAGCCACCTCCCCGCAGCCTCGGCATGCCGTGCCGGCTGCTTCACGCCAACGTGACAAAGCAGGGAGCTGTCAGCGGTGCCAGGGAAGAGGAGGAAGGAGACAGGGAACACTGCACCGGTGGCATGGGAAGCCCTGCCAAGGAAAGGCACAGGTCAATGAGGTGTAGGAGCAGCACTGTGTTGTGCCAGGGGTCTGGAAACCCGAAGGCTTCCAGGCAGCTGTGGTTTTAGCTACCTCTGCCAAATTCCTTTGCACAGAGAGAAGCGAGCAGCGACTGCGTTCGCCCAGCAGCACTGTTAACTTGGCTTGTTCTACAAACTTGCCACAGCACTCACTGCTCTTTGAAGTGATTAACGATGTCTTTAATAATAGCAGGGGCTGTGTCTACACAGACCTTGTAGGGAAAACCTCCAGTACACACATGCCAGTAACACCACAGCAAAGTGTAAACCCACCAGGAGTGTATTTACGAGGCTGGCTCACGCTCAGGGCAGCCCAGGGAAAGCCTGGGAGGAGAAAGGAGAGAGAAGAGCCAGCACCTGGTCACTGCTGCCCCTGTCACCATGACTGACACATGTGGTGCTTTACCATCGTGTATCAGTCATGAGGAAGCTGGGCACAGTGTGAGGGACAGGTTCTGTTCACGTTGGAAAACAGTGATCCCAGACAGGAGAAGAATGATCTTATTTCCCTAAGCCAGTGCTCCAGCTGTTTTATCCAGTTTTTATCCTGTTTCTAGAGCCCTATGACACCCAGCCAAGTATCAGTGTCACCATCTCCATCCACAGACAACCACAATCCCATCTCCATCTGCAAACACAACCCCTGCTCTTAGGTGGGCACCAAGAGTTCACCTGCACTCCCGAGGCTCCCACGGGACACGTTTTGTCTCCACTCGGAACGCTTGGGCTTCAAGGAAGACAAAGAAACTGCTTCCTCAGGCACAGTAAGGTTGTGTTCTGTGCCTAAGCCAGCAGTTACTGCCTACTTTGAACAAAAGCTCTTCAGGAGGAGAAAACTGGTCTGGGCTTCTGTACATGCCCATATAGAGCATGTCCTCTGGAGGAGATGCAAGCCCAGAAGAAGCTGTGCACGATCCTTCCTTACCGTAAGTATGACACATTCTGCTTGGCGAAGGAATAGAGGGAAAAAACCACTCCCAGGACTGACTGTAAGGATCCCAGCAGCAGGCTGGAGCTGTCATTTCCAACCACATACACCTACAGAAAGAAGGGCACAGGGAGGAGGGTCAGACACCTGCATGGAGCAGAGGGAAGGACAGAAAACACGTCTGTGTGCAGGAGGTCTGCTGCTCTGTGGAGCAGAAGATGGCAGAGGGTTTTCAGCCTCTGTTCCTGTTTTCCCTGATTATGCCATATTCTGTATGCAAAGCAGCCTTCAGCACCATCTTTCTCCCAGCATCTGCTTAACCACAGCAGAGCTCCAAGCTACAGGAACGCTGCAGCCAACTCTTCAGGAAGTCTGCTGCTTAGGGGTAAAGCTCTTGCACTACAGAGAAAGGCAACGAACACCTATGAATTAGCAAATCTTTATGGAAATGGAAATACTGCACCAAGAGCCAAATGCCAAACACAGAGATCAGTCCCCAGCAGGGCTGCTGAGTGAGAGGGTTGCAGGGGCTCTGAGGAGGCTGCAGGGCCCTGCTCCTGTCCTCCACCCTCCTGAATCGCTGTCAGCGCTCTCCCCCCGTGAAACCAGCGCCCCCTTCCCATGTCAGCCACTGTCACCAGCTCACTGCACACAGATCCCACCCTGCTGCCCACAAAGCACAGGAAAAACACTCGTGGAAGCCTGATGACACTGTGTTTCCTTTTGAATCCTTTGAAAAGAATTGTCCCAAGCTAACAGCCAGGCAGGATGCTTCCAGTCAGAGTCATGACACCTGGGAAACTCAGCCTAGAAAACTGTTCAGTACCAAGCCTTGCCCAGCTGGACTTTACTCAGGGTTTACTCAGGGTTGTTTGTGGTCAGGTCCTCATTTTAGTGGGCTCTATCTCCCTCCACGGCTTTCAGCTTCAGAAAAAGGGGGAGAACAACCTTTTCACAAGTTCTCCAAGGGACTTCCAGCTGTGTCAGCAGGTGAACTCCTGCCCAGAAGATGCTGTCCCCTCACACCAGAGCTCCCCACACCTCTGACCTCTCTAAACTGGAGAGCCCTGGGGACAAACCAAAGAGCTTTTGCCTGCTGGAGGCTGCTTGACAGGCCAGGTAGGAGGGAGATCGTCCTGATAAGGTTCTGCCCCGCTGTATTGATGCAAACAGACCTTTTTTCCTGTGCTAATCCCCGTGGAGCCATTCTTCCTAACCAGAACCTTTTGTACACAAAGCCTCTCTGATGAAGCCCCAAGGATGGTTTCCCACTCGGCATCAAATGACACTTGCTAGGCAAGAAACCCCCTTCCCCGCTGAAAATCTGCAGGCTGGAGGCTCCAGAGTCGCTAATCTGGCTGCTGTCAGGGCCTCCAGCGCTTTGCCATTACGGAGGGATCCACCCCAACCCCCTCCCCACCCCAGCACTCACATTGTGAGCAGCAGCCGCAGAGCAGCCCTCCAGACTGGTCTCTGCCTGCCAGCTAGTTACAACAGATCATTACTACACAAAATACTTCAACAATCACAGCATTTAAGAGCTTAGCCTGCCTCGGGGCATGCCAGTAAGCAAGTCACCAGCTTCTTAAAACTGAATTCCTGGGCTGGAGATGTCCTTCTGGGTTGGAAGGAGCAGCAGAAAGCCAGGCTGCTGTCAGGGCAGGCAGGGAGGCACTGGTGACACTGGTGGGAACGGCAGGAAAAGGAGCCATGAGGGAAGGTTTCAGAGGAAATGCCTCACAAGAAGCCCTGTTCCTTCATCAGGAGCACAAGAATGGACCTAACCTATCCCCAAAACACCAGAGCCACGATCTACACTGCTGAATGCCCTGCTTTGGCTCCCAGGGACTCCTTGCAGGAAGGAGCTGCCCAGAAGGTGCTAAACCTGCACTGTCCTGCTCACCTATGTGTCCTCTAACATGGAAGCTGGTCTGCTGTTGGCAAAACCAGAGCATTCCTCTGATGAGACTTGAGTCTCCTTCCATCTTCCTGAATCCTCCCCATCTCCAGCACCTGACCAGGGCTGAGAGAGCTGCTGGGCTCCAGCCATCCCTTCTGCTTCAGCAGCTGGGCAGATGGAGCAGCTCTGAGGCCCCATCGTTACCTCCAGGTACCATCCTGCAGCAAGAGCAGCTCCAGAGGAGGTGCTTGGACCCTCAGCAGCAGCTGCTGAGGGATTAACCCACACACACTTCTAAAATTAACTTGCTGCCCGTGGAAACCCATGTGTCACAGGTTCCTCCACCTCAGAATGGTCCCAGCAGAACATGACACTCATCACAGAAGAGAATCATAGAATCACAGACCTGTTTTGGTTGGGTGAGACTTGTAACATCAAGTCCAACTGTTACCCAGCACTGCCAGGTCACCACCAAACCATGGCCCTCAGCACCACAGCTCCAGGGCTTTTCAGCCCCTCCAGGGATGGTGACTCCACCACTGCCCTGGGCAGCCTGGGCCAGGCCTTGGCAACCCTTTCAGGGAAGGAATTGTTCCTCATGTCCAACCTAAACCTCTCATACTTGAGCCCATTTCCTCTTGTTCTATTGCTTATTCCTTGGGAGAAGAGACCAATTCCCACCTCATCAATCACCTTATCAATTTACCTTACCTATCCAATGGGACTAGACAGACTGTAACACCTTCTGCACCCTGACAGCTATCAGCAGGGGAAGATCAACCACCTGGGGACACCCCATGGTGACCAGCAGCAGCATGTCCCTTTCTGGGATACCTGAGGTGAAAAAACAGCCACTAATGGCATCTCCCTGCTATCCACCCTCCTTTCCCTCTGTGCCACACACTCTCTGCTTCCTAACAGCAGCCCCAGGATAACTCCTCCAGCTCTCCCACTTCTCCCCGTGGCTCTCCAATGTCTCCAAGCTCACCTTCACTCTCTTCTTCACCCTGGTGACAGCTCAGGGGCCTCAGAGTCTCACTGAATCTGCTCATTTCATGCCTGCACAACCACAAAGTGAGGAACTGGGGCCCTGCCAAGCTGCCCTTGCCTCAGGGCTGAGCACAGCTGGCCACTTGCCCACCCCTTGAGTAGCCTCTTTCCAGGTCACTCATTCGGAAGCATTTTGGCCCAAGCCAAGAGCTGGCTGCTGCCTGTCCCTCCAGGGGTTAAAGCTAGAGCTACAGAAAGGCTTCCAGCTCCAGCACTCTGGCTCAGGCTGCCCTCTGCAGACCTGGGAGCAGAGAAAGCAGCTCCCAGCAGGTTCTACCTCCTGCACAGGTAACACTGGGCTCAGCATGAGCTGCATTATCTACTAGAAGGAAACTGAGGCACAGAGGCACTACAAGAGGGACCAGCAACAGCCTGGAAGGAGATCTCAGGCTTCCTCTGAAGATTAGCCTGGAGAAGAGCAGACTGAGAGGGGATCTTCTCAATGCTGATAAACAGCAAGGGGCACTTGGTACAAGCTGGAAACCGGGAGATTCTGTCTGAACATAAGGAGAAACTTGTTTGGTGTGAGGGTGTTGGAGCCCTGGCCCAGGCTGCCCAGAGAGGCTGTGGAGTCTCCTTCTGAGGAAAGATTGCAAAGGCAGCTGGAGGTGATGCTGGGAAAGCTGCTGTGGGTGCCCCTGCTTTAACAGGGGGTTGGACTGGATGAACCCCAGAGGTCCCTTCCAACCCCTACAACGCTGAAATTCTGTAATCCAGCATTCACAAGATTCCCTGTGATCCATCCATCCCAACCTGCTGCACAGCTGATGCTGGAAGAGGAGTGAGCATCCTCTCTGACCAGGACTGACAGCCCAGGCCAACCTCCCTGGGCAACAGGGCCTCCTAGGGCCTCCTGTCCACCATGTTACCCACACTGCAATCACAACCCAAGTCCTGCAGCTGCTCTGCCAGCACACCCAGACACAACAGACCTGTAGAAGCTGCACCATTCAGCAATGCTCAAAGTCTTGCTGCAGAGGAGGAAGAGGGTACACAAGCACCATGGAGACTCCTTGCTACCAGCCCATCACTCCCTCTGACTCTGACACACCAGAAAGATACCAGGTTAAAAACAGCCAGCAAGAGCTTGCTGCCATCTCAGAGAAGGTTTTGGGGTGACAATGCCTGAATGGCTTTGGGCAGTACCTCTGTTACCCTGTGTAAAGCTGCAATCCCACCAGGGTAATGCTGCAGACAAGGTGATTCTGTGCAGCTCTTGCCCTCTCCTCAGCACCCTGACTGCAGGAGATGCTGGGTTTTGTCATGGTCTAACACACAGACTGAACTCCTCAGGAGGTCTCAAACCAGCCCTTTCAGGGAGTGTTTCTCTCACCCACCCGAATCACACGATACCTTGAGCACATCCTCCACACAGCTGCTGAGCTCTGCCTCTGTCACCAGCACCATCCCTGCTGGTAGATCTTCCAATGCAAGCTCTGAAAACAAAGAACAGACACATTAGCACCCCACAGGCAAACTAGAAACAACTAAACACTGGCCCAGGTTGCCCAGAGAGGTGGGAGATGTCCCATCCCTGGAACCATCCCAGGTCAGGTTGTCTGGGCCTGTGAGCGATCTGCTCTAGTTGGAGATGTCCCTGCTCACTGCAAGGGAGTTGGACTAGGTGACCTTTAAAGGACTTTTCCAACCCAAACCATTCTCTGATTCCATGATTCTATGCTGATGAGCCTCCAGCAGAACAGCAGCCTCACTATGCCCAGCACCATACAGCACTTTGATACTTCTTCTGCCTTTCCTTCCATCGTAGCAGCACGGGAAGCCATGAGCCCTCGTTAGCTGTGCTAAACATCACCACAAGTGTTGGAAACTCCATGGGGTTACAAGCAAAACAAAGCAGAGCACAAGTCCTTGATGGATGATTCCCTAGAGACCCTAGGGAACTGATGGCTTCCATCCGGAAGCCTGACAGAAGCTGGTCAGGCTGGGAGAGCTTCCCAGAGAGCACATGGAAAAGCCTCATCATTTGGCTCTTACACACTGCAGTCATTAGACTCAAGTGCTAGTAAACACAGTGCCCCCAGACATGTTCACAACTCCCAGAGCTGGGCTTGGCTGCTCAGCAGCCCAGCCACCAGCCTAAGAAAATTCTGGTGGAAAGACAAAGATCAGCCAAAAGAGAAACTAGATTCTTCTCTGCTCTGGGGCTTGGCAGAGACTGGCCGGTACCTGCCGTGCTGGAGCAGCGCAGGAGCGGTGCCAGGAGGGGCTGGAGCAGGTGCTTCTCTGCCAGCTGAGGGTGCTCGTTCACCATGGTGAGCAGCGTCCTGGTGGCCACTCGCTGGAACTGACGCGCGGTCAGATTGTCCTGGATGTGCAGCAACTCCAGGATCTGGAAGGAAAGTTCACGAGGAAGGAACACAGAGCAGTAACCCTTCAGCAGCACGGCAGGCAGAGTCCTTCCAGCCATCATCCCCCTGGGCTGAAGAGCCTCCCATGTTCTGATTACTGCATTCAGTTTTGGGCTCCTCACTCCAAGAAGGACACTGAGGTGCTGGAGTGTGGCCAGAGAAGGGCAACAAAGCTGGGGAAAGGTCTAGAGCACAAGTGTTGTGAGGAGCAGCTGAGGGAACTGGGGTTGGTTAGCCTGGAGAAGGGGAGGCTCAGGGGAAACCTTCTCACTCTCTACAGCTCCCTGAAAGGAGGCTGGAGCCAGGTGAGGGTTGGTCTCTTCTCCCAAGGAATAAGCAGTAGAACAAGAGGAAATGAGCTCAAGTATGAGAGGTTTAGATTGGACATGAGGAAAAATTTCTTCCCCCAAAGGGTTGTCAAGGCCTGGCCCAGGCTGCCAGGGCAGTGGTGGAGTCACCATCCCTGGAGGGGTTGAAAAGATGTGGAGATGTGGGTGCTGAGGGCTATGGTTTAGTGGTGTCCTGGCAGTGCTGGTTTTGGACTGGATGATCTTACAAGTCTCATCCAAACAAAACTGTTCTCTGATTTATTGGCCATTTTGGCAAACATTCCACATATGGAAGAGCCCAGTCTCCTCCCCATGCACACACTGCAGGACATGTTTCTGGGCTCAAACCAAGAGCCTGCACCACTCCCATAGCCAAAGACTGCTCCACAGCAGAGAGCTCCTCATAGTGCAGTGCTGAACAGCTCGTGTGAGCAGGCAACATCATCCAGCACTTCAATCAAATATGGAACATTCAAGAGTAGGGTGGAAACATGTCCCCCTGCCAGAGCAGCAGCAAATCATCTCCACTCTGTCCTGGCTGGAGCCAGGCCATGCTCAAGCAGAAGTGACAGTACCTACACTCTCCACACCAGCACTTCCAGCCAGAGGCAGCATGCTGCAGGTCAGGGAACTGAAGGACCTACCTGGGGGCACACCAGCCTGTAGTAGTCCTCGAGGGAAAGGCACTGCTGTGGGCAGGAGGCCAGGATCTTTGCAACCACGTCGCATTTTCTCCAGTCCACAGCTGCTGCTTCAGCACCAGCACCACCTGCTGCACCAGCAGAAAGCCAAGATCAGCTCAGACAGACAGCCAAAGGCAGGGCCAGCTTTGGCTGAAGTCAGGTGTTTCTGGCCAAAAATGGGGTTTCTAGCTTTTATTACTCTTTAAACCAAGCATCTTTCAGGAGACACCTGAACTGAATAACAGAAAGGGAAAAATTACTTTGAGAATGGAAAATAACTTTTACATATAGGTATGAGAGCCAAAAGGTGGAGGGAGGTTTCGTGCTTGGATGGCATCATCAGGTTGGTGTTGGCCAGAAGAGGCTCTGGCACCAAAAACTGTGGGATTCAGCTCTTGGAGAGCAGCAGTTTCCCTCTCTGGCAGGAAAGTGAGCAAGAGAGTGGGATGCATCTCACCCCACCTGTGACTGCTCACAGCTCACTGCCACCAGGGCAGCTCCTTGGAGCGAGTTGTGCTCTGTATGCCCAGGGGGTGTGGTTAAAACAGACTTGAATGAATTTGGAAGCTTCCAGTCTGGACCTCAAACGTGATGGTGTACCCAAAAATGAAAGCATTTGCAGCTGGAAGGTGTTCACTGTTTGGGAGTTCAGCACAGTCAGAGGCAAACCCACACAGAGTCAGCTTGGCCTGACACAAGCTGTTTCCCTTTGCAGCATCTCATGGGATGAAACATCTCAGACACATCATCACAGTCTCTGTTAATCTGCTCTCCTGGCAGCAGTGTCAGAGCTCACCCTACTCACCGCCTGTCCCCTCCATGATGCCCCGAACCACAGCCTGGACCCCGTGGGGTCTCAGGAGCCTCTCGGAGAGCAGCTGACCACAAAGGCGCCGCAGCCACGCCGGAGCCCGTGCAAGGGCTGGCTTTGTGTCTTCCCCAGGAGAGGGAGGGCCCTGGAAGGAAACAAAGGAGCAGGCTAAGAGCATATTTGCACACAGCCCCTCAAACAGGCAAATGGCCCTGCAGGACCTGAGACCAGACAGAAGCACAGGACAGGGAAAGGTTTTCATTAAATCACTTCTTCATCCAGGGGCATAAAGCTAATTAGGGCTTAATGAGAGAGGCCAGCCTTCCCAGGAGCAACCCCTCAGGCTAAGCCTCCCTCCTTTAATTAAAGCCTCTCAAGGTCCAGCAGCAGTTCAGCTGCCTCATTACCAACATGGTGCATGGGGTGGGGGCTGAAGGGGTGGTCAGGGGACAAGCAGGGGTTGATGGAGGTAAGGGGCCCACAGCAGTGACCCCTGCCAGGACCCAGCATGGAGCGTTGGGCTGCAAAGGTGGTAGTGAGCAAAGCAACACCCCCAGGAGAGCACACGCAGCAGAGCTGCCTGGAGGCTGTGGACCCACCAAGCAGAGTGGTTTGAGTGAAGGAACTCCCTCAAACGCACTGAGGAATTAGGCAAGCCAAATGCTGTGCTGGGGAGAAGACGAGGAAGAGGGGGACGACCACGAGCAGCCTCACACAGCACCTGGGGACTGGGGCGCTACACCAAATGGGTTTTGAAGGTGTAAGAACATTTCCAGGGGAGCAGCAAATAGTGTGGGGACACAGCATCGCAAAACCTCACACCAGAGAGGGCTCTCTCACTGCCAGGTACCTGCTTGGGCCGTCCCTGCAGGAGCAGCAGCTCCCGCACTGCCAGTGGCTGGTAGACACGGTCCAAGACATGCCGCAGGGTCTCCTGGCACCCTGCTCGCTCTGCTTCTGAAATACCCTGGAAAAAACAAGCCCCAGGGTGGTGAGGACAGCCCAGCCAACAGCAGTAAACCCACTAGTCCCTACCATGTGCTGGTGCCCCTCCAGCCCCTTGCTAAGCTCCCTTGGCTCCCATCTCTTCTTTTGCATAGAAATGAACGTTCACAACATAAGAGTCATAGAACGGTTTGGGTTCAAAGGAGCCTTAAAGATCATTTAGTCCAAAACTCCTCACAGGCAGGGACAACTTGCACCAGACCAGGCTGCTCATTGCCCCATTGAACCTGATTGTGAATGCTTCTACAGAATCTAAGAACGGTCTGGGTTGGAAAAGATCTTTCAAGGTATCTAGTATAACCCCCTGCAGTCAGCAGGGACATCTTCAACTATATCAGGTTGCTCACAGCCCCAGACAACCTGACCAAGAATGGTTCCAGGGATTGGGCAACCTGTGTCAGTGTCTCACACCCATCAGCCTAAAATAATTCTTCCTTTTATCTAGTCTAAATTTCTCCTCTTTCGGCATGGCCTTTCATCCCCATGTCTGAGTGAGCAAGAGCCCAGATAGCCATGGGCTCAGCCATAGCATTTGAGGAGGGGGCTGGGGCTTGGCTGGTGACCCTGCCCTGTTTTTGGTGTGGTTTTGCCCATGCTGGCGCTGACCGCAGAGGGGGAGCAGGAGGAGAAGGTGCCCACGGACCTCACAGTGCATGACAGGGCCGTGGCCCAGCAGGCAGAGGCCAGCGAGGAGGAGGCCGAGATGGCGAGTGAGGAGCGGGCCAGCCAGCGCCGGGTGCTGGGTCAGCTCGGCCAGGGCTGTGGTGACGGCAAGCAGCCGGGCCCCGCGGGCGACCGGTGGAGCCGGGGACGGCGCGGGGGGCCCTGGGCGCTGCCCCACGCCCGGCGGCAGGTAGGGCACCAGGCCCATGCCCACTGCAGCCCGCAGCGCCCGTCCAACCACCCGGGTCTGAGCAACGCTCAGCGTGTCGGCGGTAGGCGGCGGGGCGGCCCCGCGGGAGGCGGTAGAGGCGGAGGGAACGGCGGCGAGCGCGGCTAACCGCTCCTTCAGGCACAGCAGCAGCGCCAGCAGCCCGCAGGCAGCAGCCCAGCCCGGCTCGGCCTCACCCGCCACCCCGGCGGCCAGCGCGGGGACCCGGGCCAGCACGGCACAGCGTAGGCCGCGTAGCGCGGCCCAGCCCGGTGCCCACCGCAGCCGCTCCTCCAGCGCCGCCGCGTTGCTGCGCAGCGTCTCCGGTCGCAGGGAGCCCTCCGAGCCGGGTCCGGCCGCATTGCCATCCCGCTCACTGGGCCCGGCGGGCGGCTGAAGCAGTAGCTCTAGCGCCTCCACTACCCGCTCCAACTCTGGGCCCGGCTCCCCCTCCGGGCCCGGCTCCTGCTCCGCGCCACCCGCCATCTTGAGGCCGCCGGGAAGAGGCGGGGCGACCCTCTGCCGCCATCTTGGGGAAGTCGGGGAAGGGGAGGAGCGACCCGCCCACCGCCATCTTGGGCGGGGAGGGCGCCATGTTGGGGCCCGGCCTGCGCTAAAGGCTCCGGTGGGTGGGCGGTGACGGTGTACGGTAGTGCTGCTTATCGGTTACGGCAGCAGGGGGATAATCCCCGTCCTATCACGGAACACTGCTGTCTCGTACTCCGTTTGGCGCTAGAAAGTCGGCGGTAAAGGGCTTTGTCCGTGTTCCCCAGAGGCTTCAGCAGCAACAACCCCTCTGGCACGTTGAGTATTTCAGAAGGTGAGGAGAAACTTCTTTGCTCTGAGGGTGCCAGAGCCCTGGCCCAGGCTGCCCAGAGAGGTTGTGGAGTCTCCTTCTCTGGAGAGATTGCAAAGCCACCTGGAGGTGATCCTGCGCAACCTGCACTGGGTGACCCTGCTGGAGCAGGATCACAGAATCATTCCGGTTGGAAAAGTAGTCAAAGGTCATCAAGTTCACTGGCAGACCCATAGTGATCCCCAGAGGTCCCTTTCAACCTCCACCATGCTGGAATTTGGCAAGATCTTCCACTCCAAGCGTCATCTCTGCCACCAACAATAGTCTGTGGCTGCATCCAGCAAAATTTTTCAGTTTCTGGGGTGGAATAAGCAATTCTGTCTCCAGAGTCCCCACATTGTAGTGGGCACATGTAAGTGTGTAAGATGAGCATTAGTGCCAGACCTTCCTTTGGAATAAATAGCTTATGTGGACATTGCAAAGCACATAAATGAGCAACTTGCCCATCCAGGAGTGTAACAAGACAGGGCAGTTGCAAGCCCTTTGCCAGGCTCCCCAAGCTGCTGCGTTTGAAAGCCTTCAACCACTACAGGGTGTGTTAACACTTTTGTGTTTCCTCACTGGGCAGGGCCTCTGAAGGGAGTTCACAGCAGTTACAGGCTGAGACAAACGTCAGTGATCTCTTGAGGCTGACTGACACCCTCACCTGTGCCAGGCACGGTGTGGGGCCAGGCACTGTGATAAGGCACAGAACTCACGGTTTTCATGCGATATCCTGCTCCTCCTTTCTCCAGGGCCCATCCAGGCAGACTCAGCACACAGCAAGGGCATGACTGGCAGTTAGCTACCTCCTCATGGCTCCTGAAGATGGAAAACCACATGCTCTGGTATGGATCCAGCCGTGTTACACAGCACCAAGCGTTTGCTGTCTGCCTTTTGGAGGCAGAGGAACAGCTCTCAGCAGGGCAGGGCTGCCTCTGAGCACAGACACAGCGAAATCAGTAGAACCACACACAGAGAAAAAGGCTTTTGCTTTTCTTAAAACAATTTATTATCTCAATTTTATATAAAAAAACATAACAATCAATTATCACCCGACCGTTGCTGGCTTCCCAGCCCCTGTCAGACCCTTTTCCCCCACGATAAAACACACAAACCAGGACAATAGATCAACACAAGAGTTCAGAATTTCAGTAGACAGTATGATTTCCCAAAGCGCCTTTCATCGACTGCACAATAATTACACCTGCCACGCCACAGGAGGAAATCACATCCTCATCTGGGCTACAGGAAAATAGAAACCTCCCTGGATGTACTCTTAGCAAATACAATTCCCTCATGGACAGTGCATGACAGCACATCTTTGGTCTGTGATTATCTATCACCTTGCCCTGCTCCAGCACAGGTGCCAGGGCCACACTCTTTCTCCAGCGCTGGGTTTTTCAGCTGTTGGTTGTCCCTATGCAACCCTGGCTCCATCCAGCTGCTGGCACTCACAATCACCTACACTCCCCCTGGCCTTTGGTTGTTTGCCCAGTTAGTGGCACCCAGATCTCTCTCTTACACCAGTCTCTCCCATTCCTGCTACTCACATTTAGGAAGTTAGAGTGAAGGATGTTTAAGGAAAAAGATTTAAACTTATCTTTGGTACACTTCTGTCAAAATAAGAACAAGCCCTAACGTGACATTTCAAACAAGATCTGGTGACTACCAGAGAACTCTGTCAAATCACTCTTATTTTGAAGCTTTTCCTTAAAAAGGACTCTCTTGAATAATTAAAACATACTTCTTATGACATCGAAACTATTCACAGAAAAGGAAATGAAAAGGAGATACCTGATTCTTGATATTTTCTTTGTGTCAGGGTTGGAAGCATGAGGTATTTTGAGAGAGCCAGAAAAACCCTGCAGCAAAGGGAGGGACGCAGCAGGGGCTGGTCCCTGCCAAGGAATAGGAGCTGATCCTGGCCTAGGCTCCAAGACAGGCAATGGGCTGAAGGCTCCCTACTGTGCCTGGAGCCGAGGGAGGCTGGAAATTAGGTTCCCCAAAAGAGCCCCCAGCCCTGGTGACCCCAAACTTCCCCTGTGCAGAACACTGGGGACATGGACATCAGGTTCTGAGGGTGTCGGAGTGAGGGTTTAGCAAAGGCCCAATGTGAGCCCAGTGGGGTGAAATGAGGTGAGCCGCCTGTGCTGGGCGGGTGCCGGCCGAGCCGCTGCTGGGGTGGGGAAGCCTAGTCATCCTCCTCCCCACCACCATAGAGGTCAGCCAGCTTCTTGAAGCGATTGCCCCAGTCGTTGAGGTAGTCATAGTCCTGGTCACGGTCAGAGTCGGAGGAGTTGAGGGAGCTGAGCGAGGTGGCCTCCGAGCCGCTGCCCTCGTAGTCAAACACCAGCAGCGAGTCGTAGGGGGGGGCTGTGGGGTCTGTGTCGGCTGCCTTCAGGTTCTGTGGGTGGAGAGGCAGAGAGGTCAGCACCCATCGTGGAGTCACAGAATCACAGTTTAGGTTGGAAAAGACCTTTGAGATCATGGAGACCAACTGTTGACCTAGCATAGCCCAGTCCCTCCCATGGGCTGGGGAACACCCCAATGGTGCCAGCATGGGTGCGGGTTTCACACCCCACTCCCTCCCAGAGCACTGCACGAGGGACTGGGGCTCACCTCATCAATGAAGTTTCCAATCTCATCAGGGTTGGCGGGTCGGGGCCGATACTGGGGGGCAGCCATCAGTGGGGGGGCCACATCATTGCGAATCACTTCCGGGCGGGCATCCAGGCCCCGGTGCAGCTGGCTGAGGTCATAGTCCTGCGGGGGAGCAACGCGAGGAGATGGGTCTCAAGGGATGGCCACAGGGCCCAGGGCAAGAAGAACCACAGGCACCCACATGGGTGTGCAGGGTGCTGGGAGACCACAAGAAGGGTGACACAGGGGCCCAGCCTTGACCCACCTGGTCCTCCTCACCACCACCCTCCTCATCGTAGTGGTAGACATTGTCCCGCATGTCATCCTCAGGTGGAAGCAGCGGCTCCTTCACCACCTTCCTCCTCCTCACAAAGAGCAGCAGCAGGAGTAGCAGGACTGTCAGCAAAGGGCACTGGTATCAGGACAGCAGGGCGAGGGTAGACCGATCCCTGGCACCATCCCATCCCAGGTACTTACTCAGAAGTGCCAGGATACCACCCAGGATGCCCAGTATGGCAGGGACACCCAGTGTGTCAGCGATGAAGGCTCGACGTTCACAGTTCTGGGCTGGTCCTTCACAATTGCAGACCTGGGCTCTGACCGGTGTCACCTGTGCCTTGCCCTGGGCATCTGTCAGCTGCAGGAACACACTGTACTCCCCTGGCTCCAGCTCCTTCGTCAGCTGCAGCACCAGCTTGTCTGGTGGCAGAGAGAGGAGACAGACTCACAGATGTGTCCCTCCACTGGAGACACCTCCAGCACCAGTTCCCCAGCCTGGTGCCCATGACCGGGACCAGCACGAGCTGTGCCTGTAGAGCATGGAGAGCTGAGGGGGGCTGGGATCTGCCCTCACTCAGCGTCTCCCCACTGCCCCACACCAAGGGCCAGTGGCCAGGCTGGAGAGGGTGACACTGACCTTGTCCGGTCAGCCTGGCTGTCCAGTTGGCCCCAGATCCATGCACCAGCGCAGCCTGAAAGGGGTAGGTGTTGGGGGGCAGGTCCTTGTCGACGATGCTCAGTGTCTGCTCCTCAGGCTGCCTGCTGCAGACATCGAAGCTCCGCGGCTCTGGTGTGGGCCCGTTGTCATTGACATCCTCAAGCAGGAGGAGCAGTGTCCCCGTGCCGGTGGCATCCGGTGACCCTGTGGGGCAACAGGTCAGGGTTGTGCCTGGGGAAGGGGTCCCAGGAGCCCCGGGGGGCTGAAGGGGGCAGCAGCCCTTTCGCAAAAGGCAACGCTGGCAACCACTCACCGCTGTCCGTGGCCAGGACAGTGGCCTTGTAGGTGCTGTTGATGGCATGCACCGACTCCCGGTCCAGCGCCTGGGCTACTTTGACAATGCCGCTCTCAGGGTCGATAGCCAGCCAGCCTGCAGGGTCGCTGCCCATGCGGTACCTGGAGCGAGCTAGGGCTCAGCGGGAGCACGGTGTGGCCCCTGGGGACACCCAGCACCATCCCCCTGCCACCAATCCCCCACTCACGTGATTTTCTGTCTCTGGTCCTGGTCTGGGTCTTGGGCCGTGTAGGAAGTGACCTGGTGCCCCACCGGCAGATCCTCCCTCACCTCCACCCTTTTGACCGGGGGCACGAAGACAGGTGCCTCATTCACGTCTCCCACCACCACCAGGACAGTGGCCGTGGAGAGCGGCAGGGGCACGGTGAAGGGGACGGCGTTCTCCACTGTCACTACCAGGTTGTAGCGACTCTTGCTCTCATAGTCCAGGCCCTGGGAGGGTAGAGAGGAGTTGAGTGGTGCTGGTGAGGTGGTGGCTGGCACGGGGGCAGCCACACAGCAGCAGGACCAACCTTGGCGGTCCTCAGGATGCCATCGTTGTTTTTGGGGTCGGTGGTGATGCTGAAATCGCCATCTGGGTCTCCACTCTTGATGCGGTAGACAGCTCGCCAGGCTGGAGAGTCCTGCTTGTCCCGGTCCTTCACATGCAGCCGGGTCACAAATGCGTCCACCTCGTTCTCCTTCACTGTCCCCTCATACTGCAAGAGAGGGAGCAGAGACAGTCACCTGCATGGTCCTGGGCACTCTGGGGTGGGGAGGCTTGTGCCAGGATGGAAGTGGCTCGCAGGAGATGGTGCAGGTACCATGGTGGGGTCGAAGATGGGAGGGTTGTCATTGGCATCAGTGACTTCCACGATGGCAGTGGCAGTGTTGGTCAGGCCAGTGCCCTCCTGGTCTGCAGCCTGGATGATCAGCGTGTAGTTGGGAGTGGTCTGGAAGACAAAATTGCCAGGGTTAGGGCAGGGGTGTGCTCCAGGGTGTCCCATCCTCTGGGCCATCACCTGCCAGCTGTTCTACTCTCCTCCAGGCTGTTGTCCCCTCTGCCCAACCAGCAGGGCTGGGGCCTGGCAACGTCCCCAGCTTAGATCTGTGATGGGCTGGGGGCTGCAGACAGCAGGAATTAGGGACCCAGGGAATCTATCTGCAGGGAGCATCCCCAGAGCAGGGATCAAAGACCTGGGAATTGCAAATCCTCAAACCAGCTGGGCCCCAGGGCTCCAGCATCCCTGGCTCCCCATGGCAAATCCTACCATGGAACAGCATCCTAGCCCCCCAGCGCAGGGTGTGAGCACCCACCTCCCTGTCCAGCCCCGTGCCAATGACACTGATGATTCCCTTCACTGGGTCAATGGTGAACATCTGCTCACGGCTCTGGGGCTCCTCACTGAGGATGGAGTAGCCAATGATGCCATTGTTGACATTGATCGCGTCATCTGCATCCGTGGCATTGACGGTCATCACAGACGTGCCTGGGCACACAGGGGACAAAGAAGGGAGGTTTCAGTGGTGGGACAAAGCCCCCCTTGCACCCCAGTACAGCTCCAGCTTGAGGCTTGGCATGGTCCCAGCCATTGGACCCCTAGCTTGCCAGCCCCTTGTGCACCTGGCTTTGCGTTCTCCTCAATGTAGCCAATGAAGACTTGTTGGGTGAAAACTGGCCGGTTGTCATTCTGGTCTGTCACGGTGATGATGATCTCCATGGGATCCTCCACAGACTGCCCGTTGGCTGACACCGCATGGGAGTAGAGCTGTGAGGGGCACCATCAGCCCATGGCCAGCCTTGGGGACCATCGTCCCTATGCCCTGACCCTCACCCCCCACTCACAATGTATTTATCCATCTTCTCACGGTCCAGTGGCTTCATCACCTCCAGCCACCCTGTCTCCCGCTCAATGATGAAGACACCCACAGGGTAGGTGTCAGCTCCCTGCCCCGTGATGCTGTAGAAGACCTTGGTCTCTTTGTCCTTGTTGGATTTGATCTGATGGAGAGGCAGTGTGGAGGTTAGAGGGGTCCCAGTGCTCCAGGAAGTCTCCTGCCCTCTTCCCTTGGGGCCACATACCTGCACCAACTTCTTGGGGAAGGGCCCTCGTTCATTCTCAGGGCAGTTGATGGGGGGAATGACCCAGTCCCTCTTCTGCCGTCGGAGTAGGCCATGGCTGGGTTCAGGGAAAGTCATCACCTCAGGTGCCAAGTCCTGTGGATGGAGAGTGACTCAGCTAAGTTCCAGCACATTGCCAAGTCCCCTGTATGCTCTATACTGGGGAGAGAGTCTGCGGTGCCCCAGGTGAGAAGGTTTGAACTTTACCTGCTGCTGGTGTTGGTGACGGTAATGGTTCCACTGCCTGCGCACAGTCACCTTGGCTGAATGCTTCTTGCCTGTGTTGTCCCATGTGTGGACGGAGAAGCTGATCTCCTGTCGCCGGAGCTGCAGTGGCCTTGTCACAGAGACGGTACCATCCCTGCTCACCTTGAAGCGCGTGTCATCCGAGAGGTACACAGCACGCCGCGGCCCAGTGCAGTCCACAAATCTCACTGGGGACAGGGAGAGGTGGTGAGTAGCTGGGCAGGGGTGTCCCAATACCACCAGGTAAGCTAGTAAGGGCAGGGCAGGTGCCAGGGCGCTGCGAGACTGGCACATGCAGTGTGGCCATGGTCCAGAAGCATGGGGGTTGCACCACACATGGTGATGGGATCCCATCTTGGGCATGGACCAGGTACGTGGAATGACACATGGAGGATCCCTGCTGGGGCCCCAGCATAGCCAGGGACCATGGCCACAAATCTACAGCAGGAGGAGGACACCAATCTGTGCTGCTGTGCACAGTGCACCTGCAGCACAGAATCACAGAATTTCAGCATGGTAGGGATTGGAAGGGACCTCTGGGGTTCATCCAATCCAATCCCCTGCTAAAGCAGGGTCATCCAGAGCAGGTTGCCCAGCATCACCTCCAGGTGCCTTTGAAATCTCTCCCCAGAAGGAGACTCCACAACCTCTCTGGGCAGCCTGGGCCAGGGCTCCAACACCCTCACACCAAACAAGTTTCTCCTTATGTTCAGAGAGAACCTCCTGGGTTCCAGTTTGTGCCCAGTGCCCCTTGGCACCACTGAGCAGAGTCTGGCATTGAGCAGATCCCCTCTAGGGCTGCCCTTCACCAGGCTAAGCAGCCTCAGGGCTCTCAGCCTTTCCTCCTCCCAGAGATATTCCAGTGCCCTCAGCATCTTCCTAGCCTCTGTTGGACTCTCTCCAGTGGTTCCTTGTCTCTTTTGAACTGGGAGCCCAGAACTGCTCCTGGTACTACAGATGTGACCTATATCAGAGTAGAGGGGGAACAGAACCTCCCTTGGCCTGCTGGCCAGACTCTTCTGAATGCACCCTAGGAGACCATTGACCTTCTTAGCTACAAGAGCACACTCTTGGCTCATGGTGAACTTACCCACCAGCATTCCCAGGTCCTCCTCCATAGACCTGCACCCAGCTCACACAAGCACCCTTGGGAACCTCTGACACCTCTGCCAGTAGACAGCAGGCACCCACCACAGCTCAGGGCAGAAAGTGCCATGGCAGCGCCAGCTTGACACATGCTTGGGTGTGGTAGGAGCCTAAGCCGGAGCAGGGATGGGCACACAGCCAGCGCGGGGGGAGGCTCTGAGCGGTGCCGCCACGGTCAGCAGGCATCACATGAGCCGGGCTGGGAGCTGCTGGACAAACACCCTTTGTCTGGGAGATGGTTTGTCTGAGCCAGCAGCACCCAGAGTGAAGCCTCTGCCAGCACAACCACCATCAGCCCCGGCGTGACCTGCACCCTGAGAAAGCAACGTATCCAGGGTGGGAGCACAGCACATGCCAACACCGGGCAGCACAACGGTGCCACCATCCCATGGGGTTAAATCAGCCCATACGCAGCAGCAGCCCAGGAATTCAGAGGCGGATGGGAAGTGATCAGCGAGCCTTGGCCTGGGAGCTGTTAACCTCTGTCCACCGTGCATGACTCCCGGGAAGGACTTGCCGGTGCAATGCCAGCCCTTGGCGAGACCCCCGGCAAAGGTTGCGTGGGCCAGGGGAGCCGGTGGGGCCGGCTGGGCAGGAACGTGCCAGGGCAAGCCGGGTGCTGCTGCAGCGGGAGGAGGCACCTGGGCACCCATGGGTGCAGGCGCAGTGCTTCGCACTCGGGAGCTGGCACCGTGCCGGATGGGTGCAGTGGGTGGGCAGTGCTCAGCCCCCAGCCTCACGCTGGGTGCAACGAGCACTCTCCGTGCTCAGCTCCTGCTTCCCCTCTTCCCACCCGGTACAACCTGTTTTTCCAGCTCCTCAGCCCTCCTCTCCCGGAGGCACAGAGCTGGGGGCCCCTCTCTCCGGGATCAGTGGGGTAGGAGGGAAAGAGAGCTGGCAGGGGGGTCCCTTGAGGGAATTCCCCAATTTCCAACTCCCCCCACCAATCAGCCAGGCAGACCCCGGCATGAAGAGGGGGCCAGTTGAGGCAGGGAGATGAGACCCCCCCACACCCAGATGGGGACCAGGAAGACCCCCAAGCCACCACTCTCTTGCCGAGGATGGACATGGGCTGACTCACAGGCAAAGCCAGGTGCCACCACCCGCAGATGCCACCACCCTGGCGGTGCCCACTCTGTGTGGGTTGTGCAAGTGTGGCTGTGCCAGGCTGGAAGCCAGTGGCAGGGGGGGATGGGGGATGTCGCGTCACCCTGTGGGTAGCCGGAGCCAAGGCTCTGCTAACTGCACGTCCTGCCAGTGCACCCACTGACGTCACCCCAGTTTCACTGTGACTTCAGCCTCTCAAGGTTCCCCCACCCACAAGTGTCCCAACCCTTGCCATGTCCTGTGGGGCCATGCCATCCCCCTGAAGACCCCCCACCCAACACCCAGCAGAGCCGCAGGGTCCCTGCTGAGCCCCAGCGACTCTGCAGCCCCCGCGCAGGTGTTCACCAACTGGGGCCTGTCCAGACCTGTTGGAGGGAAAACACCGTGCTCAACTCATCAACTTAATTACAGGCCCGGCTTGTTAGCCCAGCTCGGCCTCACCATGGGCTTTGGTGTGCTGTGTGGTGGTGGTGGGGCACACATCGTCCAGCACCCACTGTGCTCGTTCACCCTTATGGCCTGGCATCACCAGGCTGGCACACAGCCCACTCAGGCAGATATCCCCTTCCCTCCTCCCACACCCTGGGATCCGAAACTGGAAGTGCTGGTGCAGTTTCCAGTAGGTCACGGGTCTGGAGAGCAGCCTGGTATGGTAGGGACATACTGAGGCCACCCGGGTGCCCGTCACCCTGGTATCAGGCACAGCCTTCCTGGACACAGGCTGTTGCAGTTGGGCAGCTTCGTTAATGATCAACCCAAAAGCTAACGAATGGGCAATTCCTGAGGTGTGGGGCAGGGTCCAGCTCCTGCCTTGATACCTGCCCAGATGAAGCCCTTCTGGAGCCGTTGGGGTTTTGGAGCCTTTAGTCTAATGTTCTGCACCCCTTGGCCCCGCGCACACCTGAGCCACCCCCAGCAGAGCACAGTATCAGAATCACCGTCAGCCATTAGCTGGTGATGGGCACAGCCCAAGTACTGCCCGGGGAGTTTATGCCCAACCACTCACGGCCCTCAGCACCCACACACTAAGGGGGGGTGCAGAGCAGTGGGTCCGCAGCACCTTCTTCCCTGGGCACACCATTCTGTGGTGCCTCCCCACTCCTCAAGGACTGACAGCACCCCATCACATGTCTGCCATGGCTAGGGCTCAGTGTGTGGCAGAGGGAGGGTGTTGGCAGCCCAGGCAGGGCTCAGCACCAACACCCACCTTACCATGACAAGGATTTTGTGCTGACCCAGACAGCCACCACCATCCCCATTCCACGAGCCACCCGGGGAGAGGGATCATCTCCATGGCCCTCATGAAGCCAGGTGCCAGGACGTGTGGGTGGGCGAGGCGGGGGTAGGACAGGTAGCTGCACAGCCCCACACCCCAGGGTGCTGGCCCCAACAGGCCTGTGTTGCCTGAGTCAGTGCCGCCCGCGCCGGCACACCCTGGGGAGAGGCACCCGCTGCCCCTGTGACGCCATTGTGCCGTGGTGGGAGCACCAGTACCCATGCTGCTACAGCCTCACATTGTGGTCCCACCACCATGCGTGGACATATGGCCATGACTGTCCCCGGTGCCACCTGTAGTGGTGTGCACCAAGCCTGTGCCCACTACCGTGGCACTATCTCCCCTGTGACCACCGCCATGGCACCATCACAGCTGCCACAGCCTCGTCACCACTGCCACGGCACTATCCTCACCGCCACAGCACCGTCACCATGGTCCTGTCCCAGTAGCTGCCCATGGGGATGAGCCAAGCAGAGACTGCCCCCATTGCCACCCCAACACCACACAGTCACAGCTTTGTCCCCCATTGCCATCTCCGGCACCATGCACCCAGCCCACCCCCAAGCCCTCGGCTCTATCCCCACAGCCACCCCAGTGCCATGCTCTCAGCTCCCTTGCCTTACCTCGTCCCAGGGCCCGTCCTGCTGCCACGCTGTCCTGGGGCGCGGTGAGGGTGAAAGTCTTCGCGGTGAAGCCAGGTTGGCAAGGTGCTGCCTGCTCGCACAACAGGTGACCAGCCTGCCCAGAGAAAAACTTCAGTTCCAGGAAGGGTCGCACCTCCCCAGGTAGGGTCTTGGACTTGGTCCTACCACCTAGGGCAAGGTCCCACCATCCCAGAAAGGGATTTGGCAAGGGTGCCACCACCCTGGGCAAGGTCCCCCCACCCCGGGAAGGGGCTCGGGAAGGTCCCCCCACCCCGGGAAGGGGCTCGGGAAGGGTTCTACCACACTGGGCAAGGTCCTACCATCCAGGGAAGTGGTTCGGGAAGGATCCCACTACCCTGGGCAGGGTCCTACCAGCCCGGACAAGGTCTCGGGCTCTGATTCCTCACCTGGAGCAGAAGCAAGAGAAGGCAGAGCGGGGCTGGGCAACCCCCAGGCAGCCCCATTGCTGCTGGTACCGGTGCCGGTGCCGGTGCAGTTACCGGAGAGATGGGAGCGCTGGCGCCGCGGAGGCGCAGGTGAGTCCAGTCCCGGTCCCGCCCCGCAGGTGCCGCCCCACCCCGACTGAACCGCCCCTCCCCGTCCTACGGGGGCTGGTACCACCCCGCCCACCACCGGCAGCTGGTACACCCTCTGGTATCCCTCCGGTAACCTCCCGGTGCCTCGGTCACAGGAGGTCAGTGGGTGCCTATCCAGCGTCGTGGGAGCTTTAGGGGAGAGGGTCAGTGGGTGACACCCGAGGGTCGACCCACCCCATTGTCCTGGGGAGGGTCCCGACGCTGCAGGAGGACCCCTCTGGAATGCTGCCGCTACTCCCATCCGCACAGCAAAGCTGGGGGTGATCCCACGGCATGAGGACACCTCTGGGGCTACCAAGGCCACCGGCCACACATGGGGTGATGGTCACCTCAGTGGGAACAAGGTGGCAGCCTGGAGGGGGCTGCAGGTGGGCACAAAGAGCGGAACTGGATGGCCAGGAGTGATTTGGCACCCTGAATGCCCAGTGCCACCCACCTGGGGCACGTGGGCAAGGAGTGTCAGTGCCCTGCCTGTTTCCACACCAGCACCAATACTGCACCCCATAGGGACAATGGATATCCTGGAGGGGGGCCCTTGCTGCTGAGGGTGCTATGGGTTCTGGGCCCCCCCGTGGGCGATGTTGCAGGGAGCAAGTGTGTGCCACTGTGGGCAAGTGAGACAGGGCTGGGGGGTTTGAGGGGGTCACACTGGGGTTTGGGTCAGCACTGAGCCCCTGGGAGGGCAGCAGGTCCCCTGGGGACCCCTCCCAGGGCACAAAGCCACACAGACGCTGGAGCATCTAAAAAAAAATCCACCACATCCTTTATTGACCCTTCCACCATCACCCACTGCCCTCGGCCGCAGCCTCACACTACCTTTATTTCATACATTAAAAAAACAACAACAAAAAAAATCATCATAATCAAGACTAATAGAGGAGAGGGAGGTGAGGGAGCTGCCACCAAGGCAGGGGGGAGGAGGGCAGCCCCAAGGCACAGGCATGGTAAGGCATGGGGCAGGGGAGCAGCAGGGACAGGGTGGGGAAGCCTAGTCATCCTCCTCCCCACCACCATAGAGGTCAGCCAGCTTCTTGAAGCGATTGCCCCAGTCGTTGAGGTAGTCATAGTCCTGGTCACGGTCAGAGTTGGAGGAGTTGAGGGAGCTGAGCGAGGTGGCCTCCGAGCCGCTGCCCTCGTAGTCAAACACCAGCAGCGAGTCGTAGGGGGGGGCTGTGGGGTCTGTGTCGGCTGCCTTCAGGTTCTGTGGGTGGAGAGGCAGAGAGGTCAGCACCCATCATGGAGTCACAGAATCACAGTTTAGGTTGGAAAAGACCTTTGAGATCATGGAGACCAACTGCTGACCTAGCATAGCCCAGTCCCTCCCATGGGCTGGGGAACACCCCAATGGTGCCAGCATGGGTGGGAGTTCCATCCCTCCCCCCGCCTCCAGTCCCAGGTCTCACCTCCTCGATGAAGGTGCCGATGTCATCAGGGTTGGCTGGTCTGGGCCGGTACTGGGGAGCCGGCAGGAGGGTGGGGGCCACATCATTGCGGAGCAGCACCTCAGGACGGGCATCCAGGCCCCGATGCAGCTGCCGCAGATCGTAGTCCTGTGGGAGGGAAAAGATGGAGAAGGGCAGGGTCAGGCTGCCTGTGGTGGTACTGGAACTCCTGCCCCCACTCCCCCTCCTGGACACCCACCTGGTCCTCCTCCCCACCACCTTCCTCCCCGTAGTAGAAGATATTATCCCGTGTGTCATCCTCAGGCAGCAACAGCGGCTCCTTTGTCACCTTCCTCTTCCTCACAAAGAGCAACAGCAGCAGCAGGATGACTGCAGGGAGCAGCAGTATCAGAAGGGACATGTCACACCCTCTGTCCCACGGTGGGGTGCAGCCACACAGCACCATCACCTCCCCCCCAGGGCTCCCCACTCACGTAGCAAGGCCAAGAGGGCACCAAGGCCAGCGAGGACAAAGGGCAAGGTGGTGGTGGAGTCGCGTCTCTCGGGACAGCCCTGCACCGGCCCCTCGCAGTCACAGACCTTCACGGTGATGACAGTGAGCTGGGCTTTGCCTGGCCGGTCAAGGAGCCGTAGGTAGACACTGTAGAGATCTGGCTCCAGTGGTGCCACCAGCCGCAGGGTGACTGTGTCATCTGCACAAGACCAGCACCATGGGTGAGCTGTGGCAGCGTGAACCGGTAACGGCGCCATGGCACAGGCCCTAAGCATCCCCCTGGCATTACCTTTGTCACTGACCTCCACAGCCCAGCCGTCCTCTGAGCCATGGCTGAGCTCAGCACGGAAGGGGCCAGTGTTGGGGGGCAGGTCCCTGTCAGTGATGGTGAGGACCTGAGGCTGGGGGCTGCGGTTGCAGATGGTGATCTCGAGGGGCTCAGCCTCGGGGCCGTTGTCATTCACGTCAAGCAGGGTGAGGAGCAGGGTTCCGGTGCCCGTGGCGGGTGGTGAGCCTGTGGTGAGGAGCGATGCTGGAAGGGGGTCCCCAAAACCAGAACCCCCACAGGGATGGGGATGCCCAGAACAGGGTTGGGGATAGGCAATCCCCAGCAGCACTCCGTGCCGGAGCTGGGATGTGGTTCCCGGTGACGGCAGCATGTGTGTGTCACGCGGGATGGTGGGAACAAGAGCCTCTTTCATGGCACTCACCATCGTCCACAGCCAGCAGCAGAGCGGTGTAAGTGTTGTTCTTGGTGAAGGGGGACTCGCGGTCCAGGTGATCCCGTGCCGTCACCAGCCCGTTTTCAGGGTGCACAGCCAGCCAGCCCGCCGGGTCGTGCCCCACCAGGTACCTGGGGGTCAGATAGGAACTGGTGCTGCAGCAAAGAGCAGTGGGGACCTTCCCCCAGAGCCCAACCTCAAACCCAATTCCACTCACTTGATCCTCTGCCCTTGGGCTTTGTCAGGGTCCTGTGCGGAGCAGGAGGTGAGGGTCTGCCCTGGTGGCACGTCCTCTGGCACCTGGGCGAGCAACACTGCTGGGTCAAAGATGGGAGCCTCATTGACGTCCTCCACGTTGACTGTCACTGTGGTGGTGGCTGTCGGCAACTTCACGGCGAAGGGGACCTCATTGGTGACAGCCACATGGAGCACAAACTGCTTCTTGGCCTCATAGTCCAGACCCTGTGAGAGGAGAGGTGATAGTGGGCAACACCCCAAGGCAGGCAGCGATGGGGGACATAGCAGGGGGAACACACACCTTGGCAGTGTGTAGGACACCCTCGTTGCTGGCAGGGTCAGTGGTGATGGTGAAGGCACCTCCCTCGTTGCCGCGCAGGATGGAGTAGACTGCTCGCCACGCTGGTGTGCTCGGCTCATCCAGATCAGTGGCCACCAGCCGGGCCACCTCCCGTCCGGCCTTGTTCTCTGGCACAGATGCCTCATACTGCAGGTCAGGGACACTGTCAGTGTCGCAGCCTGGTGGGCACCAGCCCACAGGGAGAGAGTTCCCTCTGGGAAGGGGGGATGGTCCCCAGTTACCGTTTTGGGGTCAAAATCAGGGGCGTTGTCATTGACATCCGCGATCTCAATCACGGCCAGTGCCGTGGTGGTCAGCCCCTCGCCGTCCAGGTCAGCCGCCTGCACAGTCAGCGTGTACTCCCGCACGCGCTGCAGTGGACAGACAGACAGGCCATCAGCCCCCTGCCCAGTGCTGGGGCTGCCCACCCTATCATGCCACCGAACCCACCTCCCGGTCAAGGCCGCTGGCGATAACGCTGAGGGTGCCAGTGGCCCGGTTGACAGTGAACATGTGGGGATGGGGCTCACGCGGCTCCTGGCTGAGGATGGAGTAGGCAATGACACCGTTGTAGGTCTCCACTGCATCATCCGCATCCGTGGCGGTCACCTGCATCACGGAGGTGCCTGGAGACGAGGTGTCCTGGTGAGTGGGGTGGGACAGGGCACCCACGTCCCCCACAGGAGTGATCCCCCAAAGGGACATGGCCAGCAGGATGTTAAAGTTCCCCACGGCACCGGGTGCTACCTGGCAAAGCCCCCTCTGGCACAGAGCCCCTGAAGACCTCCTGCGTGAACTGAGGCTTATTGTCATTCTGGTCTGTCACCGTGACTATGATCTCCATTGGCTCCTCCACGGGTTTGCCATTCTCAGACACGGCATGGGAGAAGAGCTGCAGGGTAGAGGGGTGAGTGAGGGAGTTGGTGTGGCATGGCACAGCAGCACAGCACGGCACAGTGGCACAGCAGCATGGCACAGCCTGGCATACCCCTAGCAGGGACCTACATGGTACTTATCGATATGCTCCCGGTCCAGTGGCTGTGTCACCTTCATCCAGCCTGACTCCTTCTCAATGGTGAAGATGCCCTCAGGGGGGGCATCTGCCCCCTGCCCCGTGATGCTGTAGAAGATCTTGGTGTCTCTGTCCCGGTTAGATTTGATCTGCGAGGAGGAGAAATGGAGAGCAGGCTCAGCACCTCCCTCTCTCTGTGGCATCAGGGGTGGCCACCACCAGCAGCACACTCGCCCTCGATGTGCAGCCTGCCCCAACACAGGACCCCTCCCCAGCACCCACATCTGTACCTGGACCCCCCCAACCTCTCCCCTCCATACCTGAACCAGTTTTTTGGGGAAGGGACCTCTCTCATTTTCGGGAACCTTGATGGGGGGAATCACCCAGTCCCTCTTCCGTCTCCTGGGAGCTACACGACCTTCAAGAAGCTCCTGTGGGATGGGGAGGGAGGGGGAATGTGAGGGTGCAGCCAGCTGTGGGGAGGTCAGGGGATGGGGGGTCATAGCCAGTCAACATTACCTGAAGGGAACGTCTGCCCCGTACAGGAACTGCGACAGGGTCTGGCTGGCCGTTGGCATGCCAGGGGATGACAGCATGCCCCCTGCTCACTGCTGGTAGCCACCCAGGGTCCCCCTCCTCCTGCACCCTGACATTAGGTTTCTGTGTCCCATATGGCTCCACGCAGCCTCCGGAGCTGGCTGTGAGAAGGTGAGGAGTCAGGGTGGCTGGAAGGGACCAGTCCCCAGTCCCCTGAGGCTGCTGAGGAAGGGGATGGCAGAGCAGGCAATGGATGGTGGGAGCGGCAGGAGGTTTCGGTGGAGGTTTCGGCTTTGTTTGGGAGATGATGGGGAAATTCCTGGGCAGGCAGAGTCCTGCCCCAGCCCCCTCTGGCCGATGTGTCACTTCCCCGGGGCTCCCAGCCTCCCCATGGCCGAGATGTGGGGCACAGCATGGGGTCTCCCCCTCCCAAGCCAGGACCAGGCTGCATCCCTGGTACTGGATGCTGGCCCAGGTCCCCGCACCCCCGGCGGGGAAGCAGGATTAGGGGATTAGCGGAGCTAAGCCAGCTCCGGAGGCTGAGCGGCCAGGAAGGGTCTGGGAGCAGGGTTGGGGGGGGAATACGTGCGAGAGGGGACACGGGGATCTGTGCCTCACGAAGAGCTGTGCCCCATGCCTGTTGCACATCGGGGCAGGGAGTGAGCCCCGGGGCAGCGGCGGAAACTACCTCCCACCGGGCCCAGCAGCCAAGCCCTGGATTGCAGCACCCAGGGCCCCTCCCAGTCCCGATGGTTTTGATAAGGGACATCAGGGGGGCTGGAGGGGCCACAGCCATCCTGACAAGTGGAGCCAGGGCATGAGGATCCAAGGGGAGTTCCCAGCATCCACCATGGGGAGACCCAAGGACCCACCACGGGAAGCACCCACCATGTGGAACGCCAACCACGAGAGCCCCCAGCCCTGCTCTCTAGCTGCGGCACTGGGTTGCTGCTCCCCAACAGAGAGCTGGGTGGCACATTTGGGTCTGGGACCCCACATGGCCCCATGCCTTCTTGACACCACGGTGAAAACACACGGCGAATGCCAAGGCCATGTGCTGCCCACAGAGGGGGTTCTGCTGCAGCACGGCCAGACCCTAGCCCTTGCCTGTGGACGTCAGCCCAGCTTCCATCAGCTTCAGAGGATGGCTGGGCTGGAGGAACGGGATGTGGCAGGCAAGGCAGGCAGAGGTCAAGGCCTCTTCTGGCACGGTGAGAGCACTTACCGCCAAGGAGAGCTCTCAGTGTTCCGCAGCCATTAGGTGAGCGCTGGCTCCGGCTGTGCTTCCCGAGCTCCCGCTCCCCCGGGATGGCGTCGAGCAAACAGGGCGAACCGGCCCTGGCAACTGCCAGCACCGGGCCAAGAGCCGGTGGCAGCGAGCCCCTGCCCAGCCCCAGACCAGGCAGGATGGACTCTGCAGCCCACAGTACCACGCTCCTGCCCACCGCTGGAGAAGGGTGGCCCTGAGGCACTCAGCCCCATCACCAGCCTGGCACCGGTCACCCACCCTGCGGGCACCCAGCCCTGTCCCGGCGGGTGCCCCGCGGCTGGACCAGAGGCACCAGTGCTGGCATCAGCCACCACCAGCCCCGGTGGGGCCAGACGGATAGACTGGGCACTGCCAGCCCCGCTGCTGCGGGGGCACTGCCAGCCCCATCGCCCACCCCTACTTCTGGGGGGACACTGCTAGCCCCCTAGCCCAGCCCCACTGGTCATCAACAGCCCCATGGTCCAGCCCTTGGAAAGGGCAAGCCCCGTGGCCCAGCCCCCCCGCTCAGGGTAGGCACGGCCCTATAGCAAGCTCCTTAACCCGGCCACTCTGATAAGGGGCACCGCCAGCCCCACAGCTCAGCCCCACGGTTCAGCCTCAGTGCTAAGGGGAGCACTGCCAGCCTCACGGCTCAGCCCCACTGCTAAGGAGGGCACTGCCAGCCTCACGGCTCAGCCCCACACATGGGCAGTGGCAGCTCCCCCCGACAGGGGCCGAACCGACGGCCCGGGGGGGCGCACCGCTGGCCCCACATTCACCTCCCCCACAGGAGCCAGTCAGCCCCAGAATCAGCCCTACAAGTCGGGGGGGGACAGAGCGGGACCGAGAACGGGAGTGCCCCCCTCGCCCCCAAGCCCAGCTCGCACCCGGGGGCACGGTCCCGGTCCCGATCGCGATCACGTTACCGATCCTGATTCCGATCCCGGTCCCGATCCCAATCCCCATCCCGGCCCTACATAGCCGGTGTCCCCCGCCGCGCATCTCAGGGAGGTCCCGGAAAGATCCCGAGGGGTCCCGGAGGACCGGATGGAGCCGCGCCCCGACGGCGCCGATTACCTGATGCCAGGAGCGGTCCCCGGTGCAGCCCCGGGGGGACACACGGCCGGGCTGGAGGGGCTGCTGCCTCCGGCGGGAGCGGGAAGAGGATGATGATAAGGATGAAGAGAAACGGGCAGAGCCCGGAGCGAGGCCTCCGCATGGCCCGTCCGCTGCTGCTGCCGCCNCCAGAGACCACCCCCCGGGCACCCCCCGACATTCTCCGGCACTCCCTGGGTAACCCGCAGGCACCCCTGGGGACCCCTCGTTACCCCCCTACAACCCCGCAGCAACTCTTGGGCACCACCCGGGCACCCCGTGGGCACCCTCCGGGCGCAGTCTGGGTACCCCCTGGGTCACCCACCGACACCCCTCGAAACCCTCTGGGCAACCCTCTGTACCCCCCCAGCACTCCTAGGCACCTCCTGGGCCCTACCCAGCAACCCCTAGGCACTCGCCGGGCACAGTCTGGGCACTCCCCGGGTAGCCCCTGGGTCACCCACCGGCACTCCCTGGCATCCTCCAGCAACCTCTGGCACTGCTGGGACTATCCAGGCACCCCCCAATATTCTCTCAGAACCCCACGACACCTCTTGTGCATCAGCCGGCACCCTCCGGGCACAGTATGGGCACGCCCCGGGTACCCCGTGAACATCCACCGCCATTCTCTGGCATCCTCAGAAACCGTTTGGGCACCCCCCGGTACCTCCCTAGCACGCCGCGACGTCTCTTGGGTACCACCCGGAAACCCTTCAGTACCATTTGGACACCCACTGGGCACCCCTCCGGCACTGCCCAGCACCCCGTGGGCACCCCCCGCACCCGCACGTACCCCACCGGCACCCCCCGACACACCCTGGGCACCCCTCGACACCTCCCGGCACCCCTCGGGCAGACCCTCGGCACCCCCCCGTATTCTTTGGGTACTGCTTGGCAAGGTCCGGCACTTCCCAGAACCTCCCGATATCCTCTGGCACCCTCCAGCACCTCCTCGGTAACCACAGGCATCGCCCTGGCAGTCCANGCCCCCTGCCTTCATCTCCTGCCGCCCTTCCCCTGCTACCGTAGAATGGCCCCGTAGGCACTGTCCAAGCATCCCAGTATCTCCAGGTGTCTCCCAGGCACTAGCGTTTGCCCCTCCGGTAACCCTTGCACCCCTCCACGTATGCCCCAGCCTCGGTACCGCCCCAATACCAGAGCTGAGCTCCTTCCAGTGTGAACCATCCCTACACCCAAGGCCAGGATGAGCCTCTTGGGGATCCCCGGGGATCTCTCCCCAGTGCGGTGACCCTGCAGCAGGGCCTCTCCCACCCAGCACCCCCAGACCCACTATGGTGGTGGTGGTGGGGCCTCAGGGTGCAGAACCCCCCCAGGAACTAGCTGCAGCAGTGCCCCTGCCCTGGCACCTCAGGAGGGTTCAGCTCAGGGTTTCAAGGGGGCTCAGCTCCTCAGGGGGTCCTCAGCACCCTGAGCTCCCCCATCAGGGGCAGCTGGTCAGGAGTGCTGGGAGGCCTGGAGCCCCCATCCCACTTTCGGGTGTCTGCCACCCCTGAAGCAAAGTGAGACCCCGAGGTGGAACTCTGAGGTGACCTGTGGTCCGCATGGGACTGTGCCCTAGGGGCTCTTGGTGTTCATGTGCCCCACCCCCAGCCAGGATCACCCCTCCCACAGGACTTGGCCAAGGTCACAGAGAGACACAGGGGAAAGTCCCAAGGAGGCACCCGGAAGAGCAGCCAACAGAGCAGGAGCCATGTCATCCTGTGCCTTCACCCTCCTCCTCCTCTTCCTCTTGCCAATAAGACCATCCCGAGGGGTGAGAGAAGAGACGGCAGGATCCCACAGCTCCTCGGCCCCACTCTCCATCCTGCAGAATGAAGCACCCGAGGTGATGACCTTCCCTGAACCCAGCCATGGCCTCCTTCAGCGGCAGAAGAGGGACTGGATCATTCCCCCCATCAACTGCCCTGAGAACCAGCAAGGGCCTTTCCCCAGGAGGCTGGCGAAGGTATGTGGCCCCAGGGGGGTTGGGCACAGGGCAGGAGGGTTCCTGGAACACTGGGACCCCTCTAACCTCCACACTGCCTCTCCATCAGATCAAATCCAACAAGAACAAAGAGACCAAGGTCTTCTACAGCATCACGGGGCAGGGAGCTGACACCTACCCTGTGGGTGTCTTCATCGTCGAGAGAGAGACAGGGTGGCTGAAGGTGACGAAGCCACTGGACCGTGAGAAGATGGATAAATACATTGTGAGTGGGGGGTGAGGGTCAGGGCATAGGGACGATGGTCCCCAAGGCTGGCCATGGGCTGATGGTGCCCCTCACAGCTCTACTCCCATGCGGTGTCAGCCAACGGGCAGTCTGTGGAGGATCCCATGGAGATCATCATCACCGTGACAGACCAGAATGACAACTGGCCAGTTTTCACTGAAGAAGTCTTCACTGGCTACATCGAGGAGAACGCAAAGCCAGGTGCACAAGGGGCTGGCAAGCTGGGGGCCCAATGGCTAGGACCACCCCGAGCCTCAAGCTGGAGCTGTGCTGAGGTGCAGGGTGGGCTTTCAAACCTCCCCTGTTTGTCCCCTGTGTGCCCAGGCACGTCTGTGATGACTATCAACGCCACGGATGCAGATGACGCGATCAATGTCAACAACGGCATCATTGGCTACTCCATCCTCAGTGAGGAGCCCCAGAGCCGTGAGCAGATGTTCACCATTGACCCAGTGAAGGGAATCATCAGTGTCATTGGCACGGGGCTGGACAGGGAGGTGGGTGCTCACACCCTGCGCTGGGGGGCTAGGATGCTGTTCCATGGTAGGATTTGCCATGGGGAGCCAGGGATGCTGGAGCCCTGGGGCCCAGCTGGTTGAAGATTTGCAATCCTCAGGTCCCTGTTCTCTGCTCTTGGGGTTTCTGCAGCCCCCAGCCCATCACAGATCTAAGCTGGGGACGTTGCCAGGCCCCAGCCCTGCTGGTTGGGCAGAGGGGACAACAGCCTGGAGGAGAGTAGAACAGCTGGCAGGTGATGGCCCAGAGGATGGGACACCCTGGAGCACACCCCTGCCCTAACCCTGGCAATTTTGTCTTCCAGACCACTCCCAACTACACGCTGATCATCCAGGCTGCAGACCAGGAGGGCACTGGCCTGACCAACACTGCCACTGCCATCGTGGAAGTCACTGATGCTAATGACAACCCTCCCATCTTCGACCCCACCATGGTACCTGCACCATCTCCTGCGAGCCACTTCCATCCTGGCACAAGCCTCCCCACCCCAGAGTGCCCAGGACCATGCAGGTGACTGTCTCTGTTCCCTCTCTTGCAGTATGAGGGGACAGTGAAGGAGAACGAGGTGGGCACATTTGTGACCCGGCTGCATGTGAAGGACCTGGACGAGCAGGACTCTCCAGCCTGGCGAGCTGTCTACCGCATCAAGAGTGGAGACCCAGATGGCGATTTCGGCATCACCACCGACCCCAAAAACAACGATGGCATCCTGAGGACTGCCAAGGTTGGTCCTGCTGCTGTGTGGCTGCCCCCGTGCCAGCCACCTCCTCGCCAGCACCACTCAACTCCTCTCTGCCCTCCCAGGGCCTGGACTATGAGAGCAAGAATCGCTACAACCTGGTAGTGACAGTGGAGAACGCCGTCCCCTTCACCGTGCCCCTGCCGCTCTCCACGGCCACTGTCCTGGTGGTGGTGGGAGACGTGAACGAGGCGCCTGTCTTCTTGCCCCCGGTCAAAAGGGTGGAGGTGAGGGAGGATCTGCCGGTGGGGCACCAGGTCACTTCCTACACGGCCCAAGACCCAGACCAGGACCAGAGACAGAAAATCACGTGAGTGGGGGATTGGTGGCAGGGGGATGGTGCTGGGTGTCCCCAGGGGCCACACCGTGCTCCCGCTGAGCCCTAGCTCGCTCCAGGTACCGCATGGGCAGCGACCCTGCAGGCTGGCTGGCTATCGACCCTGAGAGCGGCATTGTCACAGTAGCCCAGGCGCTGGACCGGGAGTCGGTGCACGCCATCAACAGCATCTACAAGGCCATCATACTGGCCATGGACAGCGGTGAGCGGTGGCCAGCATCACCCTTGGGGAAGGGGCTGCTGCCCCCTTCAGCCCCCCGGGGCTCCTGGGACCCCTTCCCCAGGCACAACCCTGACCTGTTGCCCCACAGGGTCACCGGATGCCACCGGCACGGGGACACTGCTCCTCCTGCTTGAGGATGTCAATGACAACGGGCCCACACCAGAGCCGCGGAGCTTCGATGTCTGCAGCAGGCAGCCTGAGGAGCAGACACTGAGCATCGTCGACAAGGACCTGCCCCCACACACCTACCCCTTCCATGCTGCACTAGTGCATGGATCTGGGGTCTACTGGACTGTCACAGTGGCCGGACAAGGTCAGTGTCACCCACTCCAGCCTGATCACTAGCCCTTGGTGTGGGGTGTTGGGGACACACCGAGTGAGGGCAGATCCCAGCCCCCCTCAGCTCTCCATGCTCCACAAGCACAGCTCGTGCTGGTCCCGGTCATGGGCACCAGGCTGGGGAACTGGTGCTGGAGATGTCCCCAGTAGAGGGACACGTCTGTGAGTCTGTCTCCTCTCTCTGCCACCAGACAAGCTGGTGCTGCGCCTGATGAAAGAGCTGGAGCCAGGAGAGTACAGTGTGTTCCTGCAGCTGGCAGATGCCCAGGGCAAGGCACAGGTGACACTGGTCAGAGCCCGGGTCTGCAATTGCAAAGGACCAGCTCAGAACTGTGAGCTCCAAGACTTCACCACCCCCAGCACGACTGTGAGTATGGGAACACAATGGCAATGGTCCCCAGAGCTACTTGCACAGGTTGATGGTGCCCATCAGAGCTCTTCTCCCATGCCGAGTTGGCCAGCATGGTGGATACCTGCTATGGACCACCACTATCCCCCCCACCCCCATCCAAGTGCAGGTGAGGTGCTGAGCCCAGGGTTACTCTGCAGTGAAGGTGTTGCCAGCTACTGGCAGCCCCCATGTGCCTGGTGCCTATGCTTTCTATGTGCTTTCGAAGGCAGCTGCAGCACAGGTTCTCCTGGCCCAGTGCCTCACCATCCTGCTGGGCTCTGGTCCACCAGCCTCAGGGCTGTGGTACTGCTGGAGCATGGGTGCCGGCGGGTGTACCTCCCATGGGGTAGCCACCTGCACCGGCTCGGCCCAGCTGGGGAGGAGCGCCCGGTCCTGCTGCAGCAGGTGCTGGTATAGCAGCATCCAGGCGTCCAGCCACAACCAGCTCTGTGGGGATAGGCTGCAGCACTGGAAAGGGTGACCACGGCAGGAGATGGCCTTTTGCACGGTGTCACCAGCCCTAGGCTCGTGGCTGAGCGGGACAGAGGAAAGCCAGGTAAGCAGCTGGGCCTTGACGTGGTTCCTCTCCGGTGTCTGGAGCCAATGCAGGAATGGCAGTGAATGCTGATCCTGCTCCAGAAAGGCAGCAGAATGCAGCCCCAGGGTCGTTGCTCCTACCCTGGAGCAGTGGGATCCAGCTGCCGGGACATGCTCCCACCCTGGAGCAGTAGTATCGTGCTCCTGGGAAATGCTCCCTCCGTGGAGCAGGACGATTGAGCTGCCAGGATCATTGCTCCCACCCCAGAGCAGCGTCTTGAAACCTCTGAGTCATTGCTCCCACCTCAGAGCAGCAGGATCCAGGACCTGGGACATGGTCTCACTCCAGAGTAGCAGAATCCAGCTCCCAGGATCATGTCCCCACCCCAGAGCAGCAGCATGCAGCCCTCCGGTGATGCTCCCACCCCGAGAATCCAGCCCCCAGATCATGCTTCCACCCTGTCTAGCACAACCCAGGGGATCCCAGAAGGAGAAGAGGCCTGGATGCCTTTGCCTCATCACTGCCCCTGACCTTGTGCCTGCAGCTCCCAGGCAGCTCCGGAAGGCTGGCAGGGTTAATGTCCGCCTGCACATGACGTTGCAGGCAGAGAAGGTGACAGGGACTAGGTTGCTTCCTCCCTTGGTCAGTTGACACCCTCCCACAGTCCCCCGGGACGGGTGAGCAGTGAGCCAAGTGCTAGCCCAGGCATGCAGCCCTCCAGAACTGTGGCCCCATGGCATGGGAAGGACATGGGCACCCACGTCCCAGCCCTGGGGACAGCCCTGGCTGCGAGGCCACTGGCATGAAAAGCTGCAGGGAAGGGGCACGTAGGCAGCCTGGCCCTGGCCATGGCTAGAGAGGGGCTGGTGGCAACCAGGGGCTGGGCTGTGGCACTGCTGGGACACATCCCAACTCCACTTCTTCCTCTGCCTCAGACTGAAGGCATGCCCGATCCAGGGAAGGGCTCGCTGACCACCCACGTGCTGAACACGGCCACAGGGCTACCGGCCACTGGCCTTGCGGTCAGCTTGGCCCAGCTGCAGGAGCCAGGGATGCAGTGGATGGAGCTGGCTCAGAGGTAGGAGAACTGGTGGAACAGGCAGAGGATGCCAGTGCCTGTGTCTCATGAGCCTTCACACCTGTTGTTACTGGTGGCACAGCCCTGGTGACAGGGCCAATATAGCCATGGCAGCAGGGACTCTGCCATGTCCTTCTGCTTGCAGGTGGACAGACGAGCACGGACGCTGCTCACCCCTCCTGGCACCAGGACAGGCTAAGGCTGGTACCTACAAGCTGCGCTTTGAGACAGCGGCATACTGGCAGGGCCTGGGGCACACCAGCTTCTACCCTTTTGTGGAGGTACAGGGGACACAGGGAACTCAAGCAGGGGTCTGGGTGCTACAGCACCACTTGATGGTGCTGCTGGCTCTGCTCTAAGCAATCCCCAAACCCCTGCTTTGTTCCCCCTAGGTCGTCTTCACCATCACTGACCCGGCGCAGAAGCTGCATGTCCCGCTGCTGATCAGCCCCTTCTCCTACATGACCTACCGTGGCAGTTAGGGAGAAAGGCATGTGTCTGCCCCAGGGACAAAGGTCACCAAGGAGGGGGAACTACAGCACTAACACCATTAAAAACTGCAGATGACATTGCTGGGCTCAAAAAAAAAAAAATAAAAAAAATCACCTTCCTGCAGGCAGCACCCACACAGCTGCTGGAGAGAGGAAAGAGGAAACCCTGAGAGCAGAGGGGGCCAGGGCAAGAGGAACTAGGGGTCTTCTGCTCCATCCTGCTCTGGTGGTGGAATGCTGGATACAGTCCGTCGTGTCATGGTCCTGCATGGGCTGCACTGGCACCGCTCAGTCAGAGGCTACCCAGCTGACAGCTGCCCCCATGGCAGGCATAGAGGGCTGCTGGGGAGCTGCACAGGAGGAAAATACCCCCTGGTGAGGACAAAAAGGGTCCTCTGGGTCCTACAGGATCCTGGGGTCTGTTTAATAGTGTGGAGCACCAGTGGGACACAGCCCCACTCTGTGCTGCTGGCATCAGGTGGGTGTAGAGACTAGCCCAGCAGGGCCCTGTCCCACCGCCTGCCCCAGCGTGGGGCTGGCCAGTGGCTTGAAGCCCAGGCTGTCCAGGGGGATCCCACAAGCCGTAAGCTTTGCCTCGAAGGTCTGCAGCATGTCGTCGTGTGCCTGAAAAAGAAGCTGTCCATGGTCAGCCCAAAGCCCAGCTCCAGCCTAGCCTGGGCACAGGCTCCCTGAGCCCCCCTGGCAGAGGGCTGGATACCCCAAAACACCTCCTCCCTTTGCAGGGTGAATGGGGAGGGGAAAACCATGGCTTGGGCAGGAAGCAGCTCAGCAACTGCTTCGAGTTCCCTCCCCTGGAGCAGAAGGTGCCACTTCCACCTCCCCAACCACCAGCCCTGACCCCTTGGGGTGGGGGGCATATAGGGCAGCCCCAGCCCTTTCCCCCACCTTGCAGACTCGGGCTAGCTGAAGCTGCAGGTCCTTGATGGTGGCATTCTTGGAATTGAGGACGTCCTGTAAAGGAAGGGACATGGTGCATCAGGCAGTGGCTGATAGGCCCCAGGGGACACGGTGGCTGTGGCACAGCGCATGGAGGGGCTGGCATGTGGCCACCACCCTGTCCAGCGCTTCGAGCCAGCGCTGCCAGGGACAGCCAGCCCCAAGGACCTCTTGGACTGACAACACAAGTGTCACCACAGCCTTTGTCATCATCGTCTGCAAGGGGTGGGGGGCGGGGTTGTGGAACGGGACAATGGCAGCACCTGCTCTGGCAGTAGCGCCCTGCTGGTGCAGCGCCAAGGGAATTACAGGGAGAGGGGCTCCCTGGTAAGAGGTTGGAGGCAGCTGAGGGGAGGAATTCCACAGCCCAGCAGCTGCGAGAGAGCACGACGCCGGGACGCCTTCCCAGGAATGTGTTTTTCCTTCCTCCTGCTGAAGCAGGTGACACACCCCAGGGCACCGGAGCCTCAGCTTTTGCCACGCCCATCCCCACAGCACCCTGCTAAGAGGGTAGCTGGAAGCTCCAGCGCCAACACCACAGAGGGGACCTGGGAGGAGACAGGCTGGTGTGGGAACAAGCAGGAGGACACCCGGGGTGGTGGCTGAGCCGAGCGTGGGACCCGCATTGCCTGCATCAAATCCCAACCCCGCAGCAAGTGCCACTTCTCCGGTTACGGCTGCGGCAGGCTCCAGGAATGTGGCTCTCCACGCCAAGGCTCTCCACACAGGTATTTTTAGCAGGGCAGCAGACATCACAGAGGGACCTGTCTGTGCTGTCTCTACAGCCCGCCGAGGCTCACCTCGGGGTGCTGATGGAGCCAGTACACAGCCGGGTGAACAGCTGGTTCCTTGTCAGTACCGAGGCCTGGGGCCACGCTCTCTCGAAACAGGGCAGTTCAGTGCCAAACTCACACCCACACACCCGGCTCTCGAGGGAGAGCAGGATGCCCTGCGGCACCGTACATGGCCCTGGGAGTGGTGGGAACCAGTGACACAGTGGCTATGGCCATGCAGGACAAGGACTGGCACGTGCCGAGGTCTGCGTTCACCCCCGGGCAGGCTCTGCCCCCCCAGAACTGTCCTTCCCGAGGCACCACGGCAGCACTCAGTACCTCCAGCTTCTGTGAGACCAAGGAGAGGGCACTTGGGTCGAGGTTGGAGGCTGCAAAGACCTCACTGAGCTCCACCTCCTTCTTCTCCAGGACACCGAGGAGTCCTTTTAGCTTCCGCTCCAGGAGCAAGTTCTTGAACCCTGTCTTCTGCTGCACCTCATTAATGGCTTTGGTGAACTTCTGATAGAGCTCATCTCGTTCTGCTTGCACCTGCACCCAAAAACAGCCTGTCAGGAGCCCCCCAGGGCTGGTGGCCACCCACCAAACTGGTCCAGCAGCTCAGAAGCTGCTCCAGCGAGACTTAGCTATTGCCCACAGCACCTGCAGCCCACAGGGAAGATGCTGGAGTGCAGCTTCCCTCCCTCCACGGCTGGCACTTCCTCAGCACCTGCACTGCTCCTTCCTCCCTCCCTGTTGTGCCCAGGACCCTTCCTGGCAGCAGAACATGTCAAAAGGCCGGCTGTGGCACAATTTTAGACCTCAGAGAGGGCCCCATAGCATGCAGGAGCCCCTCTTCTGCTCCTCACAGCTGGCAGGAGGCCCTGGCTCACAGCTAGTTAATAAGTGTCCTAATTAGGCCACCCTCTCTCCTCCACAGCCTATTTCTGAAGGCACCGAATATGCTGCTGCCTTAATGATGGATGGTTAACGAGGCCTCAGATCAATGTTCATATTCCTGGGGATTTCTACGAATTGCAAATGAGCTCTCTTCCTGCCTCGACAGATTTATCTGGGTTAGCTGAGGGTGGGTGGGGGGAGAGAGGCTGACACTGGGAGAACTCAACCAACAAGACTCATCCTGCGCCAGGCACGGCACAGCAAGTGAGCCCCAAACACTGGCAGTGAGCTTTGGCTGGGGCTAGTTCCCCATGGCTCTGCCCCATGGCCCACCTGGCCCCAGAGCCACCTCTCCCCATGGCTCTAGCCTTGAGCTGTGGCTGCGGTCAGTCGCTGGCAGCCCAGGAGTGGATTGCCAGGGCATGCATGATTGCTTAGCAAAGTACAAGGCCAGGCCTGTCTGCTGACCGTGGGAGAGGCCAGAGCTGCCAGAAGCTTTGTTGGGAGCAGCAGTCATCACATGGCTCTGGATTAGAGCTTTGGAAAGCCCTTGGCTAAGCCCAGACTCTCAGCTAAGCCTCCATGCCCTGCCCTCTGTGGAGGGGAGAGGCTTTGGTGGGGGAGAATGGGATGGTTAGACCCACCCACAGCTCTCACCTTACTGAACCTCTGCTCCAGCACTTCGTGTTCCCACTGAAGATCCTTCAGATCCTTCTTGGTGACTTTCAGACAGGCCCTGGTATTCTGTGAGCAGGAAAGCACAGTTAAAGAGCAAAAGTGTCTCTAGGAGGTGTGGGGGATGTGTTCCAGCAAGGGCCTGGAGCATCCCTGGGAGGAGGAAAAGCTGAGAGCCCCGAGGCTGCTTAGCCTGGAGAAGAGCAGCCCCAGAGGGGAGCTGCTCAATGCTGAGCAAGAGCTAAAGGCTGGGGGCAAGAGGCTGGGGCCAGACTCTGCTCAGTGGTGCCCAGGGACAGGCCAAGGGGCACTGGGCACAAACTGGAACCCCCAGGAAGTTCTATCTGAATAGCAGGAGAAACTTGTTTGCTGTGAGGGTAGCAAAGCCCTGGCCCACGCTGCCCAGATATGTTGTAGAGTCTCCTTCTGTGGAGAGAATCCAAAGGCACCTGGAGGTGATCCTGGGCAACTAGTTGTGGGTGACCCTGCTTTAGCAAGGTTGGATTAGATGATCCCCAGAGGTCCCTTCCAACCCCTTCCAAGCTGGGATTCTGTGAGAGTGACCAGCAGAAATATGGGTGGAATGGAAAAAAAAAACAGGCAGAATCCACACCAACTCCCACCCCCTCTTCAGCAGGCACTGCTCTGGTTTCTTCACTGCCAGACTCCCACCTGAGACCTTATCTAAGATGAAAGGGACTTGAGGACTTGGCTCCACAACCTGACCAAGCTAAGAGGTCACTGCTGCTGACTTCCTACAGGAAAGAACCAAGGCAAGGGCAGGGCTGGCCACTCACCATCAGGGCCTCCTTGTCCTTGTCATAGTGGGCCAACTTCTTCTGCAGCTCGGCCACCTGCTCCTGGGCCTGCTGCAAGGGCTCCTTCAGATGCTTGTTCTCGAGCAGCAGATCTGCCTTCTCCTTTTCCAGTTGATTCTCTTTCTTCTTCATCTCCTCTATCTGCTCCTGTTCTTGGGAACAAAAGTGCAAGCTCCTGGGGGCTACACAGCTCCTCAGAGCTTTCTACACCCTCTAGACAGCCTCTCAGCAAGACACATCTCCCTGTGCTTAAGAGCTTCGCTCATGTAACAGTGTACAACCCTCAGAAGACCAGCAGCACCCACACCATCATCCAGGAACTGGCCAGAGCTAGGTGAACCCCTCCTAGGAGCAGTCCCTCAGGGGAAGGGAGACATTCCACAGGCTGCAGCAGTACCTTCAGTAAGCTGATGAGCTCCAGGTTTTTGAGGGTGATGTCGTTGTAGTAGTTCTTCATGTCACTGAAAGCTCTCTCATGGTTCCTCATCAGCTCATTGATGTGATTGTTCTTCCTCTCCTCCACCTCGTGGATCTCAGTCTTCCTTCGCAAGTCAAGCTCGTCCCGCAGCGCCTGCATCTTCTTGGTGTACTTGGCCTCGATCTCTGGGGGAGGGCACAGAGTGAGGACCTCCCAGAGACCCCACCCAAGGCACCCCTAGCTCCATCAGCCTGCCTGGCGTGTGCCAGCACGGTGTGACTCGAGGACAGTGTCACTGCAGCTGCCCCCGGCGTGTGGAGCAGTTACCCTGGGACCGTGGGGAGAGCAGAGCCCAAAATAGTATCCTTGGAAAGAGGGCATGGAAACGCTCCAAGTCACCGTGAGAACCTGGAACGGCCCCCGAGGAGGACACCGGAGAGAGGATTCTGCAAGGGCTCCTCAGATTGAAATGGGGGAAAACTGGCCAGGGCTGGGGGAAAACAGGTCAGAACTTGGCCATAAATGGGGTGAACAAAAGAAAAAAAAAAAGCCAGGACTGGGGGAAACAAGCACATCCTGACCTTTTGCTTGTCTCTCAAAGTTGTTGCGCAGCCGAGTGATCTCCTCCTCTTGTTTCTGTCAGGGAGAAGCCTTGTGTTAGAGGCAGACAACTGAATCCTGAGCCAGTGGCATCCCAAGGGATTCCCTCCCACTCCCTAGGAAAGGCTCTGATCCCACATTATCTGTGCAAACAGTGACTCGTAGGTTCTCCAGCTGCGGGAGGAGGGGTCACAGGAGCTGCTCCTTCCTCCCTGTTCTTGTGCTCACTTTCTAGTGCCTCTACGTAACTGGTTCCTAGTACCTGTGGAGATCCCACCCCATGGAAAGAATCACTCTGCTCACATGAAGGGGCTGGGAGGGTTTCTCCACCACCTCCCTCCACAGCAGAGGCCCCTACACGCATCTCTACCCCAGCCAGGGACATACCAGGCGCATGTTCTTCATCACCACCTCGTTGGCCAGCTCTTGCTCCTTCAGCTCCACCTTCAAGGAGCGCATGTCTTTCCGTAGCTCCAACTCCTGGGCCCAGTGGTTCTCCTGGGCCAACTTCATGGACAGGGTGCCCTCTGCCTTCAGCTCAGTGAGGTTTTCCTGGTGTTCATACAGCAGGTGCTTCACCTTCTGCTTGTAAACCTAAAGACAAGCCAAAGAGCAGGTGAGAGACTTCAGCAGGAGACACTTGGAGCTGAGATATTGGCTGAGATGCTCCTGACTTGCAACCCACCCAGCTCCTCCTCCTCTTCCCTTTCCCTCCCCTCCTCAGAGCTGCCTGGGGCTCACCCAGAGCTCAAGACACTCACACCTTGAAGCCTTCTCCCCTCCCACCTTGATCTCCACTTGATGCCTCTCCTCAGCCTCCTCCATCTCCCGGTCCTTGTTCCGCAGCTCTGCTCTCTTCTCCTCCAGCTGCTGGCGGGTGATCTCCCAGAAGGAGTGAGTCTTGTCACGTTCCAGCTGGAAATAGTTGCGCTCTTCCCGCTCCCGGTCCAGCTCCTCCCGGAGACGCACAACATGTTTCTCCAGCTGCAAAGCCAAGAAGAGCTGAGTAGGGGGAAAAGGAGCCCTCGGACAGATACCTTGGCAAGACAACCATGTGGCAAACCTGGCAGGACATGGTGACTCTTAACGGGAGGGAGAAGTGCAGGAGGGAAAGGGAGGAGCCCTCACACACCCTGGACCTGACAGAACCCTGGAAAAGGATCAACACCACCTTATCCTGCTGTTAAGCAGCCTGGGCTCAGATGTTCTGTCTTGCAGCATCCGGTAACAACATCCATAGGTGCCTAAACACTACTGAATCATGGAATTGTTTTGGTTGGAAGAGACCATGTCCCTCAGCACCACATCTCCATGGCTTTTAAACCCCTCCAGGGATGACGACTCCACCACTGCCCTGGGCAGCCTAGGCCAGACCTTGACAACCCTTTGGGGAAGAAATTTTTCCTCATGTCCAATCTAAACCTCCCTTGGCACAACTTGAGGCTGTTTCCTCTTGTCCTATTGCTTGTTACCTAGTAGAAGAGACCAAGCCCCACCTGGCTCCAACCTCCTTTCAGTGATTTGGAGAGAATGAGGTCTCCCCTGAGCCTCCTCTTCCCCAGTCTAACCAACCCCAGTTCCCTCAGCTGCTCCTCACAACACTTGTGCTCTAGACCCTTCACCACCTTCGTTGCCCTTTTCTGGACACACTCTAGCACCCCTCAGTGTCCTTCTAAGACTGAGAAGCCCAAAACTGAACTCAGGATTTGAGGTGTGGCCTCACCAGTGCCAAGTCCAGGAGGACAATCCCTGTCCTAGTCCTGCTGCCACACTAGGGCTGATCGAAACTAGAATGCTGTTGGCCTGCTTGGCCACCTCGTCACACTGCTGGCACTGAGATGTGCCAGATCTTATCCCAGGAGCAAGGTTCTCCTCTCTTCCTAGGACATTCAGCTGCAACTGAGGAGCAGTAGGAGCTCCAGGCTGAGGCGTCACTCAGCTGAGTACCAGACCAGCATTACAACATTGGGGAAATAGCAAGGGCATGGGCCTGGGCCTGGGGTGCAAAGAGCCTTGGATCAGCAGAAGAGAGGGTGGGATAAAGTGGCTGCTCTTTCGAGGAACAGTGAGAACATTCCAGCACAACCCAACCAGGCATCAGGCAGTGTAATGAACCCTAGTCACTTGTCTCTGTCATCCTTCAACAGCTGTTGTCCCCAGGACCAGGTGCTCAGCTGTCGTCCCGAGGGCTGCTCCTGCAAGTGGCCATATCCTCCTGGTCAGGGGTGGGTTTGGAAGTCTCTTACCTCCTCCTTGGTCATCTCCTGGGGGGACAGGGTATCCACCGCTGCTGGAGCTTTGCTCCCTTTCTCTTTTTTTCCGGCTTTCTTTTTAGGTGCCTATGGAAAGAAAACAAAAGGTGCGAGGGGCTGGGTGCCAGGAGGCTGTGCCACCCACAGTTCCTACGCCAGCCCAGGCCATGAGGCACAGCGCGGTGGGGACAGGAGAAGAGGGGAGACGGGATCATCCGGGGAGCGGCATGAAAGCCTCTGAGCCTCCATCCATCCATCCACCCATCCTTCCATCCTTCCTTGCTTCTCTCCCTCCCTCCCTCCCTCCCTCTCGTCCCGGTCCCGGTCTCGGTCTCACCATGACTGCCTCCGCGGTCTCCAGGCAACGGGCAGGAAGACCTCGCGAGAAGTGCGCTGGGAGTCTCACGCCCCTAGCAACGCGACGTCACGCCCCTAGCAACAGAGGCGGTGCCTGCTCCGGGCCCGGCGGGGCGGAGGGGAAGGAAACCGGGGCGGCACAGCGGAGGTTTTACCGCTGAACTACCGGCACCGGGACCCCTCCGCACCCTCGGGTCCTTGCTGCGCCCCCGGTTCCCGTGTGCTCCCCCTAGGCTTCCCCGCACCCCAGATCTGCCCCCTACTCGTGACATCCCGGTACTCGTTACATACCGGTCCAGTGTGTGTCCCCCGTTCCCTCCAGAGCCCCCTCTAGTGTCGTCGCTGCACCCCCGATTCCCATGTGCCCACTCCCGGGACCCCGTGTCCTCCCATGTGTCCCCCACATTCCCTTGGGATCCAGTCCTGGGTCTTTCTCTCCGGTTCCCTCCCGGTGCAGGCGGGTCCGATCCC